>VZRO01006451.1:248289-284407 GCA_013397915.1 Daphoenositta chrysoptera
TTATTATTATTTTTCTATATCTATTTTCTATTTTCTGTTTTATAAACTCTATTTGTTTTATAACTCAGATAAAGGCAGAGGCTTGTGCTCACAACTATCACTGTGGTGTCTGACCCAAATAAAAAGAATGGAAATCTCTTAGGACTGTTTTAAGCTTCTACAGTTGCTGTCAAGGTTTTTCAAAGTGATTGCTGAGCACATTTGTGGGCTCCTGTTCTAACCATGCAGAACAGAAGGAAACAAGGTATTGAATTTTAAAATCCTAATGCTTGAAGTCTTTGTCCTCAGAACTTCAGGGATTTTAATTTTTGTCTAATACACAGTCTGATTCTGCAAATGGCACTGTGTGACATGATGTCTTTATGGGGCCTGGAGCATCTCTGACAGGGAAAGGCTGAGGGAGCTGGGGCTGTTCAGCCTCGAGAGGAGCCCCAGCTGAGAGGGGCCCTCAGCCCTGTGTGTCCCTGTCTGCAGGGAGGCTCCGAGCAGGGCCCAGGCTCTGCTCCGGGGGCCCAGCAATGGCACCAGAGGAACGGGCAGGGACTGGTGCCCAGGGAGTTCCCCCTGGACATGAGGCAGAACTTCTTCCCTGGGCAGTGACTGAGCCCTGAACAGGTTGTCCAGAGAGGGTGTGGAGTCTCCCTCACTGGAGGTATTCCAGAACCGTCTGGACACAATCCTGTGCCGTGTGCTCTGGGATGGCCCTGCAGGAGCAGGGAGGTGGGACCAGATGAGCCACTGTGGTCCTTTAGACCATATAATGTAATTGTTAAATGAGATAATGTCAATATAAATAAAATGAAAAGCATGCACTACAGCCTGGCTCAGTTGTTCTGTGATAATAAAGGACTAAAGGAATAAAGGGAGCTGTGATCTTGAAGGTACGGAACTGCTGGAGTGCATTTAAAGCATCCTCATACAGGGCCATCAAGTATCAGCTGCCTCACCTTTGTCAAGGATGGCCTTGAGTGACTAAATGTTCAGTTTACATGTAGACAAACATTTAGGTACCAGAATTTGTTAGGTAGAGAGTCAGTGTTTCTGCTTGTACCCTTGGCCCTGTTGTATAAAAACGTTATTTTTGTAGAACCTAGAAAAGTCTCCTCAAACTGTTGAAGATTGGTTGCGAAAGCAACATTTAATCTGTGTATGTGCTAAACACCACCTTTTACAGGAACTATTCAAATCTTGGTGAGGGGAAATCTCTTCAGCTCCAGCGTTGATCTGTATATCAGAAGTTATATCTTAGTACATGCAATTTCACAGTGATTGACCATCAGGTTAAAAATAGTCCTCTTGACCACACACAGAGTAACCTTTTTTTAAAGAAAAGTTTAGCCATGCTGATAGCTACAGAATTGTTTAAGGCAATTGTTTTTAGCTTTGTAAAGGTCTATACATTTTCAGGGGATAAGCAAAATTGTCTTGTCTTTTTTTTTCCCCTCCCCCCTTTCAGAAAGCACATGGCTTATTGATCGGATGGCAAGATGGAAGTCTGTCTTCATCAGCTTCTACATTTTCTTGCTTTTTCTGTAAGGACATGGAAAGGCCATGGAAGGAAATTACCTTAAATTGTGCCAGGGTAACTTCAGATTAGGTATCAGGAAAAATGTCTTCATGGAAAGGGTGGGCAGGCATTAGAATGGGCTGCCCAGGGATGCAGTGGAGTCACCATCCCTGGAAGTGTTCACAAAAGGTGTGGATGTGGTACTTGAGAACATGGTTTAGTGGTAAACATGATGGTGCTGGGCTGATGGTTGGATTTTATGATCTTGCAGGTCTTTTCCAAGCTTAGTAATTCTAGGGTTCTGTGATTTTATGATGAAGCAATTCTTAAAGATGAGAAAAGCAGCATCTGTATTGTACAGATTTCCAAGCATACTTCCATCATATGTGGCTGCAGTCAAGTCCAATAGCAGTAAAACAAAAAAAGAAAAACATGGGAATTTAATGCTAAGGAAAGATTTCCATAGTTCGAAATGCAATACTTCCCTTTTACTGTAGTGTTCGCATTTTTTAACGCACACACACACACACCTTGCTGTGAATTAACGTCCCTAGTTGGATTTTTGGGGAGTTTCTTTTTTAAAGCACAAATACCATAGTATAGATTTGCAGTGCTTGTATTAAAATTCACTGTCCCTTGGTAGCTTGGTGCTAGGCTAGTATATTTCACCTGGAGTCATATTTGGAGAGAAGCGCTGCATGAGACATTTGTGTATTCCAAGACCACCACCTGTGGAGTTCTGGGGGAGATGTTTTGGTTTTTTAAACACAACCATGCACGTGCTGCTGTGATGTGGTTCTGAGAATGTGCTGTGATGAGCTACTCTAGGTGTGGTGCAATGAATTTTCACGCCGTTTGTGCCTCTTCATCTATGCCTTTCTATCAGTGACTGCGGGACATGGTGTGTGACCTGGACTCTGGGCTTTGCTCAGCTGCCTCAGGTGCTCAGAAGATGTCATTCTATGAACAGAAATGAATTGCTGAGATTCATCATGTGAGATTACTTGTATGGCAAAATGTTGCATTATCAAGACATCCTCTTTCTCTGCTTAGTTGGGAATAGATGCAGTAGCTTTTCTCTTACAGATTATCCACTTGCCCATGTATTGGTTTGTGTCCTGTAATTAAAAGAAAAATCTTAACTCTTCCTGGTTAAGAACAAGCACTTAGTGATGAAATTGGTTTTTTCCATGGGTGTATCCACAGAATTGTCACCTTTTCCTGTATCTTCCTTGCTTGTTCAGGACATTGCTATTGGACAAGGGCAGCGTTGGTTGCTCTCACAAATATTGAGAGTCCACTGTGTGATTAATGGGGAGTTTGTAGCTATTTATTACTGTACTGTAAATGTGTTCATGGCATTTCTTCTTTGTTACAGTAAGAATGGTAACTTTACAAGATCTTGAACTTTTTCCCCTGGTCTGTAGAACTTTTTGGACAGACTAATCTCTAACAACCGAGGTGTAATTGATATCTGAACAAGGTCAAGCAAATTTCAGGGAAAGATTTGAATATAGTCAACCAACCTTATGTCTCTTTGGGAGACCTTTCTTATTGCTGTACACATAAGGAAATCACCAAGGGAAGTAATACCTGTTCCTAGGATTTACTGCCTCGTTATTTTTTTCTAGCAGGGAAGTATTTCCATAAAATGTCTGCTGGCGTGCCCCTGCTTGCTGTCCTTCAGAAACTCCTGAGTCAGCAGGATGGGATCCAGATGGGTGGGAGAAGCGGAAGCACAATGATGAGCAGAAAATAATAAACCAGTGCAGATGTGCAGGGAGAGAGAACAGAGATCTTAAGAACTAGAGGAGAATATGATTCAAGATGCGTTACAGAGAATACGTACATATTTTGGGCTTAAATATACATATATGTATATTTATATATATATATATATATGGCAAAAAAATGTTACTTTTCCCTAAGCCCACGTGACCACCTTTTAGACTTGCTTTCTTATTGTTCCCAAGAGGGCATATGCCCAGACCTGTGTAGGAAACCTGGCTGCCAGCTGGCACAGCAACACAGCACCCTTCCAAGAGACCTAATTTTAGATTTGCAGAACCTGGCAATACCAGCCACCTCCACATGTATTAGGCTGTTGTTTGTTCTATCTGTTGAACTGAATTTTAACATTTAATTTAAAGTTTCTTTGCCAACTTATTAATAAGGGCCAGGCTATTGAGAGCTGTCGATAAGGACAAAGAAGTGTTTTAATTTTGTGTAGTCTTTGGGTTCATGCTATTGTTTTTTATGAATTTACACCTTTTGGCTGCTCTAGGGTATTAACTTGTTTGGCTGCTCTAGGATATTAACTTGTGTGGTGAAATATCATCTTCTCGTATTTTAAATCTGTGTTGAGAGGAGGCTGAGATAAATCCTTTGGAGTAAGAGCAGAAATCGGCCATATTAAATTCAGTGTCAAAAATGGAGGCAGAGCTATTTGGAGAGCTGGCTTTCATTTTTCTGGGATAGAAATTAGAAGGTATTGTGCACATCAAAATACTCTATAATGATTTGTTCAGCTAACCAGAATATAATGTGAGGAGCAAGGACCTGTCAATTAGTTCTTGTAATCACTAGTAGCTGGTGTGTAATACTTGGACAAGTCTTGAGTGTAATTCTAAAAGACTGTAAAATTATTTGCATTAGAAGAGAAAATGCAAATATTTATGTACAGTAGCAGTGAAATACTGCCCCTAAAGCTTCCTGGAGATGGATTCTGCAGTATGTATCTGGAATATTGAAATACGTAATTTTTGTGAAATTTATTAGTGTTGCTTTGAATTCTTGTTAATATATTTTCTGGGTTTCTTTCAGCTCTTCGTTGTAGTCTCCAGTTTCTTGGAAACATTGCAGCAGGAAATGGAGATTCCCAGAATAGCATTTGGAAGTGTGCTTTCCCAGATCTCTTCTTGTAAGCATGGATGCGGGTTTTTTTTCTAGTGTCATTTCTGTGGTTGTATTCAAATCTTTTGTACATGATAGTTGTGCCTTTGCTAGCACCATGAAACTCGGAAAAATAACTTTGGTGAGAATGGGCTGGTTGAGACCATATCCTGTAGATGTTTTTTGTTAGTCAACCGCAGGAGTCAGAACCTTGAAAAACCTGCTTGTTCTAAACTAACAGTAAATTGATTTAATTAAACAGAAACTGGAAGAAAACTACTTTGAATGACGAGCTTCAAACATAAGCTTTATTTCAGACATGTTTTCAAGTAGTTACACTCATTTCCAAGAACACAGCATTTTCTTTTCCCATGTTGCTGCTGTGCAGATCTGTCAGTATTGGTGGATAAGATGTAATCTACAGAAGTTTCTTAACCTTAATGTCTTTTAATCCTTCTGTCCCCCTCCTAACCTCATCAGAATATTTTCCTGGGGATTTGATGACATATATGTAAGGAAATATTACATAACTATTTTATGCATTCACATGACAATATCGTTGATGTGTTTGGCCATATTTTTCATAGTGAGCTGGTAACAAAGGCACTTTGGTTCAAGTTGATAATCATTCTCAGTGGGTTTTTGGAACCCACTTGTCAGCACCCGATGTAGGAAGACCTTACAATAAGAAAAGCAGTTCCAATTTAGCATTAATTTTGTAAAATTCCTGTGAAGTTTGACCGTCAGCTGTGAGTTGGATATTTTTCCATGCAGGTGACTTTTATCCATCTTAGGCAGTGACAAACTCGTGGCTCTCTAAAAGACAGCAAAGGACAATTCAGTGAGCTCAGTGCCTGTTTTTCCAGGGTCAGTTTTAACTTGCCCTTAACTCCTTATTTTCTCTTGAAGGACATGCCTGATGTACAGTGATGAGAAAATTGTCACCTATTGCTGCATGGTCCTGTTCACCTGCCTGAATTCAGAGCGAGTGAGAGAACTCTTGGATCCTGGGAACCTGACTGTGATTCTTCATGTCCTAAGAGTCTACAAAGAGCAGTTGGAGTCCGAGTGGTCGTATGTATCTTTAAATTTTGTTTGTCCTCACCTCTTAATTAGGTGTTTTTTCTGGTGTAAATCACTGTATTAAAATGTCTAAACTTGGAACACTGCTAAGTAGTAAATCAAGATCTAATTAGAAATCAGTAGTTTAGTATAGAGATAATTTTCATGATAGTTTCAATTACTCTATTGATAGTTGATAAAATAAGACTGCTTTTTTATTGAGGACATAAGAATTTTCAAATCATAGTATTTTTTTCTTTTTTTAATGAAACAGGGTTCTAGAATGCAAACTAATTTGTACTTGTGTGTTGGTTTGTGGAGATATTTTAAAGTTGCCACAGAATAGTCTTACAGACAGGTCATGCTAAGAAGACTTGTATGTCTAATGCTTGTGAGTGCTACATAAAATCTGGGGATTTTCCTTTTCCTTTTTTCTTTTTTTAGCACATCTGTTTTCTACTGCAACATGCAGTGAGTTTTATACCAAAACAGGGAAGACTTTGTTTGTGAATCTTCATTTCATATTTTAGACCACCTAATTAGTGATTTTATCCCTCTGAGCTCTTATATTTTTTACTAATGGCCATTCTTCTAAATACTGTTTTCAGTTATGCCTTTGATGAATGTGCTGCCCTGCATAGCAAGGATGCACATTCAGCTAATTGTTATGCCATCTATTCCAAGGGGGGAAGAAAAATTGTTTGTATGTTTTTGTAGCATTCTTTTTAAGGTGATGTTTAAATTCAGAATTTAATTAGGAAGAATTGTTGGGGTTTTAGAAGCTATTTGGAAAGTCTTAACACAGACTTTAAATGATTGAATGAAAAGTAAATGTCACTTCATAGTTTGCTTCTGTAGTGAAAAAAATGACCTGAAATTTGTTTGTGGCTGGGCTTTTTTAATGACAAGGGCAATTTGCTTAGGACATAAGTAGTTTTCAAAAAGCAAACTGTAAGTTTAGGGTCAGGCAAAGAGAATTCTGTTTGAAAAGTGACAAACCTAATCTTTAGTTTTGACATCTGTCAATAACACATGTGTAAAATGTTGCTTTTCAGATAATTATCCCGATCATCCTTAATTTTGTTATGTATTGAAGATATGTTGAAATTTGTTTTGACTGAGATACCAAAGTCATAGTGGTAAATTTATGTTTTGAAGGTAAATGCATTATAAGTGCAGCATCAAAATAAAATGCTGAGGGATCCGTTTCCCTTATCTCTCTAGTGTGAAGTGGATTCTGTTGATGTTATGATGAAAACGTTACCTCTACTGTGGATGTTTAATGTAGGTGGGAAATGGTTTCTTTTCACGGTAGTCTTGAAATGAAAAAGGGGCAAACTCTTAACACTAAAAGGTTGCAGCTGTACTTCAGCTGTCACTGAAGTACATCCCAGTAGGATTCCTGAAAGGAGTTTACACGGCTGTGGCATTTGCAGAGAGCTAATGTCCTGTTGGAAAGCTTTGGGTCTCTTATGCCACAGCTGGCAAAAGTCCTCAGCAACCATTTTATGGTTTTCTATGGCTGGACTGAAATACAGATTATTCTTGGAGGTTATGGTCACTGCTGACTCACAAGTGACTGAAATTAAGATGTTCTTACCTTAAAGTTAAAAGTACCACTTAATTCCTGCCTACCTTCTTGTCTCTGAGCTGGAGCATCTGATTTCATGTTACAACAAATAAGAAGTGGCTGCCACATGTGTGTGGGCTGGGCTTTCTTGCTGTCAATTGGTGCTTTTAGGTATTGGAACTCTTTTCTTTGAATAACTAGGTAACTTTTGCTCATAGGCAGAACTTCCATTCATTATTTTATTCCCTTTTATCATGCACTGAAATTTATGAAATTAATGTTCCTCTAAGATGGTATCCAATGCATTCCGCAAATAAACAACTGTGGTGCACAAACTATTTTTGCAGTTGCTGCCATGAATTGTTAGGACAGAGAGAGGACATCCAGGATAAATATTTGGATTTAAGGCCATTGGCTGAAATAGTCTCTCCCATGGAGTCCTCACTACTCCATTCAGCTAGCACATTGTTGCGGTGTACTATGGCAGGTTACTAGCTTGCCCCATAACCGGCCACTGCCATCTCCTCCCCTCCCCTGTATTTGGTTTCTCCCTCTTGAAAATTCTGTATTCCCCGATACCCCCACGGTATTCCTCCCCTCCCGCAATGCTCCCCATTGGTTCTGTACCCCTTGCCCGCCAGAATTCAAACCCCGCGTCCCTGCAGCATTGGGTGTTTTGTATTCTCCCCTCCCACTCCGTAAGGGATAAAATACCTGAGTAACGGCCCTTCGGGGCTTCTCTGCGCGATCTTGGTGTCCCAATAAATCCTCTACCAGGAGAAGCCCCTCCGCCTCCTTCCTGCCTTCCAGCGCGCCCGCACCACCGGTGGGTCTGGTGAACCCGAACTGGGACTTTGCCGACCCTCCCGCGCCCGCGAGCAGCCTCCGCCATCCTCTCCCATCCGGGCAGGTGCTGGCACTGGTGAATACACAGCCAGCTGGACAGCCAGTGTCACGGCAGCACATGTTGGGTTCTCTATTCCTCACCCATCACAGGAATGTAAGCACACCTTTCAAGTCTTTATTTTGGTGAGTTGACAGTTCTTTCTCTGTTAATAATCCTGTATTCATGTTTAGAGTCCAGTTTTCCATCTTCAAGGTGGAAAAGTCCTTAGGAAAATTTCGCGAGGAACCTCTTTCCAAGTGTGATGCCTTTTGCCTCTTCACAGCAGTTCTGTAGAGAGTTTCTGTCTGAGGAAATCTGAGGTTGTTCTGAGCAGTTCCTCAGAGGTTCTTTTTTAGAGGCAGCAGTTGGTAGTAGAACTTCTGCAGCTCTTCTTCCGTCTGCCATAAACTCCTCTCCCAGTTAGAGAGAGCAGAGGAAGGGTCTTTAAAGGCAGGATGTAGCTTTCTGGAATTTTCCTGTCACTTTTGCCTACTTCTCAAGTCACAAGACATTGGGTAGAAGACTAAGATTTTGGGTCAGGAAAGAGGGAATATCTGAGGTGTTGGCTCTGCTTCCTGAGAGGGGTGGGTCATGGGAAATAAGATCTCAGTTCAGCAACTTCTGATTCTAATCAGTGATGGAAAGCCAAGTCATTCACTTCCTAAGCAGTTTTTGAAACAGAGAAGAGCTGTTTTGCAGATCAGCATAGTGGAATTTTGAGACTAAGCACTGATGCAGTTTTAAAATGTGTTTGTAGATAACCAACGTAACAAAAAGTTGCCTTAGAACTTGAAAGTAAGAGAGGTAACAGTGCTGTGATGCACATCTAAGTGTGTTTAATGAGTGATACACGTTTTACTAAGTATTTTTGTGCCATGCTTTGAGCTAAGAAATAGTCAATAAAGAAGGAAGTCAATTTTATAAGGAATGCCTGGTCATTCAGACTGGACCAGAAGGTCTGAAGGCTCATTTCATTAAGCTTGTGGTTACTTGCCTGCCTCAGAAATGCTTCTATCTCTGAAATCTGTGAAGCTGGAGAAAGTACTGCACACATTTAATAAATATTCTAATGATTTAAGAACTGATGCATCCTTCTCTTTCTCTTTTAGAAGCTTGATCTTCTCGACAGCTCCAGGATTATTTACATATTGCTATCTTTGCCATTTTTAATGTTAGATGCTGAATGGCATATTAAAATAATATTAATTAACATATATTAGACAAACTATTTTTACATTGCCTCTAAATTTCTATTCAGTACAGCTCCTGAACTTGTTTCAGGCCTGTAATCTTGAATACGGGGAGCTTGGTTGCTGCTGCTGGTCTGACTCTCAAGAGCCATGATCTTGGGAGGCAGATGGTATGTATGTCCAGCTGAGGTTCTTAAAAATATTTGTCTGACTGGCTGGTACCCCTTTGGAGCTGGGCTTGTGGAGAGTGCCCAGAATTTGCTTCTTTGCAAAGCTGCAAGGTGTATGATGTTACAAAATGTACTTCAAAGAGTAAGTCTTTGCAAGGACACTAACTGCAGAAACAAGTTTGCTTCCCTTCTTCAATCTGATTTCTGGCATACCCTAATTAACTGATCCTATCTCCTCAACAGTTCTTTGCTGTGCAGTTGGTCTTCTAGAAAACATGCTGTTCTTTGCAAAGTGAGCTACTGCCTGAGCTTTTAGTTCAGGAGTTAACACTACCTAACTGTGGTGGAAAACATGCTACTCCAGCCTGGTGCATCAGGGACCATTCCTGTCCTAGCTTTAGTCCTGAAATTTTGCTCTTTAATGTGGGCTTCCCTTTTCAGGGACAGGTTTCTTCTAGTTTGCTCTGCTCATGATCATGGTTGTGGGTTTTGGAGGGAGCATTCCCTCTAAAATACTTCCTTGCACCTAAAAAGTCTTTAAACCTCTCAGTTCAGTTCAGTTGTTTCCACCTTCTTGTGATCTTTTATTGTCCTTTTCTTTTAGTGTGACTTAGTTCTTTTTGAACTGCTCCTAAACAGCAGCAGATCTGTCTCCTAAAGTGTTACTGGTTTCTCTGCATCTTTTGGGTCTGCTTCCTCCATCCCTCTCTTCCATCTTATGTTTCTATTCAATGAGATGAGCATGGTTTTCAAGCCCTTGTGTGACAGTAATTTGTGTATCTTCCATCTTTCCCAAGTATCTCTAATGATACACAAATTTAATTCTGAACTGTTGATGTACTGAGTTGAACATAAAGAATCGTAGGATGGTTTGGGTTGGAAGGGGCCTTAAAGCTCGTCCAGTTCCAACTCAGTGATGATAAGGGCAGTAGAACAGAACACCATTTTACTCACTTGATAAGGATAGCAGAACAGAACAACATTTTACTCTTATCAAATAAAGGGAACAATGTAGCCTTGGAGAAGCAGACAAAACAGAAGTCATGCAAAATGCAAGCAGGATGCCAGCTCAGCTCTGCAAGGCTGATAAAGCATAAGTTATTAAAAGCAATGATATTGTGCTTACTCAAAAGTGGGGATCGAGGAGCAGCCACATAAAAAGGATACTGGATGTTGAAGACAGACCCCTAAGAACCAAATAAGGACTTCCAATAAGGGGTGTGACAAAGTCAAGGAAGTGGAGATAGCTCATGAATATGTAATCAGTGTGTGTGACAAAAATTCTGTTCACCTGATGCTCGGGGTACTCAGCTGGAGGAAGGATCCCTCTGGGTGCTCAGTGCTGCCATAAAGAAAGCCTGCTTTCTAATACTCAAACTTGTGTTAGAAAGTTTCCATCCAGCCGATTTCAGTATCACTGCCATGGGCAGGGACACCTTACATTATCCCAGGTTGATCCAAGTTCTGTCCAGCCTGGCCTCGGACACTTCCAGGGATGTGGCAGCCACAGCTTCTTGGGCAATCAGGGCACAACCTTATGCCAAGGCCTCACCACCCTCACAAGAAGGAATTTCTTCCCTATATCTAATCTAAGCCTACTCTCTCTCAGTTTGTATCCATTCCCCCTTGTCTTATCACTACAGTCCCTGATGAAAAGTCCCTCTCCAGGTTCCCTGTAACCCTTTCTGGAAAGTGCTGTGAGGTCTCCACTCAACCTTCTCTTCTCCAGGCTGAACAGCACCAACTCTGTCATTCTGTCTCCTAAGGGAAGTGCTCCAGTCCCCTTATCAACTTTGTGGCCTCTTCTGGACTTGCTTCAACAGTTTAAATGTGTTAGTGTTTAAATATCAAACACCTAAGCAAACTTGTTCCATAAGCTGATTCTTGTTCTGGTGCTGCTTGCTTTCAACAGCCACTTCCTACCAAAGGATGCTGTCAGGAAATTGGACATATCCATCCTTTAGGAAACAAACCTGGAATATAACTGAGTATAACTGTTGAATAACTGAAATGTATTTTCTTGTTGTTTCTGTGTGATTGCTGCTGAGGCTGGAAGAGCCCTCTGTTACAAACTCCCATGTAGTTCCAATGAAACACTGTTTTATTTTTTTCAGTAATAGCTTTTCCTTAACACATGCAGAGAGCCTTTGGCTCTGGAAAATTGTGGAGCCTTTCAAAAGTTGTTTCTCTGTGTTTCCACATACATCCGCATCCACTCCCTTCTGGGTTTGTATTAATCAGTACTTAAGTATGTCACACAGTGTAGAAGCTACAGTATTTAGACGAGAAACCAACAGAGAATGCCACATGAGATCTATTTTAGAATATTGAACCTGGAAAAATATGTGTTTTGTAAAATAATTAGGAAAAAGTAGTACAAAAAATTACATTATAATTTATCCTAACCAAGATCAATGTGTGTTCCAAAAGCTGTTTATTTTAGAAATACTTTGGTGGCTCCATTAGAGATGAGAGTATAGCTTGTGTCATCAGTTTTTCCAAGTGTGTGAATGGGGCAGTTCAGCTAATATGAACAGGAAAAACAGGTTGTATTTCTGATTCCTGAAGAGCAAAGAAAAAACCACTCCATTATAAAATAAGAGACGTAATGTACCTTTTGCCTTTCAGAAAAATGATATTAAGAGTGTGCTCAGCTGTTTGGCATTGATGTAAGTTTTGTTGAACATCCTGTTTCTCTTTTTGAAACCACAGCTCAATGATGACTATAAAGGTTAGGATGTGGGGCTACCCTTAGATGTGTACACAGAAACTGGTACTCCTGTAGCAAGGAGTCTCGCCTGTGGCACAGATTGAAAGGCAAGGATAAAACTCTTCAGTGCTGCTCTTTTTGCTTATTTGCTCTGTGTGTGCGGTGAAGAAACTTTTTTTTTTTCATTGGGCTGGCAACTGTGTTTCTTCTGTCGGACAGTTTAAGATGTCCTCCACCCCCTTCTTCTCCTCTCCAGAAAGTAACTCTTTTTTTAATTCCAGGAAAGTTGGAGTTCCGTTGCAGGTTCCAAGTTCAGCTGTGGTTTTAAATAGTACCGACACTTGGAAAAGTTTCCTTAATTTTAGAGATCTGAGTAGCTTCTACTTTCTATTTGCAGCAGCAGTGAATTGGCACAGATTTTCTCAATCTTTCAAAGCCCAGCCTCATACATTTAATTATCTTGTCACCTCTTTCTTCTTGTGTATATTGTGGAGAGGGGGAGCAGGAAGTTCTGTTAGCCATTGCTAATCATCTTCCATTTTTTTCTTGGTAGCTCTTCAGAAAAAAATTATTTCAATTTTACATATAAGTTAGATATAATCTCTCTTTTGTGCCTTTCAGATGTAGCTGTCAAATTGAATGGGAGTATTTTCTGAATCAGAGAAATACTGCACATAACCAGAATTTAGTCTTCTAGACCTCAGAGTTTACTTGGTAAGGGCTATCATGGCCAGTAGGGAGGATGCTTTCATTATGGGAATGCCTTTGGAAGATAGAAGGATGTTCACTGTTGTGCTTGGTTAAGAACAGAAGAAAAGTAATGTGATGTTTAATACTTAGGATCAAGCCTTAAATATGAAAATGTGTTTCTTTATTCTCATTCTGAGCGAGAAGTGCTGGTATGGGAGTGGGGTGAATTATCTCATTTCTACAGATTTTATGACAGCACATGTTCCATGTGTTATTAAATAGCTTTATACTTGTAATTGTTTATTTAAATGGTTTTGGTAGGGTTCTTCTATTCTTGTGCAAGGATGAAACATAATTCTGCTTCTAAAATATGTTCTGATTCCAAATAATTCCTCATGAGGCGTATTACTTTTTTAGTATCTAAAAAGGCTGGTGATAAGAGTTTGAAAGTTGGCTGAAAGTAGCTGAATTTTCTTCTTTACTTTTCTTCAAAATGTGGATGATCTATTACATTTGTTTGTTAAATTACAGTAAAAAGATAGCTATTTAGTTCTTACTAAATATTTTGAATGGAGTGGCATTATTGTAGGGTGATGAAAAATGCTTTTAGTTTTGAGATTGAAAAAGAAGGTTGCTGATCAAGTAGAGAATTGCCATGTCTTGTTCTTCGTACTTGGAAAACATATGTGGGGTTGTCTTCCTCTTTTTCTGAGACTGAGGAAACTGTTCCCTAAATTTGCTAATGGGATAAAATCAACTTAATATGGAGCATGACACTTGATGATAAAGTTGATTACTTGCACCCAGCTTTGGTTGGAGCAAGCTTAGTGGCCGTTTGGAATATACTGAGTGCAAATGTAGCTCATACCACTTTGTCTTGGCTGCTTCTGAATTTCACTTTGGTACAATACAGGCCTTGTGCTGTTATAAAGTCTTTGAACATCTCCTCCTGTATTTATCTACTATGGAAGTACTTGATTTTTTAGGGTTTTAGCCAAACAATTTTTAAAGAGTTGAGAAAATTGGCATATTTAACACTGTTCATTTGTTACCGTGTTACGCTTGCATAACAGCTTTAATTTTCATCATTTCCTTCACTAAATTACAGTGGTCTTCAGTTTATTGCAGTGGTTCTGCTGTTGGCCCCCAAAGATAGTTTAAGTCTCCCACCAAAGCCTTTTGTGTGCATTTGAAATGCCATGTTCAGTCAGTAACCCAAAACTGAATATCTTTTTTTATTTCAGAGCTGTGGATGGTCTTTCTTTTCCTCTTCTTTTTCTGTGCCACAAATGAAAAACAGGAGAGCTGAGAGGACTTAAGATAGTAAATTGAATTTACTGCATCCTTGCTTAGCTACCTCAAAAACTTCTGGGCATGGTGAAGGAGTTGGAAGTGCTTTACTCCACTACTAATTCTTCTGTTATCTCTTGGTGGTGATGCTTGTGCTCTGCTTCGCATGATGCAGCAGTGCAGAAAGTTGATGAGGTAAAAGGGACACTTAAATATAGAAGCAGATACTTTATAGAATCGCAGACTGGTTTGGGTTGGAAAGAATTTTAAAGCCCATCTCCTTCCACCCCCTGCCATGGGCAGGGACACCTTCCACTAGACCAGGTTGCTTGAAGCCCCATTGAGCCTGACCTTGGACACTTCCAGGGATGGGGCAGCCAGAGATTTTTTTTTCCAAGGTGTTGCATCACATTATGAAACCAGAATGTAAGAATCAGACATTTTAGTCTAAAATACTCGAAGTTCCTCAAGCAGTAGAGGTCTAGTCCACAGAATGTGCAAAATGTATGTGAGGAAATACAGGAGCACAGACCCAAGTAACAGCTGAACTACAGGTCTTCCACTTTGCAGTAGTGATCAGGAACGTGAACCTAGTAGCTGCAGATCTTTTTCTGTGATAATTATTGACTACTTTTAAATTACAAGGCAAATAGTCAAGAAGGTTTCCTCAACATAGTCTTAAACATGAAAATAAGCTTTAAATTCATAGCCCAAATGGCAAAATGGAAAAATCAGGCTTCAGGCTGTCTCCTCAAATGCACTTTCTTACTCTACTGCATTGTCAGCTGAAATTTGTACATTCTTAGGCCAAGTTCTTTGTTCTTCACAGTACTGATCTGTGCTATTTTCTTCTGCAGCTCCATGCAGAAGTCTGTGGTTCTACTTAAATCTGGGAAAAATGAAGATGGTTGTGATGATTCTGAAGGTTAAACTGTGGATTGGCTGTGAGTTGTTAGTTCAGGAACTATGGAAGAGTTGCCCTTGACTGCCCTGCTGATGGCTGGACTTGGGTGTTACGGCTGAGTCTGTGCAGCTCAGTTGGATACATTCGTGCTGCTGACTTTGGGCAAGTCTTCGTGTTTTTTGAAATTTGTATTGAAAAACTCTTGGATCAATTCTACACTCCTCAGCATGCCAATTTTAAGTTGGTGATTCCTTACACCTCTGCAGATTTTTTTTGTGAATGAATGTACAAATATCAGTAAAAAGAAGTGCAGCAGAAAATATTTTTTCTTCTTCCCCCTCTTAAAAATGTCAAGTTTTCAGTAACTGAACCAGATGCTGGCTAAGTCCACAGTTACCATTAGAAATATAATAGCTATTAATCTTTTGGACCTCTTATTCTCCTGTTTGCCCAATCGGCATTGAGTACTTGTCCAAAAAATACTTTGTTGCAGCTGGAAGGCTTGGTTGTGATCTTCTTATTAGCTATGTAATAGATGATGGCTATGCAAAATAAAGGCTGTCAGCAAAGGGAAAACTAGGGAAGAGGTGGAGGGAATATTGAAATAGCTTGCTTTTAATATTATTTTAGCTGCTCTTTCTCTGTAGTTTCATTACCTCAGAGGATACTCTGAGACTTGACCTGTAGTTATTGTAGCCTAGACATCCTACCTTAAAACTGCATTACGTAGTTTGTGTGTACCTCTGCAGAATAAATATCACTTCTAGTGCTCCTAGGCATGTGATTTGAAGAGCTAAATACTTTTACCTACTTTATTTTTTTCCCATGATGCTGGGAGTATGACAGTGGGTTGAAATTAAATGACTGTCACCTACTATGGACTGCTGTGGATGGTCCTTGGGAAAGCAAAGTGTAAATACTGGCATTAGCACAAGGCCAGGCTAACCATATTTTCCAGAGAAAGTATTAAGAAGGAAGAATGAGCTGTTGCCTGTTTTGGATAGATAGTTTTTGAAAGAGACTCTTTTTTGAGGAAGGTTGGTATCACAGATACCTCACAACACTTTGATGAAGAGAAAGAGGGAACCTAGTAGCCGGTTTGTCAACTTTTGGTCATTTGTTGGTCTTTTTGTATTCTAGACAGAAAACCCGAATATGGTGTGAGAAAGGGAAGGTGGTGAAAGGAAGAACAAAGCTTGATAATTTATTACAGAATGTACTTCATTGTATTTCGACTGGCAAGATCCTTGTGTTAAAGTTGGGGGTGTCTTGAGCAGTGCCAGGAGTCAAACTCGATGATCTTTGTGGGTCCCTTCCAGCACATGAGATTCTATGATTCTGTATCTATCTGCCTTGTAAAACAAGGACTTAGAACTGGTTCTCAGCTTAGGTCTCTATTACACATGGAGGGTGTTTTTGAAGCTGAGAAAGGTACTTTGCTGCCTTGCATCTGACAAAGAAGTGCTCATTTGCTTTGATGGTTTGTTAGACTGCCTTTTCCAAAGAAAAATCAGTATATTATTTGGGCACTTTTTTGACTGTTTGGGCT
Source organism: Daphoenositta chrysoptera (assembly GCA_013397915.1). NCBI lineage: Eukaryota > Metazoa > Chordata > Aves > Passeriformes > Daphoenositta > Daphoenositta chrysoptera. The sequence goes on from VZRO01006451.1 coordinate 264,710, forward strand.
TACAAATGGTGTTGTGATGAATAGAACAATAATTTTCAATCTTAAACTTTGACTTTTTGCTTAGAGGCATAAACCTCTATTGGATGAGTGTTTTATTGTTTGAATTGTGGTGTATCTAACTGGCCTAATATTCCAGCCAGCTTTCCTTCAGACATGTGAATAAATGTCCTTCAGACATGTGCTGAATTGATGATATAATTTCATCGCTATGTTAGGAAAAAAACTGCAGGACAACGTGCAATTATTTTGTGACAATTTGTATCTATTAGTGACTAGGACCAAAACCACAACACACGTTCATCTACAAGTAAAACTAACCAGCACCATTTGGAGGAAATGTGGGTACTTCTTTTACAGCACCAGTAAGACTTTCTTTTTCTTTTCCTTTAGATTCCTGATTATTACAGAACATTTGCTGAAATGTCCAGAGCTGGTAAAAGCCCTCTATGCCAAACTGAGCAATCAAGAAAGGTAATCCCAAATCCAGTGTGGCTTTCAGTATTTAGCATTCCATATAGAGTATCCTGTTCACGTGATTGAAAAACTGTGTGGTTTCATAGTCGGCACAAAATCTCTAAATACATGTTTCTATGCAGTAATGGTTTTAAATTGGTTGGTTAACATTACAGCTTAGCCACAACTGGCAGTGATTTATGTAGGGTTGCAGAATGCAGGTTGGCGCCATTACTTGGTAAAGAAATACTTCACACAAAAAAAGGACAGGATTTCATGCCTGGGTCTTGATTTCATAAGAGCACCACACCCTGCAGAGTTTTACAGCTCAATTAGAAATGTCCTCGGCTCTTCATACTTCTGTTACGTCAAGAAATTAAGAGGAAGCCTTCACGAAAGATGGAAGTGTGTCTTATACTGATTAGCAGAACCTATAAAACATAGATGAGCAGATACCCTTGATTACTTAATCTTTAATATTTCCACAGTTGAAAAGCTTCAACAAACTTTCACCTTGAAGAAGCATTGATAGTTTTCCTTCAGGTGTTTGAGTAAACGTGTGCTGAATTGATGGGCAACTACTATAATGGAAATGGCCAATTGATGGCCACTGCTATAATGGAAAAATGCCCATTGCTTTAATAGAGAATTGAGGAAGATAAAAAAGGTATTTTGTTAAGACAATCAAATTTGGGAAAACGCTGCTAGAAGTCTACAGCTCCTTCAACTGCTTGAAGATTTTGTGGTCTCATTTTTGTGTTTAACGTGCCTACTTTGTTCCACATCCACCCTGGGAAGCTGCAAGTTCTTCTCTAGTTTTTGCAGGTGAAACGCACCTAAACAAAACAGTGCCTTAATGCATTGTTTTCTGTGTTCTGTGTTGTTTGCAGTGTTACCACAGGTGAGGGATCAGGCACTGACTGGAGATTATAAGAAAGCTAAATGAAAAATAAAGCTGATGTATGACAAAGAAAGAATATGCAATAGGTTTGATCTGTAAATAAAATATAATTACTGTATAGGGATGGGGTTGGAATGGTAAGGAGGGAAATACTGTTTTCCTTCATAATTCAGGATGACCAAATGGGAACAAATCTGAGCTGTGTGCTTAATGTATCAGGAGTTAAGTGCTGCATAACTGTTTTAAGTGAATGAGCTAGACTGAATTCTTTTGGGGAATATCATGAATGACAGTTTGCATGTTTTCGTAATGCCTTTGAGGATAGCCAGGGCTGGGTTAGGATGTTCAGTTGTACTTAAAGCAGTAGGTGTAACCAGTTTCTAGAAAGGTTTCAGCATACTACAGATGGTGATCAGATACCTCACCTCGAAGGCTTTTGGTGTAGGCATGACATAGATGATTACAGGTGGGATCACTCGTTAGACCATATCTGCTGAATTTATTATCAATTCCAAGAGTTTTGCCAGTCAAGTAAACTCCATTAAGTTTTTCAAAGGCATAATCACAGTACAGTGTATTATGAATTTGACACTGCTTAATTTACTGACAAACATATGGAAGTGCTGTAGGAATAATCTTTTTGCATCCGAGCTATGGAAGAATACCCTGTGTTGGCATCTTCCTAGGTAGTGTTAGTGTATTTAAGAACTCATTCTTGTGAGATACATGAAGAGACAAGTCCAGTTCAGATAAAAACTTTTTGACTGTCATGAACTGGAGAAAAAAGTAGCCATAGACCCCAAAGCATAGGGAATTCATTGTTTCAAAATGAGATGAGGAGTCTTCATGGCAAACACCGCCGTGTTGGGTGTCCAATGAGGCTGACCAAGTCCTATAAATGAAAAATGGACAGATGTGGTATTGAGGTGTCTGGGGAAGGCAACTAGAGCTCGTCAATATATGGTAGTCCTCAGTTACAGTATTCTCTATCAATGCAGATTAAATACAGGTAGTTCAAATGTATTTGCTGAAATGAAATGAGCTGTGCTGAGGAGGTTTGTGAATATGCCCATTAGTGGTGACTCCCAAAGCTGGCAGTTGCCTGGGATGCCCAGAGCCTACGCAGCTACGTATCCGCAGTTATTCGCACTATTCACAGTATTTGCACTATTGAAAGTATTTCCTGTAGTTGAAATCCAGTGCATTTGTGTTACAGTGGCCATGGTGCCTGCCTTGAAGCAGTTCTTGTACAAGTAGATCAGGAATTTGAATTTTCAATTAAAATAAAATTCCTGACTTCTGGAGGACTTTATCTTTCATTTCCAAACAAATATAATGTATTGCATGTCTGAGTGTGCAAATGGCCTGAAATAAAGCCTGTGTTAATGTGATCAGGTTTTTAGTGGCATTCTGGCCTGGAGAAGTGCATGGTGTTGTGACAATGCCTGCTGGTTCTCTTGAAGGGATTATTGCAGAAGGATATGGCCATTGAGCTAAAAGAGTGTAGATTCTTGAATTCTTTGCCAGATTTGAGATTTCCCTGCACGTGTCTGCAGGTGTTTGGCAGAAGAATTAGAAAAAGCCTGGTTTGCGTTCATCCAAGTTAGCCTTGAACATGGACAGTGTAACTTCATGCCTTGATTGTCTTAATTACATTATAAAATCTTCAAAAGTGGGTACATCTATTGTTGTCCCTTCTAAGAAGTGTTTTTGCTTTAATTAACAGCATGAAAAAGTGCAGCTGAAGAGCTTCACATTTTTAAGATGCTCAAGTACTTGCATCTCTAGGTTTGATTTTACCTTGTCAGATGAAGTGTCCTCAGTGAAGGATGCAGCTGTCGCTTTAGTCGAGACGGACAGTGCAACACTTGCAATCCAAAGTCGAGGAAGAAGATGATTTTTTTATTTTTCTCTATTGTTACTCTTATACCTTTTTTACAATTACTGTGTCTTGCTATGCTTGGCTGCTTAGCAAACAATGGCAAGGCTGTCTAACAAACAATGACCATTCAAGCAGTAAACAATTAGCTATACAAGCAAAAGTATAGTTGTTACGTATTATCCACAAATTCGTCCTTGTACACACTTAATGTCCCATAACAAGAACATCTTCTTCTTGTGTCCAGAATATCTTCTCTCATTGATTATCTTCTTGGCCTTATCTGTGGGATTCACTGAAGTTGCAAAATTCTTGGTAAAATCTCATGGGTAAATTCTAACTGTCTTTAGGTCTGACTCTGTGAAGCTGTCAGTCCAGCTGCCAGTCTCATCATGCAGCCATTGATGGAATTGCCTGCCAGGAAATGGGCAGTCAAGTCCTGTAAGCAGCACCACTTCTTGCTAATGCTCAGCTATAGGGCTGCCAATGTCAGTGCTTGGGACAGTTTTATTCCTGGCAGTGCTCACAGACATGGGGTAACTGAAGGTAGCACTGAACTGCAGTTGCTCACAGATTTGCAGTTTTCATTTAATATGATTCTTGCAAGTATCATTTGAAGATCAAAGAAGTCAAAGTTTTGAGGGAGGGCCTAATTTGTGTCATGGAACCATTGCTGTCAGGGAAGTGTTTCAGAAAGCGGAAACCTAAGTCACAGAGGAAGAATGTCATATGTGTCTGGCACTTGCTGAGAGGTCATAAACAAAGCTCACTTGATGCTAACACTGTTCAATGCTAAGAAAATCGGTAGAATTTTACACTACTCGTTTTAGGCTTAGTGAGAAAGCATTTTATTGTGTAATAATGAGCTTCCAGATTTAAATTGCACTTGAATTCTGTGGTTTATTTGCAGGCTATAGGAGACAAAAGTTTGTTTTACTGATGACTGCAAATACCTTATAGTGGTTGTTCTAAGTTTATGCCAATTTAGTCAGCTTCAGGAAGAACTGGTTTAAATTTGGCTAGGGGATAAAAAACTGCAAGAGATTCACAAAAGGTCTTTCGCAGTGGTGCTTAAAGAAAAGAAAGATGACATGGCACGATTATTTCCAAACAGGAGTATAATTGTAAATATAATACACAGAATTAGATTTGAGATATTGAACTGAGTGTTACAAAAATTCAGCTGGTACTAGCAGTTGTCATATTTGTTGTATTTAGCTGCAGGCAAACAAGTAGGAAGAAATGCTGTTATTTAATGGCTGAACAGTTGTGAGATCATTTGAAAGAAATGGGCAAATTGCATTGTCTGGGAGAACTAATTTGGAAAAATTAGGGTGAGTCTTGGAAGAAAACTGAGAGAAACAATAGAAGAAAGGAATGTAAGGGAACTTGCACCAGAAAAAAGCACATCACTCTCAGGAAACTATTGGCTGAATGGCAAGACTTGCTTGAAATTCAGAGAGAGATGGGCATGCCCTGAATGACTGTGCCTGGAAGAAAACTCAGGAAAACAGTTTGACTTGAATGCCTAAGGAGACCAGAAAACTTCAAAAGAAATTACATTCAGGTGGTGTTTTAATGTCACCCCTTTTTCTTTGGAAAAACTACAGTTGTTGAGAAAGGCATCCATTCATATTGCAAGAGGAAGAGTAGTGCAAAAAAATTTCCCTATTGGCAACCATCTAATCTATTTAATAGGATTTATGGAAGTGTGGTGAATCTCCAGCTTGTTTACAAAAGGATTTCTTATCAGTTTTAAACATTTATTATTTGGATTATTGGTGTAAGAAGCACTGACTAGAATCCTGTCAAGCAGAAGATAGTATTTGTTTTGGGTTTGCATGGTGTTGTGGGTTGGAGCTAAGTTGATTGACAATTTCTCTATCCAATGATGCTTTTTGAGTTCACGTATTTAAACCTGCTGGAGGCATGGGAACTTCCTCTTTGAATCCAGCTCTCCTGCAGGGAGTGGGGGGGAGGAATGGCTCCGGGCCCAACCCTCAAAGCAGGCCCAAGCCTCACCTCCTCCAGCGCCAGGGCACAAGTCCCTGGAATGCTGTGGGAGACCCCCCTCAAAGCCGTGGGCAGCTGAGGAACACACGTGAGCTGCACAGCTGAGACCACTGGAGCAGCTTCCAGGACCCGGGAGGGGCTTCCCTTCCCCCATTCCACCTGGCCCCGCACAAACCCGATGGGAGCCGATTTCCAGCTTTCTCAGACTGAAGAAAACATCAAATAACTGGCAGCATCAAAGGAAAAGGGCTTTTCCTCCAACATACAGCCTGACAAGAGTAAGCTGTTCAACAAGGCATTAAAATCAGAAAGAGAAAGAGAAAGTGAGTTATGCGAGATGAAGTGAAAGATGGCGGCGGAAAGAAGAGGGGGCGGAGTTGCGCACAGTGCGAGGCTTAAATCAGCTCTCTGCATACCGTGATAAAAACTGCAATACCATAAACTGTTTTTTTCTCTAATCCATTTAAAAGACATGGGAGGATTGCGAATTCTGTAGGCAGCCTGTGGAAAACAGAAAGTGATCCATGCCAGGGTTACTGAAGAGCTTTGTATTAGTTTGAAACCGTCATCCCAGGACAAAAGACTTTTTTAGAATTTTTTGTGAAGAAGAGAGTTGAGANTAAGAACTTTAATACTGACCAGAAATTCCATCTTTGTTATCCTTTGTATGAGCTGGGTGCTGGAAAAGGCGGGGATGGGGGGTGGGGGAAGAGAAGTGCTGGCAGGGGTGGTGCTGGAAGAAAGGGGAATGCTTTTTTTTTTACTTTACTTTCTTAGTGTTTCTTTTTCTTTTAATCCTAATAGTAGTACATTTTCTTTATATTCTTTAAAGTTTTTAAGCCTGCTTTGCATTTCTCCTAATTCATATCTCACAAAAGCAAATAAGTGAACTAAACCACTACACTAAATTGGTGTTTCCACCCAGTTATCGAACTGAACCCGCTACATGTGGCCTGGTTTTGGTAGCAGGGGGGTTACAGGGGCGGCTTCTGTGAGAAGCTGCTGGAAGCTTCCTCCATGTCTGGCAGAGTCAGTCCCTGCCAGCTCCAAAGACAGACATGCCACTGGTCAAGGCTGGGCCAATTAGAAATGGCGGTAACGCTTCTGTGATAACATATTTAAGAAAGAAAAACTAAAAGGTCATTATGCAGATGTAATTGCAGCCAGAGACAAGCAGAGTGAGAATATGTGAGAGAAACAACTCTGCAGACACCAAGGTCAGTGAAGAAGTAGGGGGAGGAAGTCTTCCAGGCACTGGAGCTGGGGTTCCTCTGCAGCCTGTGGTGAGGCAGCTGTGCCCCTGCAGCCCATGGAGATCCATGGGGATGCAGAGATTCTCCTGCAGCCCATGGAGGAGACCCACTGCAGAGCAGGGAGATGCCTGAGAGGAGTCTTTGACCCCATGGGAGGCCTGGGGAGGGAGGGGCCCATGCTGGAGCAGCCTGTCCTTGAAAGACATGGTAGGGTGACCCACGCTGCAGCAGATTGAGAGGGACTTTCATCCATAGGATGAACTCACGTTGCAGCAGCTTGCAGGGATCTGTTGCTCGTGAAATGGACTCATGTTGGAGAAGTTCATGGAGCACTGTCTCCCGTGGGAGGGACCCCAGGGTGCAGCAGAGAACGACTCCATTCCCTGAGTAGCAGGATTCCCTGTCTCCTTGCGCCACTGGGGTAGGAGGTAAAGCTGGGAAGGCGGGAGGGGTGGGAGGAAGGTGTTTTTAAGGTTTTATTTTACTTCTCATTATTCTGCTCTGATTTTGTTAGTAATAAATTTAAGTTGTATCTGTAATTTCGAGCCTGTTTTGCCCACGACAGTATTTGATGAGTGATCTCTCATGGCCTTTATCTAAACCCATGAACCAGCTAATGGGGGGAGGGGAGAGACATGAGAGAGCAGTTTTGGTGAGTGCCTGGCATCTGGCCAGGGTCAACTCACTGCAGTATTGGAATAATTCTGTGTTCATCAAGTCTGTGACCAGCCTGTGTTCTTAGCTGAGCATATGCTGAAAGACTCTAAACTTGGTGAAAAGTGACATGTCAAGTCTAGCTCTGTGTTGGGTGTGAACGGCAGATCTGTGGGCTTAAGTTTTGTGTGGGATGCCAAATGGGAAAGCCTTTGGTCAGTGTGGGGTGTTGGGGAGCTGGACTCTGCTCGTTTGGAGATGCGCAGGGTGCACCCAGCTGTAACCTGCAGAACAAACAGAATGCGAGCAGAGCCCGTGAGAGAGGCTGCTCCAGCCTCCTGTCCGGAGTCCGACCTTTGCCAAATGTGCCAGCAGCACTTCTGTGCTGCCATGTTGAAAAAGCTTTTTGTCCTCCTTCAGATAACAGTTTAATCCAGCTGTATTAATGACATTGAGAATTGAGTTTAGCAAGGACTAAGTAGCTGTTTTGTGATTAATAGAGGTGGGTTCTTTGAGGTTAAAAAACCAGTGACTGAGCTTTTTTCATAGAAAAAGACATTTCTCTTCCTCTTCTGACAAGCTGCTTGGTAAATTTAAAAGAAAAAGCATTTGAACTATTCCACATGTTTAAATGTCAGTCCTTCCATCTGAATTTCAAATATTTCAGTGAAAGAAAAGCCTGAACCAGCTTTTGAATTCATTCAATAAACAGTATCCTTTCAAGTTGAGAGAATGACAGTGAGACTTCACCAGTCCCTGTGTGCTGGACTGGAGCAGGGAGCTGTAGGAGGGCCTCTGCCATGTCCAAGTCATACTTCCACAAAATACTTCCAGTTTGCCCTGACAACATGAAAGGACATTGGAAATAAAATTGCATTAAAGCTGTTAAAAAACCCAACCCAAGTAGATTTCATACAGCAGCTTCATTATGTATCTACTTACTTGCCAGCTTCATACATCCAATATCTCTGACTGGGTGCATGAGTGATTAACTTGGATTTGCTTAGTCCATCTAGTAACAACTATAAAATGACTGTAAAGAACAGAGTGTGCACATCAATTTTTATTTTGCCTGTTTGTGCTCAGAATTTGTTTGGGGTTGTGGGGGAGAGTTAGTGAAGGACTGCAAGTCCAGGGCTGTGAAAACCTGTATTTTTCAAACAGAAGATGTCAAATAGTCTGTGCTTATTTTGCTATGCTTAACAACAGCTTTTAAGAGCTGGTTTGCTGGAAATTTTAAACATAGGGAATATGCAATCTCAGTGATGTTTTGTTAGGACGCAAGAAATTATAAATTGAAATAGATTTGAGAAAAATACTGACTGTCCGGCCAGATTGTATTAATTGAATGACGACTTAAATTAATTCTGTACAGAAATAAAACCAGACAGACAGAAACTGATTGCCAGTATTCATGAGGCTTGTTAATAGCATGATAATTGTTTTTATAATTTTTAACTACTGATAATTCTACTGATAATTCTCTGTGGCTCTGTGAATCTGACTAACAAGTTGTTTTCTGTCTCCAGAGTTACTTTGTTAGAGCTGATGATGGTGAAAGTAAGTGACAAGAACTCAGTTACCAGTGAAGAAATGAATGTGTTTGTGAGACATGCTGACTTCCTTGCAGTCTGTTTCCAAGAGAAATGTGGAGCTGTGCTCAAGTTAACTGCTGCAGGAGATGCAGAAGATGAGGTATGAGTGATAACCATTTAAGTACTAGAATTTGAAGTGATAAATCCTCATTGCCACTGTTGCCCAAGGGGGCATACATAACAGTATCTTTTCCAGTTTATGTTGGGAAAGCAGTGGCAGAGCACACAGTAGAGTCTGTAGGATAGCATCCAACTTTTGCTTTTAATTTGGGGATGGCAAGGGATATGGTACTTTGAAATAAGTCTACCTCACTGTTAAATATTTCAAAATTTTAAAAATGTTAATGTTGTCACATATTTGGATATTTTATTATCTTACTAAGGATGACTTCTATAATTTATTTGAATTGTGAACTGTAATTTATTCAAATTTAGAAGGGCATGTAGTGACAGCACAAGGGGGCTTCACACTGAGAGAGTAAAGATAGATTGGATGTTAGAAAGAAATTCTTCCCTGTGAGGGTGGTGAGGCCCGGGCACAGGTTGCCCAGAGAAGCTGTGGGTGCTCCATCCCTGGAAGTGCCCAAGGCCAGACTGGACAGGGCATGGAGCAACCTGGGATAGTGGAAAGTGTCACTGCCCAAGGCAGGGGGTGGGACTGGATGGGGTTTAAGGTCCCTTGCAACTCAGACCATGACCCTGAGATGCGCTCAGTTGGTCAGAGCATGGTGCTGATAACACCAAGGTTGTGGTGTATGCGCTGTTCACCCAAGAGTTGGACTTGGTGATCCTTGTGTCTGCCTTTCAACTCAGGAGATTTTGTGATTCTATGGTGGTCCTATGATTCAAATATAAATCAAAATAAAAATATTTATTCTGTTCATAGGTGGGAAGCAGTAATATACATATAGTCAGAATAATGTTATTGTTAATACAAAATTATTGTGCAATAGTTTCGTTTCTAGAAACTCTGGAGAAGAAGCATCATAAATAATTTATTATCAAAGTAAAAAAAAAAATCTTAAATGCTTTTTTTTTGATAATGTTAAAAAGTGTTGTACTTGCTTGGGTTTTTTTTTTTTTGTTTTGTTTTGTTTAAATAGGCACAAGAATTTTAAAAGTATGTTGAGTGGTGTTATGAAAAAACACCATAAATCACTTTATGGGGAGGTGGTAGTTGGATGTGTTAAAAAAAACCAAAACACAAACCAACAAGCACACAATCTCTTCCTATCTGTCCAAGAAACACAGCCTCCTCCCACTGCCCCAACTGTTTAGTCTAAGTTATGTCAGATAACTTAATTGACTACTTCTGGAAAAGGTACTAACTTGGCAGTGAGAGGACATACAGTAAGTCAATTCCATCTTTAGTTTTTTTCCCCTGCCCTCCTTTTTTTGTTTTTTTATCCTTTGTGGTTACTTTGCAAACCACTTTCTGTGGTTTCAGTTCATGGAAAAAAAACGTTTGTTTGCACCCACCAGAAGGAGGTCTCTGTCCAACCAGAAGGTGCTGGGACAGCAGTATTCTGAATATTACTGCATGACTTGCCCTGCTTGACACTGACATCTTATTCTTCTCTCACATAAACAAGATGCATGTTAAGTTGAGTATCACTATTTGGTGGGGAAATGGGGCTCGTTGAATGAACAGAAAATGTGAGTCCTAATAGGTGAATAAATGGAGGGCAATATGTGTACATGCATACCTGTGTATACATTTGTTCACAACTTATGCTTGCCATGGGAAAAGAGAAATGCCAGCCTAAATTCATAAAACTATTTATTTTCTTACAAGTAATTATAAAGAATTGCAGCAATTTCTCCCCAGTTGTATAAGTATTTTAGGTTTTGTGTAGCAGTTGTACTTAACTGCAGAAAATGCAGTTGTGCATGTGGAGTCTGTCATTAAAAATGCTTTAGGCAACATCTGTGATATTCAACTCAGCTTTGCCTGGCCTTTTCTGTGGCCCACAAGCCAAGTGCCTTGCTCAGGCCCTGTCTGTAGTAGTATGCTGCCTTAGACTCCAGAACTCTGAGGCCACATTTGAAAACTTTTGGGAACAGTTCTTGGACTTGCCTGACTCCCAGGATGTTGTCTGGATGTCCCATCCACTGTTTAATTTGTTATACGTAGACGCCGCTTTGTTTCTTTAAGGAACATCAGGTCTTGTAGCTTGCATCTTAAACCCACGAGAAGCTAATCATATGCTTTTGCAGTGCTTAAACCAATGTTTAAAATAGCTTTTCCATTCAAAGCCTGATTTGAGCATCACTTTGCTTGCACTAACTTTCAACCATACTTGCAAAATAAAACCTTTCTCTGGACTTAGTTCATCTCTTTATAAGGAACATCTTCTCTGCATCTTGCTCAAAATATGTTTATTTAAAAACTCTTCAGTTATTTTCTTATTTACTTTTCAGATTATATCCATATCAAGTTGTGTGTCAGAGTTCAAAGTGTTTTGGGTTTTGAACTTCAAAAGGAAGTATTTTCCTTTACTGCCTTTCTTTTGTACAGGTAGAGGGCAAAAAACCTGCAGTTTGGAAGGTTAGCAGCAGGGAAGGAACAATTTTTTGAACTTAGCAGCTTTCAAATATACATGAGAATTTGGGAGTTCTTTAATGGTTTTAAAATAATCTGTTCCTCTTAAAACTTGTAAAAAGCTGGTTACTGTCTCTGAAATACAGTTGGGGTATTCTTACTTTGTAACAGGATAATGGCCAATGTATTTAGAGTCTGCCTGTGTGCTGATGAAAGCAGTTTATTGAATGATTCAGGGCAAGACTTGCACTTTCCTACACCTGTATGGGTCAAAAAATGAAAATACATCTTTAGTACCTGGACCCTGGAGCAATTTGGTGTTTTCAAGGAGCAACGAATTAATGTAATTGTATTACTTAATTACTGAACACTATGGTTGGTTATTCGAATTACATTGAGTTGATTATATGGATCCAAAATATTATACTGTTGGTAAGCAAACCTTTTTTTTTCCTGGACCAGACAGGGCAGGAATAGTTACTGTGACCAAAGTCTGAGCCTTTTCATGGCTACTTGCAGTTTATGTACCACACCTTGAGTGGGATCATCTTGCAGTCACAGCCTGGCTCTTGAGCAATATGTGGTGTTCCAAATTCTGTCATGTGCTCTTACGGTATTTTCTGTAAATACTAGATTATCATTATAAGCAGGACCAACACATTCTGCGAGAAAAAATAGTTCTTTGGCTGAATAAATAATATGCAAATGAAATTGTGTGCCTTTTACCTAACCAAAATGCTGCATCTCTGATTGCAATCCTGTTTACCCAAGAATAATGTAAATTCTCACAGCCAAAGTTCGTTTGACCACAGAACTTTACAGAATTCCTGCGGATAACAAATTGGTGTCTTGCAGGCGGTGTTTGTATCTTTAAAGTGGAGCGCTCCGACTGAATAAACTCTAAAGGAAATATTTATACAGAAATAATTTTCTCAGCTAGTAATTTTCTGTATTTCTGCTTTTGGAAACTACTGTGTTTTTGTTAAAATTTTATCCCTTACGTCTCTGTTTTGGTTTCCCCATGATTTTTCAGGCAGATATAACACTAACTGTAGGAAAGAAATTACTGTAATCTAATACGTTATTGTTATTTTAGAAAGTTGCCCTCATTTTATATAAATTTATTCTTGGCAGTTTGGAAGACCTGCACAAAACCTGAGGAGCTGAGAGTTCCTGTCCCCTGTTTACATTTCTTAATTATATTTTTATGATATCCTTCATAAACCATTTTCAGAAATGCAGTTTTCATTCCAGGAAGCACTGGTGACAGTTCGTCTTCTCGATGTTCTTTGTGAAATGACCTCAAACAGCGGCCAGCTAGAACATCTTCAGGCATTCCCTGGTTTGCTTGAAACAGCTGTAGGTGAGTGAACAACCACAAGGCTTAACTGTTGGTGCTCTGTGAATGAAAACATGTTTTTCACAACTGGTGGTAATTATAATTCTGACCTTTGAATAAGATAAATAAATAGGAGATGGAGTTAATCTGCATTTTCAAATATTTGATTTATTCCTGGAAATTTTCTGCTTCTCCACTTTCTCTGTTGGCCTGTGTTGCCCAACAGAGCCTCAATTCAAGTACCAGCAATGTTCTTTTCTTACGGAAAGAGTGGTGCAAGGGACAGCTGCTTCCTATGTTTTTCCATTGGCTGAATTCGTGGAAGAATTTCTTCAAGAAGTAGAAAAAGGACTTTTCCTCCATGCCTGTTCCCTTCTGTTTCCCAAATTTCTGAAATTTAAGTGCAGTTTGATGTTATTAACCAAATTCAGTGACTTTTAAAGGTCAGCTTTAAAGAAGCTAAGAAACAGCAAGGGAAGGACTGTAGACAAAGAAAATTATGCCAAGGTGTTCCAGAAATGCTCAGGGAGGAAGGAAGGGGATACATACCATGACCCGTGCTTTTTTAAAATCTTAGCACTTTGAAACTGAGGTATGTCACCATTTTGTGAAAAAAATTGTAAAAGTTTGTGTATTTTTAAGACAAATAAGTAAAAATTAAAAAGGCTGAAATAGCTGTTAGCAGTGAGTTTTTTGAGATGTTTGGAGGGTCCTTACTGTAAAAAAGCCCAAACAAGCAAATAAAAAAACCAAATAAAGAAAATCCCTCCAGCAACAACAAAGGAATAACTTAGAAAGCAACCAAACCTCTATTTTTGGTGATGGGTTCTTAGATTTATGGCTTACAGTAAGATGACTAACAACAGGATTTATTTTGTGCATGTGTGTGTGTTAAGGAAACTTAAAGTTGATCAGAGGGATGGAACAGCTCTGCTGTGAGGAAAGGCTGAGACTACTGGGATTGTTGAGCCTGGAGAAGAGAAGCTTTAGGGAGACCAAATTTTGGCCTTCCAATTCCTGAAGGGAGCCTACGGGAAAGATGGAGGGAGACTATTGACAAGGGCCTGGAGTGACAAGACAAGGGGAATGGCTTCACACTGACAGAGAGTAGGGTTAGATTGTGAGGGTGGTGAGGCCCTGGCACAGAAAAGCTGTGGCTGCCCCATCCCTGGAAGTGTTCAAGATCAGGTTGGACAGGGCTTGGAGCAACCTGGTCTAGCGGAAGGTGTCCCTGCCCGGCAGAGGGGTCAAGACAAGATGATCTTTAAAGTCCTTTCTAACCCAAACTGTTCTGTAATTCTGTGTACTTGAAATTTCTTGTCATGCTACAGTGCCAAAAACAGGCCAAAGAAGAGAGGAAAAAGTGATTCTGTGGTTAGTATGTATTGCTGTGACAAATTCAAACTACAGGAAGTTTTCTAAAAATCTTGGTTTTAGTAATATATTTATGGTGCCAGAATTCTCAACAGCCTACAAATCCTGACTCTTCAGGTGGAGATCGATAGCAGCAGCCTTCAGCCTTCATGTCTGAACTATGTAAGGTTGTAAAAAGTATGCAAAAATGCCTTCTGACACTGGGCTGATCTTTTATGATTGGTTATATTAGCACAAATCACACAATGAAGTAAACTTTCAGAGTTCTTTGACATGATGCTGAATATCTGAAATCATGTTGCTTAGCTTTGAACTCAACAATTAATAGTAAAGCTCTGTGCCAAGTGAGACTAATTTTCTCATGGTAATATATTAAAATGTTTTCTCTAGATACCCTGAGATTAACTCATCTTGCTGGGAAACAAGCTGTAAATATTTTCACTGCCACACATGCTGTGACAGGGCAGGAAGAAATTTCACATCCAGCCGTGGGTTTCAAATCTCATCTCATTCGTCTGATTGGAAATCTGTGTTACAAGAATAAGGAAAACCAAGACAAGGTGAGCTTATACATTTTTCTGGCAGAACTCTGATGTGTAAACGGATGCCTGACTGTAAGGTAACTGGATGGAATATATTGTTGGTCTAGAAATTGATTTGTAAATTGGAGAATTGATTGTATAAAGTAGGCGGGTTTTTTAGTTCTTTGAATTACTATCACAGTTATGCTGACTTTTTAATAACAACGTAATGTTTGCCTACCTTTTGTTTCAGCCCTGTAGAATGCAAGCCAGTGCCTGATTCATTTGTGATTTTTACTTTTGCACTTTCTTTGAAAAGGAAAAGTCTCAAACTAAATTAGAGCTTCACTTTGAAGGGAAATGGATGTGAATTGTTGTGTGAACTTAATTTTAAATCTTTGAATTAGTCTCTAATGCTTTTTCTCGCTTTTTTCACTTTAAAAATGCAGGTCTGCCTTTATCAAATCACTTGAAACCTTTTATCTTATAATTCCTAGATAGAAAGTCAGTTTTGGTTCCACAGTGGGGAAAAAGAGGAAACAGCAGCAAGCTTTAAATATTAAACTTTTTTCTTTGAGTGATGAAAGGTGTGGCTTTCCTCCAGGATCTGTTAGACTAACTTAGTTTCAGCAAGAAAAACACTTTCTAAAAGTGTCTTTGACAAATTTTAGTAATATGATCCTCTGGATGGGTAATATGGGAATCATCTTCCACTTCCCCATTCATATGAAGAGCATGTAATCAAAGTTTTTAATATGCCTGAAAAATATTAATACTATTGATCACTCTTGCTTAGTTGTGTCTCTGAGCCATTATGATGTAATACGTGTTTGTTGGAAGTGAAACACATTTTTGTGGAATACCTAATGATATTGAAAGGGTTGATTTAGAGCTTACTGTCTTTTTTGCTAGGATTTTCAAAGGCCCCTGTAGCAATTAAATATGCAGGCTTAATGTTTTCAATGGAAGTTGGGTATTAACTTGCTATAAACTGCCTGACAATATTATTGCCTTATGCTGTTTTGAAAATTATCTAGATTCTTGTGCATGATATCATGGAATATGATTTAAGTGCCATTGAAACTTCTGGAATGCCAATTGTACCATATCCTGTCTGCACCTTCAGTTTATTTCATATATTTAAATTGGTTCAAACACATGCACTTGCTATTCGTAAGGTAGTTTTCATACATAAACACATGCTTGTGAGGACGGGACAAGCAGCTGCTATCATTGCACAGATAAGAAGATTTTTGAGATAAGTGTTAGTTGTTCCAAGTGGTGCATGGCTCAGACCTAGAACTGGGTTCCCACCTCTCTTCAGACTTGTATCTCACAATAGAGGTCTGATTTTATATCTTACTAGGTTTACACAGAGTTTGCTGTCTGTATTCAATCAAAAGCAATGTAAAAAGGGTGGACTGGGGGGTTTATGTAACAAGCCAACTGACCAGTGCGTGTGAGAGACCTTGGGCTTTGCCAGTGGCTGTTGCTCTTGTGTGACTTACAGTGGGAACTGTAGGCATGGGCTGGTGAAGCAGCGTTCTCTCAGGACAGCCTGGATGGGTGCCTTGCTAGGAGAGGGCTGCTCATCAGGAAACGTCTGGAAACAGCCTTGG
Source organism: Daphoenositta chrysoptera (assembly GCA_013397915.1). Lineage (NCBI taxonomy): Eukaryota > Metazoa > Chordata > Aves > Passeriformes > Daphoenositta > Daphoenositta chrysoptera. The sequence goes on from VZRO01006451.1 coordinate 280,853, forward strand.
CAAAGGCTCTCCAACAGCACTGCTGGAATTCAGGCTCCTGAATGAACAGAGGTTTTCATACTTCTTTTGTCTAATATTTTTCCATAATTTCCAGTCCCAGTAGAGCTCTTTCCCCAGTAACAATGGTAATGCATTGGTAAATGGAGTAATAGCACACTGCTAATAATTAATACAAAAATATAGCCCCTATTTTTGTAATGGGGGCTATATATATAGGGGAGAACATATAATTGGAGAAGAGAAGGTTGTGTGGAGACCTCATAACAGCCTTCAAGCATCTCAAGGAGGCCTACAGGGAAGTCAGGGAGGAACTCTTTATCAGGAACCATAGTGACAAGGTCAAGGACAGGTCAAGGGGAATGGTCAAGGGGAATGGCTTCAAACTGACAGCAAGTAGGTTTAGATGAGAAATTAGGAAGAAATTCTTGGCTGTGAGGATAGTGAGGCCCTGGCACATGTTGCCCAGAGAAGTTGTGAATGCTCCATCCCTGGAAGTGTCCAAGGCCAGACCGGACAGGGCTTGGAGCAACCTGGTATAGTGGAAGATGTCGCGGCCTATGGCAGGGGGCTTGGAACATCGTCATCATCTCTAAGGTCTATTCCAATTCAGGCAATTCTGTGGTTTTATTTTATGAATCTGTAATATAACCGTAGTGCTTGATGTTGGTTTGCCTGACTTCTGGAAACAAAAGCAGTCCCCAAAGACCTGAGTCTTGAATGGTGACTTGGGCCAAGCTCACCATGGAACAGAGTTGGATCACTGCCTCCAGGAGCTCTTTCCTGAATCAAGTGACACCCAAGCTACTTGTCCTCTTGGGTGTGGGTCCTGAGCCAGCCTGTGCCTCTTGCAGTGCACATCTCCAAGTTCAGTGTGGTAGGTCGACTGCTCGGGGTGTTGGTAACTGAGCTAAAGCCGCAGACTGTCCAGAGAGGGATGATAATCACTCTGCAAAGGCTGCTTTTCCATCTTTGTTCATGGTCTCCACCTGCTATAAGAACAATAATCACAGGGGATTAGTGCACTGGTTTGTTGGCAGTGGGGAAAAATCTTGTAATGCTTTGGAACAGAGAGATACCCTACTAGCACTTTATTGCATCTTCACTTTCTGTTAAAATCAGTCTTTGCTTTTAGAATACATTCTTTAGCTTATACTCTGTTAGCATCTTTACATCTTTTCTTCCACTGGTGTGATAGGTTCTTAAGATTCAAGGGAGTGGGCAGACCTGTAAGCAGTTACTAGTATGGGTCTTGCCAGGCTTGCTGCCCACTTGCGTATTTTGCAAGTCTGAATGGGTTGGTATTTTTAAGATAAAACATTCCCTTTGGACTGACCAGCATTGGGTCCTTTCATGTCCTGAATTGCACTCGCTCTTGAAGAGGAGAGAACAACAAATGAATGTGCTATACTTGGGACACCAAAGGGTGAGCTCGCTCCGCGTTGGACCTGCCAAGGTGACGGATGTGCAGTTCCATTCTTTTTTCCTTCTGTGTAGGAGGAAGAGCTGTCAGGAGTTACTGTCATAGATGTGGGGCAGTCCTCTGGCTTGTGTTGTGTTATGTCTCCTTCACAAAGATGCATTGTATGTTTTTATTAAATACAGTGGAAGGAAAGAGGTGGGTTCTCAGGCTGAGTAAGGAGTGGAAGTTTTGGCTGGTAGGTGATGAATGAAGAGAGCAGAAGGAAAAGTGAAAATTCCTCCATATTCACATCACCTTGTTAGACTTGCCATCTAAACACCTCACTTTTATCATCCAGATAGTATTAATACTGGTTTCTTGGGGGGAGGCTTTAGATACTTACTTTCCACTCTCAGAGCTATGAAATTATGGATTCATTCAGCTCACTCTGCTGCTTTAGTATAGTAGAACTGTTTAATAAAGAGTAAAACTTACAAAAGAAACCTAATGAATTAATTATAGAGGATATAATTCTGTATTGTAGAAATAAAACAAATACAAAATAGGTCATAGCAGATAATTTGCACTCCTGTTTCTGTGGTCCTTTACAAGAATCATATAGATGGAAGGGAAGATGACTGATCTCTGCCTTATTGTGACACTTAGAGCTGCTCTGCCCTATTTCCTGTCCGTAAAGCTGTCAAGGACATTTTAGGTACTATAGATGCCGATGGACCCAACATCCTATTCTTGGAATCTGTGTTTCTTTGGTAAAGCTGTTCGGTTGTTCATATAGGGGGAAAAAATGAAATACTTAGTTGCCTTTGGTACTGGCACCTTCTTACCTAGGTAGAGTCACTCTAAAGAGATGAACAATTTATGAGGGATAATTTTTTACATGTGTCTGTATTTATTTGAGGTGGCAACAGTGCTTTCTCTAATGCTGTAATACTGGGTTTTATCAATGCAGAGATGAGAGAAGGAAGTCTTCTGGGAGAAAAGGGAAAAGAAAAAGGCTTCTACTGTTAAAATTAATAAAAGTAGCAAGTAAAACATCTGGATAATGCTTAAAGTGTTTAAATTAACTTAGATAGATATATATCTCTAAGCCTAATTATTTTATATGAGACTGGCTTCCTAATTTGAAGACTGTTCTGCCTGAAAATGTGAACAAGACTGTTCGGAATTCAGTTTTCCGTTCCTTTTTTTCATGGGGGCAAGGTGCAACGAATCCACTTAGTTAGCAAAAGGTGCTAACATCTGTAGATCAAACTGTTGATTTACCAAAATATGGGTATTGATGTAATATCAATACCTAACTGAGACGGACAAAGACTCTCTAACGGGGTTAGAAAGGGTGTATTTATTTTCAGCACCGGGCACCTACGTGGAATAATTTCCCAAGAGGCAGGGCATTTTACAAAGCAGTACAGAGTCTGATTATTTACAGAAGTTTTAAATATTCAAAATACAAATGTATATTGATGTCATTGACACCTCCCATTCTCCTCTTCGTATGGTAATTAGCCGAAAAGTCATTAAGCATGCGTGGTTTGTTCCTTGAATTGAGTTGGTGGTCCCAGTTTATTGAGGAGTGGTTGTAGGTGATGAAGTAAGACTCTGCTCCCTCACTTTGGCGTTTCTGCCTTCTTGGTTTTTGACAATACACATTACTCTTGGGGGACCTCCAGTTCTTCCCTTCATTACTTCTGAATGGGTTTTCAAATGGAAAAATTAGTCACTGTCTATACTTCTTTAGATCTTTTCCTCAGTATTTTCTATTTCTCATTCTAGGAAGCAATCAGTTACTTACATCCTAGAGGCTTACTTTAGGCCTAATTTTCTAACTAATCATTAACCTTTTTAATTACCTCCAGCTCGGTTTACTTATTGAGTCTATTTTAGCTAATTTCAGCAAAGCTAACTTTTAACTGAAATCGTAATTTAAAAAAAAAATATGTTTCACTGTGACCACCGAGCTCCTCAGCCTTATCTTCTTGCTGTAGTGATTATAAAATAGAAAAACTTGAATTAAAGACGCATGCTTTGTTTTTGCAGAATCACAGATTGGTCTGGGGAGGAAGGGACCTCAAAGACCATCTTGTTTCATCACTGCCATGGTCAGGGACACTGTCCACTATCTCAGGTTGCTCCAA
>VZRO01006453.1:7626-91365 GCA_013397915.1 Daphoenositta chrysoptera
CTTTCCCTTTCCCCTTCCCCTTCCCTTTCCCCTTCCCTTTCCCCTTCCCTTTCCCTTTCTCTTCTTTTCTTATTTTCTTTTCTATTTCAAAAGGAAAACTCAAATTAGCTTTGATGTTCTGACGTTTCATCTCTCTGCCTAATTTTTAGGAGTTAAAACAAGATATTTCCAGCTTTCGCTTTGAAGTCCTGGGTTTGTTAAAAGGAAGCAAGCTGTCTAATTTGCAGACCGCAAAGATGAGCAAAGACACTGCTTCTCTGTCAGAAAATGAAGAAAATAGTGAGAGCGAAGGAAACAAAAAAGGAAAGAAGAAACCCTTCAGCCTTTTTGACATAACAACGATGATTCACCCACGATCAGCCAATATTGCCTCCGAAGGACATAATGTGAGCAATGGCTCAGCAATGATGGTGTCAGAGTCCACTCAGGAGAAACAAAAGCGTGTGAATTTTGTAACAGACATAAAAAATTTTGGGTTGTTTCACAGACGATCAAAAACAAACTCTGTGGAGCAGAGTACAAATAAAATATACACCGTTTCTGAAGAAGTTTCCCGTCAACAGGCAGAAGAACAGTGTGGGAAAATTGATGAACTGGAAGAGGGAGAATTGACCATGAACTGTGAATTAAACATCCAAAGTCCTGGCAAAAAATGCGTATTAGCTGAGTCACAAAATAACATCGAGTCTTTGGATTCACAGGAAGGGGGACGTATCTGTGTTTCAGAAACAGAGAAAATGGAGTTACAGAACTCAGAACCTGCCACTCCGCAGGATCAGCTGGACAAGGCGCTGGACATTAGCATTGACTCTGATGGGAAACAGGAAACAATTGTTCAGGGTGACTATGTGATAACAAGGTTGTGATGCTTACAGGAGGAAGCATTTACAAATATATATATTTTGCATAGTGCTTTTGGGGGGGAACGTTTTAAGAATTATATTAGCTAATGCAGAATTACACTTTATAGTACTCAACTGTGGCACATGATCTTGTAACATAGTAGTCAAGAGAAAGAAAATATGAGGAACTTCTGTTTTGTAGCCTGCTTTAGCTTTCACGATTTGTTTTACATTTTTTTAATAAATGGAAGCATCTTGTATTCTTGTACTGTTGCAATAACCCACAGAAACTTTTTAGCTATCTTTTTCAATTACAACAAATGGAATTTCTCTCATATGATAGTTGACTCCTATGATAAATATTTTTCTATGCAAATAAAAAGTAGCTTAAGAGACTTGTTAGCTTTTATTTAACTTTGTAGGTTCTTAAAAGATTCTGGGCACCATAATAATCATATGTGGCTCCTGCCAGCATAATTCATGTCAAGCTATTAGAATCATTTATTTAAATAGCTAGAAACTTATTTGTGTCAAAATCTATACAGAATCAGAAGATAAATTATATTCTTTTATTTATTGAAGGAATATATGAATACCTGTAAATTATGAAAAATCAGTCTATTTGATTATTTAATTACAGCTTTTCCCTCACAGCAAGAGGAGTATGACTGTCATGATACCATTGTTAGAAATGCATTTGCAAGTTTTGAAGACTGTAAAAATGTTTTTTACAGGAAAAGAAGTACCTGCAGCTTACTAAAAATTGATGATGGATTACTCCCCAAGAATCCTTAATCACCGCAGCTACTGCTTCTTCAACCATTTATTTTTCCTAATGTGGACAACCTATGCACTTTAATATTCAGCTGCTTATTAGCTTTTGCCTTCACAATACACCTGCATTTGCTAAGGGAAAGATACGTGAGGAATAAATAAGCATGCCATGATCCCCTGAGTACTTGAATAAATATGGCAATTTGTTGAGAAGTTTTAAAAAGCACGCCTTATGAGAGTTCCTTTGACAATTTCACAGTTTGAGAGAACCTGATTGGATGTTTTATAATAGATATCTAAATGTATAAAGAAAACCTAATCGTATTTTTCATAACAGCTGAGTGACTTACTGTCTTAGTTAAAACCAGTATTTTTAAAATTAAACAGTCTGGGGTTTTTTAATCATTGGCTGGTGTCCTACATTATTAAAAATGTCATTTTACAACTGGCATAAGAATGGCCACCCCCAACTTTCAATACCATTCTTTCCCTCCCTGCATATACCACAAAAGTGTGGTTATTTCATTCTTAACTTCCCCAGTCCTGCCATGATAGATTTGGTAGTTCATATTAGCATGTATTAAGGAACTTCCAAATACATAGAGTACATTTACATTTCAGATGGAACCTATCCCATGTAAACCTGTAGGATCTGACCTAAAGCCATACCATCCTAGAGCTAAACTGTCCTGGTACTGAACTGTGTTTTGGAAATCCAGGCAAACCCCTCTCATCTCTATACTTTTAGATGAGTTTTCCAGCTCTACTTTCCACCTGTGCTACTCTTTCTGATCTCACATATTGAAAGCTTCCTTCCTCCACACCTGGTTGTATCATGGCAGATATAGTTAAACCAAAATGGAAAATACCAGTCCTAATTGGAAAATAGTTTGTATAGCTTTGCAAAAATGTGTTCAAATCATATTTGATTGGTTGGTTTCCATCTTGGCCTCTTGACTGCTCTGTAGACCCTCTCTCCTTCACGTCTCTCTCCTTGTCCACCTTTAGATTGTAAGCTCCTTGGGGCAGGGCCTGCAGCTTTTCTGTTTGGAAAGCACCTGAATTATTACAAGTATAAAAAGAAATAAATAATAATAATGGTGGAATACCCTCATATCATTTGTATTAGGTCAACTCTTTTAGAGAGTTCTTTTTTGTACTGTAACATTTTTGCTAAAAATGCCATAAAGCAAACGTGTCACAGGTTGTCACAAAGTTTTCTATATCCCAGTTAACAGTCCTTCTCCACTATTGCTTTCTGTTTCTCATCCTTGATCATGGTTTGTACCACCTTTGGGTCCTAAGCTTACTCCCTTTACACTAGCCAAATTCAAAAGAGACAGTGCTTGCTCCAAAGAGCTTTCATCCCATTCCAGCCACATGGTTTTACTCCAGACAGATAGTGCCTGAGCAGGGTATTTGTATTGCAAACATCACCATTATTGGAACAAGTTAATTACCACAGGTCTAAGAGCTCTGCATATTTTTCTGGCATCATAAGAGCCTGTTTCTCCCATGCGTGAAGTTCCCAACGCCGTACAATTAATGGGAAATATCAGCCACACCATCACATCACGACCTCACTGTGCTGGGCATCAGTCTAAGTCATGGAGTGGATAGAAGACAGACCAGCAAAGACAGTGCAGGTGGGCAGGATAATTAATCATAGGGACACAAGGTATTGCATAGCAAGAGGAGGTTGGTCTTTTGCTGCTTTTTTAAAATTACATCCAAATACTGAAACATAGGTCTATTAAATAAAGCATACTTAAAATCAACATTTGCTCTATTTTTATGTTATTCTCAGGCATCAAAGCTCAACACCAATAAGGATCTGATGCCATTCCATTTAAAAGTAATGCCAAATAAGTACCTCATTCTGTGAAAAGAGATGAGCCCAAAATATATCCAAAATTTAAATGGTGATGGACTTTTATTGATTTTCAGGCAACCAAAAAAACCCCTTTCTCACTGGATGCCTCTGGAGGACACCTGTGCCAAGAAAGATCTAGATATGCACAAAGTTTGTAATGCCACAGCAGAGGCATTATTAAGCTTTGCAAAGCTGAGCATACTTTCTCCTCAAAAGAAATTTAAAAGTTCAAACTTACCTGTCCTTTCCTGCAAGTTTCCATTAGCATCAGTATAGGAGGAATAGAACCAGCATATGAACCCCTATATAAGAGTCTTTTGAAGCAGAGCTTAAAATCGTAAAATATTTCATGGAGCTAGAAAATTGACTAAGTACAAAGGGGTTTAATACCAGTATTAGGTTGCATAGAATGTTGATAAAACTTTTTAATAGATTTATATCTTTTTATTTTTGGAAGGACAAAGCCTGACTGCCCTTTGTATTTTCTTCAGCTCCTGGAGAAATAGCATGCAGACAGCCCAAGGACTTTGCTACCTTGGCATAGCTGGACAGGAGGCAGCTTGAATTCATGCAAGAGAGTGCTTCACAATAATTCACAGTCAGAGGTCAGGGATGCAAGTACTGCATGCTTACCTTCAAGACAAAATTGCAAAAGCTCCTTCTGACTCTGCATGCTGTAGTGGCCCTCAAGGGCACTGCAGAGGTGAGAACATCAGGGGATTCAGACTGTGGGGTCCTGTGAACCAGCTGCACCCCACAGCTACATTTGTAAGTGGTACAATATCACCAGAGAGCAAGCCAGGTAGATGCCTCTTCAGGGGGGAACCACGGCTCTGCAGCTGGTTTTAATCTTGTTTTCTCGGTTCATAGATTGAAACCATTACATTGACTGGTATGAACTAAACACCTTGCACAGCACTTTCTTTTTGATAGGTCAGAATTTAATGAGAAATTCTGTGACTTCCCCAATATGAGTTTTTTTGTAAATAAGTAGTGCCTAGTTCCAGGAGAATGCATATATTCTGTAAAAGGTGCGATTTCTGGTATTCGGAGCTGTAAAAGGGGAAATTTCTGGTATTCAGGCACTCAAAATTCTTCAACAGAATATTTGATACAAGAATGTCTTCCTTTCTTTGACTGATCTTTGAGGAGGAAAATTTTTGCTTCGCTTCCTCACAGGAATAAAGCACAATAAAAAGACACAAAGAAGTTATTATATGTTCTTATTAAATTCTGTATGTATATCGCAGGTTATGACACTCCATTTACTCTCAAAACCTCAGATGAATATTTAAACATACTCTGAGAAGCAGCATGGAAGAGAAAAGAAGCAAATCATGCTTAAATATTGTGAAGAGGCAATGAACTTTTGAATACAGTTCAAAACATTTGGTATCAAGTATTATTCTGGAAATATAGAGGTACAAGTTGAAAAACAACATAATCCATCTTCGTTTTAAAGTCTCTTAAGAGATACCAACAGCTTTACTGGATAGGGTAACCTCACAAAAATAGTAGTACTGGTAAATAGTAATAGTAAATAATAGTGCTAGTAATGATATTGGTAGTGATTGCAGTAGTACTAGTAAATGTAGGTGTAACAATAGCAATATTATGTATTTACCCCTGGGAGAGGGGAACTCCCCAGTTCTAATGCCTGCTCAAAGTTTGTCTGTTTTCCATGTCAAGCAACCATCTGATAACACCCATAAGGTGTCCTTGGGCACACCTGTCTTCCAACATAAGCATTCTAATCTCTGTTGAGAAAATCTTACTTGTCTGTGTTTAAACTCTTTCACTAGCTGAAATTTTCATTATGGACCCTTCATTCACTGCAGCACAAGCAGATGAGAGATCCTTTGAGACAGTTTATGGCTAAGTAGTTGGACATACTCCAAAATAAATTGCTGCAGTTAAGGATGGATTTCAATCCTACAGATATAAAAAGGAGTGGAACTCATTGAACTACATCAAATCAAGTTCAGTAACCCCTGCTTTAGTACTTGAGAAGCTGCTTTGTTTGTGTAAGTGCAAAGAATGAAGCAGAGGTCATTTCTCATTAATATTAAAACAACCAAAAAAAGTTGCAACCTTCAACCGTCATGAATTTAGAATTGTAAGAAAACTTAGCCATACAATTTTATCACAGGTCCCTCCAACACATAAATCTCTTAATAAATTAATCAAGTCCTCTGCTGTTGCTAAATACAGCTATGAAATGTTTGTACACATGAATCATTTCAACTGTTTATATTTGTACTTTTGGGCAGCCACTATCTTTTAACTACTCTTTTTTTTTTCTGGCTATTGTTTGTTCTGACTGTACTCATCTCCCTTCAGCCTTGGGTTTCTTTGGGTGTAGTCTAAACCAGTTATGCTATTTTCATTTCAGTTAAACTTTCTGCTCTCTTTAGCTGTCTGTCACAGTCACAGTCACAGCCAAGTGCTGTGCAGCAGTAGGTGTTGCACTGCTCATTACTGCTGTGGCCTTTTAATTCTGGCCTTTAGTTCTTTGTAACCTAGGACCTTTCTACCATGGTACCACACTGGTACTCAAGGGCCAATGCAACTCTCAATTGCAGACACTTAACATCAGAATAATTGTCTTCGATACAGATCCTGGCCTCTTTTGTACATTTAAGAGGGAGTTCAGATTGTTACCTATGACTAGAAACCCATTTCCAATAGCCAATAGTTGAAATAAATGCCAGTTCCACGTGGTGCTTCTTCAGGATCTTTTCTCTCACTTCTCTTCTTTGACAATGCAGTTGATGATGTCCTGGTTAAAGAAGAAGTCTCTTTATGGCAACATACTTACTGTTGCACTTTAAGAGTATTAGAGCCGTGCTTGCAGTGGAAATATCCAAGATGTAAAACAGAAGTTTCCAGAAAGGCTGGTTCTAGTCTGAAAATTACTAAGAGAACCTCACACGTGCAGAAAACTCAGGGGAAACTCTTCCACTGCATGGAATCAAGAGTTAATTCATAAGAGCTGGCATACTTCAACTGAACTGAAAAAGCTGGAATAGCCCCATCTATATTTGCTTCGTGCGCTCAGCTTTTAAATTCACAGTAAAATTATTCCATAAATGTTTAAACAGGCAATAAAAGTCCATGGTTAGTGAGCAAGATAAAATAATGTTCTAGAAATCCATGTGTTTCAATTTAACAGGTCAGTAAAAAGACTTTTTTCTCCTGTAATAGCAAATCTTTGCAGATTGAAACTCCTAAACTCCAGTCCGGATTTAAAAAGGGACAAAACAAAACCAAACCCTACAATTCCAAACAAAAAAACCCAGAGATTTTTCAGTTTTTAGAGATCCATGAGGTTTCATAGTATAATTAGTACCCTAAGAACATCTGAAAGCATGGAGCTAAAATTTCATAAATTCAATGGGCATCATAGACTGCTCCTTAATTGTGGTCAAGTGAGAATGTCAGCTGCAAAATAACTCATTCTGGTTAATGATTTATGCTTTTAGCATACAAAATTGAGTTTACAAGATAGGTGATGCATACATCATCATTTTCTGAAAGTGACAACTTGTCTCAAATACAGTAAGCATTCAAACACATTCAGAGAAACTCAGAAAGTCCTACACAGATGCTGATTTGTGCAATAAATTTTATTCCCTTTTCCTTTTCTTATCTTCCCTATCTGATGCTTTGTTTTTACAGAGAATGTGTAACTCCACTAATAAAGATAAATCTCTTACATTTTTCTGCTACCTGCTTCTAAAAGTAGACAGAAAGACCAAATAATGCAGGATTTTATGTTGCATCATCTGCAGTATAACCTTTGACCTTGTGTCCATAGGATTGCAAGACAGTTTACTAAGGAACACTAGAAACAGTTTTATTTGGATGAATTACATGTAGTACTCAGATACATTGTTCAGCCATATCCAAACCATGAATGCAGCTAGAAAAGCATGTAAATAAACCTTCTCTGTGACTAACTTAACAAAATCCAGCTCTACATTAAGAAAATAAATCAGAGAAAAGGAAATTGAAAGAAGTCTATTTTTATGAAATTATAGTAGTGAATATCAGCATTCTTAGTTCTCTTCACTTTTATTAAGTAAAATTAGAGGGACCTTTTTTTCAGCATTTATTTTTTTAAATGATACAGTTGTTTCTGTGGGTTGCTTTGCAAGACACCTAGCAGTTTATTTAATAATTAATAAGAATTTCATTAACTGAGAGATTTTAAATCAGGGGAGATTATGAGAGACCTCATCTGAGGACTGGTTCTACTGATATTATTTTTACAGAATTGTAGCTTCCCAATATCTAAAACTCCCTGACCATTTCCCAAAGTGAATTTATTGCCCTTGAATTATGTGACTCTGATTTGAAATCAGATCCATACGGAGGAAGCATCAGGATTTCAGCCACAGAGAAATGTGCTCTGCTCATCTTAAGAGTAATAATGATTTGTTTACCAGATCATAGGGTATTAATTTAGAGCCCTTGACAGTCTTGTCTAAACAATAGTAACAATAACACAAAAAATATAAAAGCAAAATATATGTGAGAAAGTATTTCAGTATTTAAGCCTCTCTAAAACAGCCCAACCCAAAACATCAGTCTGAACACCCAGAGTTTTAGGAAGTTAAACTCTAACCCAAATCTGGCTCATTTTTCCCCAGAGAAATGAATACTGAGAAAGTTTATTCATTAAGGACCATGTATGGTGGGGAAAGAGCACTTCATTTTGGAAGCTACTTCTTTCTTTGCTTGTTTGTTTGTTTTCTATTTCTGCAGAACATGAGTAACCTCTGAAACCTTAAATATTCCCACACACACACACACTGGAGCTGATGAAGAGAGAACCAGATGTATGATACTGAGCCAAGATTTACCCAGCATGGGCAAGAGAAGTAAGGGATGAAAGACCAAATAAAAGCAACTATAAACCTGAAACAAGCTGCTAGTACGGCAAAAGACAAAAGTCTTTACAATAAACTGGATAAAAACCGCAATTTCCATGTGAAATCTATTTCCCACATAAAGACAGTATTAAAATATCCTTTAAAGTATTTTCATTAGTCAACTTCTGATATCTTCCCTGGTATTTTCTTATTGATCTTCTGTGACATTGTCACCAGTGCTAAGGGAGCATAACAATATTGACTTACCTGCTGATTCTGTCAGACCAACTCTTAAAACTTAGAGAAACATTTCAAGCTTTACTTCGGCTGCTTTTTTTTCTTTTTTTTTCCTCTCTGGTCTGTTTCATTCTCAGTTTACAAAACAGGGGAGGGATACAATTCCAAGAAAGACTTTTTTTACTTCACAATCTTGTAATTCAGACAAGATAAACTGTCCATTTTGTTCTCTGATTTCAATATTTTATTTCCTTTCATGAAAGAAAATTCTGTATTTCATGCAAGGAAATGAAATCTTGTGATTTCAATGAGGATAAATTCAGCAAGGTTTGGTCCATTTCTCTGCACTTCATGTCATCCCATTCCCTTTTATTGTTTTCACTTCAGAGCAGAATTTTTTTTTTAAGCATTTCATTTCAACAATTTCTTCTCCTGTCTTTTTATTTGACTTTTTTGCCTGAATTCATTATTTCAATGAGTATAATTTTAGCAAGTTTCATTCCTTTTTATTGCACATAATTTCATCACAATCCATTTGGTAACAAAATTTTCTGTTTTTTTAATTTCGTTTTATTTTATCATATCTCCTTTCCAGAGTGTTTGTTACAATTTGTTCTCTGATTTCAAGAACACCCCACTGCCCAAAGACTGCTCTCTTCATACCTTTCTTCTTGGCACTACCTATGTGTTGGGCACCTCAGTAAAAGACTGCTTTTCCTGCTCCGCCTGGGGTTAGCATACGCTTTGGGTTAGGCTTGAAATAACCCCGAAAAAGCCTAGAGTTACAGGGACACTGAACTACAAATGTGTGCCAAGGGGAGAAGGGCTCTGCCCCATCATTGCTCCCTCTACAATTTACTCCTTGGCACCAGCCTCACACAAATGTGGATTTTATTTCTCCGGCTAAGTTTAGGGTTGTGCTTAGGGTTAGGGCTGAGAAAACCACAAAGCCCAGAGCTCCAGGGACACTGCAACTGCAAAAGACATGCCAAGGGGAGCATGGCATTGTCCCAAAATTTCTCCCTCCACAACTGTCTGATTGGCACCACTTATGTGCTTGGCAGCTCAGCAAAAGATGGCTTTTACTGCTCAGCATAGGGTTAGGCTTACGCTCAAGGGTAGGCTTGAGATAACCACTAAACCTAAACATCCAGGGACATGGCAACTGCAAAAGGCGTGCAAAGGGGAGCAGCTGATGTCATCTCATTACATTTGATTAGAATCATTTAATTTCAGAATTTTCCTTTGTTTCTTTCCATTGAAGTTCTTTTCATCAAAAGTCCGTCCCTGTCAGTTTGTTTCACTTTCTTCTCCAACTTTGACATTTCATTTCCTTTCATGAAGGGAAATTCTTCATTTCATGAAAGGAATTGAAATCTTGTGATTTCAATAAGGATCAATTCAACAATGTTTGGTCCATTTCCCTGCACTTCATGTCATCCCATGCCATTTTATGGTTTTCCCTTCTGTGCACCTTTTTTTTTTTTTTTTTTTCTCTTTAAGCATTTTATTTCATCAATTTCTTCTCCTGTCCTTTCGTTTGACTTAGTTCCCTGATTTTGGGTTTTCAGTAAATTTAATTTTGGTAAGTTTCAGTCCTTTTCAATGCTCGTCATTTCATTGCAGTCCATTTGGTTGTAGTCACTCCATTCCCAAATTTTCTGGGTTATTCTAATTGCATTTTACTTATCATATCTCTTTTCTAGAATGCTTGTTACAAATTCTTCTCTGGTTTCAAGATTTCTTTGAGGATCAATTAGGCAAGGTTTCATCCATTTCTGTGCTCTTCATATCATTCCACTCCCTTTTAATTTTTTCACTTCAGTTTATCTTTTTTTTTCTTTAAAGCATTTCATTTCATCAATATCTTACCCTGTCTTTCCTTTTGATTTCATTCTTTGATTTTGGGATTTCCATAGGTGTGATTTTGGCTGGTTTTTTCCAGTTCACATCAAAAAACCAAAACTTCACTGCTCAAAGACTGCTGTTTTCACAACTTTCTTTTTGGAACCACTCATGTGCTGGACAGCTCAGTAAAAGGCTGGTTTTACTGCTCTGCTTAGGGTTAGGGTTAGGCTTAGGGTTAGGATTGAGAAAATCACAGAGCCCAGGGCTCCTTGGACACTGCAACTACAAAAGGCCTGTCAAGGGGAGCATGGCACTGCATTGCTCCCTTAACACCTTTCTCCTATCCCATTAAACAGAGATAATGATTTATCCCAGACATAAGTACAGTGCAGAAGAAATATGAAATCTTCTGTGGCTACGTCTTTTCTAAATAATTTTTTGCTTGATAGTTTAGAAGTAAATTGCAACAATAAGCATTATTTCTGCATCTACAGGCCAAGACCAGTGACTCTTGGAAATATTTAAACCTGCAGTTGCTGCAGTTTTGCATAAGACTGAGCTGTGTGATATGAATGGGAGGGTTATGCTTCAGTTCCCATGCCATCTGTGATTCCATCATTATGGAATATCCATAGTGAATTGAATTGATAAGGAGAAAACCAGCGTGCTATGTCATGTAGCCAGGACCTGCTTCAGGAATCATGCAAAATCATTCAGTCAATGATTCTTCGAAATCTACTCCATCAGTAAATTACATAGATAAACAAAAACTTCTATGTTCACTTTGGTTTTTTTCTATTTCTTTCTACTTCTAAGCTTTCTATTTCTTCTAACTTTCTAAGCTTCTACTTCTGTTATTCCAAGTTCTCTCCCCTTCTGTTTCTATATGTATTTACTATTGACCCTACAGCCTTCAAAATTCAGTCCTCCAGTACAGTTTAGTTAAGACATTTAGTCTAATACACCTACTCACACAATAGGGAATACCTGATTTTTAATGATGGCAAGCAATGAGGATTTAGGATTCTATTTCATCATTCTAATTTCCAGCTCAGAGCCTATTTTGTGCTTTATGCCTTTGTATCTGAGGTTCATACTGATTTTTTCAGGCATAGCCATTTCAGTAAATGGAAAGTAATGGAAAGAGTGCACATTACGAAGACTGAAGAATTCTGACAATTTGAAGGGAAATCTACTAACTGGTCTTTGTTTCTTATTTAACCTTTTAAGATACAAATTAATTTTCAAAAAATATATTAAATATTTCTTTTCTTTTAGTTTCTTAATTTGTTCATTGGCTATGAAACAACGCTTAACTTTTCAGCTCTCTCCCAGAAATATTCTAGCCTTCCACTCCCTGAGAATATCTTGTGTTTTAGTAGCATGTTTTCCTTTCTTAATCATGTTTTGTTTGCTAATCGTGACCTTGTGATCTTTGTATTTTTCCACTAAATGACTTGGACACATTTAGGTTGTTCTTTTTGATTTTACATCAAAGTGAACAACCATATATTTTTAATATCCAAGCATTCTTCCTGATGCTTAGACCATGACTTTTCACAGAGGTTCTTGAAACAATCACAACAGAGGAGAAGTCAACATTTGCTTTATTGCATTATGTCCTTGTTAACAAAATATTGAAAATTAAATACTTCACCTCTACACCTAAGTGACTTAGGCACCTCTACTAAAAAAAAAAAAGAAAAAAAACAACAAAAAAAAAACCCCTTTGCTATCTCTTTGTTTAGCACCCAATCTTCTGTCACAATTTTTGAGGATTAGAATGAAAACCTCCAAGTATCAAATTTCAGCTATTCTGAGGAAAACTGAAGAGGCGAAGGGCAAGGAAGTGTTTTCCTGTGACTCAGACTCTTATGTGAGGACTGGACCTCTTTCCAAAATATTGCTAGACCTAATTTAAAGGACACTCAGCTTAGAAGAATAGGTTGCAATTCTCACTCTCTCTGAGGTGCACATTAAAAAAAACAAACTGTCCTTATCTCAAGGATTTTAGGTAGGCTGGAAGAAGCTTCCCTCTCTTAGGTGAAATATATACAGTAAAAGAAACCTAGATACCCCAAAATCCAGCTAAGCCCCCTGAACAGTTTCTCCATTTCTTCTCATCAAAAAACAGCATTTATAGAGTGGAACAACAGGGGAAACCTAGGAAAGATGCTTATTAATATAAAATACTCTGGCAATTTTGGCATTTGTCCCAGCTACAGCACACTGTGTCTGACGGACTTTGATCATTGTATCAGCAAGTAGCTAAGTCTCCCCTAGATTACTGTGTTTCCTCAACATTATCCTATTTCAGTATGAAAGGCTAAGCATAACCTAGACCTGGCTGGAAAAACGCTTGGCTTGGCAACAGCTTGTGTCCCTCTGGCACAATGAACTGCTGCACCTTGAGGTGCTCCTTAGCTCAGGCTACAGGGGGTTCTTCATTTGCAAAAAAAGGCAGCCCCTGAGTACTGCTGTAACTTCATCAGCAGCACCTCCACAATGAACTTGAGCTCATAAGAATTTCTGGAAACATCCTAGCCCCATCCACTAAATCCCTGGGAACACAAATGTATCAATTGCTGAGCATTCATTTCAATTTCATAGCAAAAAGTCTAAAAGAGGGCTTAAAATTATTTTTCCCTTATCCTTGTTTCTGCCTAGAAGAAATTCAGGAGATTGATGAATAATATTCTGTGAAATAGAATAAGCAGAACAAGGAATTAATTCTCCATTTCCCATCTGCAGACAGCTGTTCCACCATCTCCAAGAAAGCAGGGCTCCATCATGTGTAATGGTCTCTTGTGAAGACAAACACCATCACACGAAACGGGACCCCTTCCTCTCTCTTCCCTCAGCTTTATATGCTGCCATGACACCATTTAATACGGAATATCCCTTGTTCAGCTGGGTTCAGCTGTCCTAACTGGGTCCCCTCTCAACTCCTTGTGCACCCCCAGCCCTCTCAGCGGATGGGTGGGGGGAGAAGCAGAAAAAACCTTGGCACTGTGCAAACACTGCTCAGCAATAGCAGAAACATCTCTATACTGTCAATTCCATTTTCAGCACAAACCCCAAACATAGCCACACACTTGCCACTGTGAAGGAAATTAACTCCACCCCAGGCAAAAGCAGCACAAATGCTCAGATAATTCTAGTAGTTATTTATTGGAATGTATTTTGGCTTCGCTTAAGATCCATGCCTGCTGTTTGGGTTTAGAAAACAATTAGGTGGAAGTAGCAGGGAAATAAGCCACAGCAAATTAAACTTGCCTAAAACTCACTTTTATTTTTATTGCCTCTGTAACCAAGATGCTGAAATCGGCAATAATGAAAGACTAATTTAAAACAATTGAAGTCGAACCATTATAGGAGCAATTATCCTAGCTGAAGGGTTATGGGTTTATGTTCAGAGTTCACAGGGAGTGTAATGTAAAGTACCCTGTGCCATATCTGTAAGGGGGAATAAATGGTCCATTACAGACCTTACAGAAATATGGCATTGGGTTTAAAAATGCCAAGCATCAAGAATAATGGATAAAAACTTTCATGCAGATAAGTTTTAATGTTCAAATCTTTTATTTCTGTTGCCATTTGTTTAATAATAAAATGATCACTCAACTTTTATATTCTTGGTTCATCAGTTTACAGAAACATAAAAAGTCACATTCTGTTCTACACAAGAGTAAACCAAGTCTCTAGATGTTTTTGGAAAGAACTTAGATAACTGTTTTTTAAAAAGCCATATATCTAATGGGAGGGTGTAAACACAACAGATACCCAGTGTTGTCTAGTGAATGGAAAAAAAAGAAATAAACAAAACTGAAATACAGGAAATTCCACTTAAGCATAAGGAAAAACA
The DNA here is from genome assembly GCA_013397915.1 of Daphoenositta chrysoptera. Classification (NCBI taxonomy): domain Eukaryota; kingdom Metazoa; phylum Chordata; class Aves; order Passeriformes; genus Daphoenositta; species Daphoenositta chrysoptera. The sequence continues at coordinate 21,940 of VZRO01006453.1, forward strand.
TTTTATTATGAGGGTGATCAAACACTTGAAGAGAAAGGTTGTGGGATCTTCTCCATTCCTACAGATATTCCAAACCTGAGTGGACACAGTGCTGAGCAACTTACTCTGACTCTCCTCTTGAAAGGGCCTGGACAAGGCAATCCATAGAGCTGTTTTCTTTCATCTTTCTTTTCTAGGTCTATTCTTTTAAAACTGAAGAGGTTGAAATTTCAAAAACTCAGCTGCCATATGTACATATCCTCTCCACCGAAGTTTACCGTTTATTTAGGTTTGCAATGCAGTGTGTATCTGAAGGCCTGCAAGAAGGAAAACTTTAAAAATGGAAGAGTTTGCTTGCAGACAGCTCAGGAGTTAAGTTCTACTAGTTCATTTGTCCACCTACAATGAAAACTGTGTGGGGCCTGGTGATGTAGGCTACTTTGTGGTAAACCATGCCAGGGGGCAGTGCCTGCAGTGTATCTGTAATGCTTTGGGTACTAGACGGTACACTGATGGTACCTCTGACTTCAGGGGAGCCACATGACCAGTCCTAAGCTTTTCCACATGCAGAAACCCATCCATCCCTGAGAAGTCAGTATTCAACATGCTCAACTCTTCATCTCTGAGAATGAGCCCTCAAAACAAGAGATGGGAGGGGTTGTAAAAAAACACTTGATTCCTTTGATTCTTCTGGTCCTCTTTTAGGTTGGCATGTGCTTTTTCTTTTAAGGAGGATGGGCCTAGAAAGAGTTTTGTGCATTTGAAGAGGTTAAGATGCATACAAATATTTAAAAGTTGACGGCTTTTCTTCTGCAGCAGACAATATTTTCCAGATAATTTGTAACCATTGTCATGGACAATTCTACCTCATTTTTTCCATCAACAGTTATTTACTTTATAATCTGCAATGACTCATTTAAAACTGTTGCGATTTATTTTGCCAGAGTATACTTCCTGTCGTGGGTTGGACCTGAAATTAACTGACAGCTTTTTAATCCAATAGTGCTTCTGCGATTTTGCATATTTAAACGGACAGGAGGCCCGGAAAAAAACCTCTTTGATCCAGCAGAGACAGGTAGTAGGGGGGGAGGGGGAGAGCTCCAGGCCCAGGCCTTGGAGGGCCAGGGCTGAGCACCCCTCCCCCAAATGCCAGGGCAAGGGGTCCCTGGCACGCATCGAGGCACCCCCCCCCCCGGCCCTAAAAGCTGCAAGCAGCAAAAGAGCAATTGGGAGGCGGCTGCAAGAACAAGACGAGCAGCTCCCGAGAATCAGGAGGGGCTCCCCTCCCCCACTCCACCGGGTCCCCCTGGGGGCCTGGGAAAAACCGATTTTCAGCTTTTTCAAACCGAAGAAACTGTTAAACAACTGGCAGCATTGAAGGAGAANCGGTGGCAGTTCCAAAAACCACACAGAGGCAAAGAGGACCTCTTTCTTTTCCTGGAGTTTGGAAAGACTTCTTAAGAACTCTAATATTGACCAGAAATTCCATCTTTGTTAATCTCCTTGTTCTCTCTCCTGAGAAAGCTGTGAGGAGGTCTGTGTGCCCTATAGGACCTGGGGGGAGGATGGGGACATGGCAAAGAAGGAATATGGGGTTTTTTTCCCCCTTTTTACTTTCTTAGTGTAATGTTCCTTTTCTGTTAATCTTACCTAGTAACAATAAACTATCTTTATACTTTTAGAAGTTTTTAGGCCTGTTTTGTCATGTTCTCCTAATTTATATATCTATATCTCACAAAAACAAATTAGTAAACTGAATCACAGCTACAGCTGGTGTTTCAGCTTGTTCACTAAATCTAACCCGTTACACTTCCTTAGACGACCCCTGCCACAATTAAATGTATCTCTTATTTGAGTCATTACTCTCATTGCGGCATCTGCAGTCCTAAGAGGAATTTTTACTTCACCAATCAGTAACTTGATAAGGCTATAAAGTATAAAATAAATGAATGAAAACTATTTTGGAACATAACATTCTTGAGTAAAGTGGGTGCCTTTCAAATTCTTTTTTAATGTTTATGTGCAGTCCCTTATTTTTAATCTAAGCCAACCATGACTCAGCTATAAAGTTGAAGAGCAAAATAAGTTAGTTTATTAAAAAAAAAACAAACAACCTTCAGCTAAATTTAGGGGTGTTTATCTGAAAATAATTCTAAAATACTCAATATAAAATATTTGACCATAAGACTTCCTTTTTTATTTTCACATTCCACTTACATTGAAGTGCTGCTGGACTTAAATTTTTGGTGATGACTAAAGGAACTCTTCTCACTTCTGTTTGGTTTGTGCAGTAGATTCATCTTCAGATTTGTGTCCTCCTTTCCACGACACTTATGGACACTTAGGGACCACAGCAATTTGATTAAGGGTAAATGCAAAACATCTGATTGAAATGAACTCTTACGTTCGGTTTCCATTTATAATTTCCTGATCCCAAGCCATAGCACTGGCTCTGACTCAAGGAAGGACAGATTTATCAGTTCTCAGTGGTCCCAAAGGACTAAGTAACCCAATCTGAATAAAGCCTTCCACAGACACAGCTCCTCAAATGCAGCTTTTACTCTGAGAGCATTGAGAATAATGACAGCAGATCTGTCTGGCTGCTGTTCTTTGCACTGCCTTGATGCTTCCTGGGCTGGGAATGATTTTCCTTCCCTGGAAGAGCTAACTTGAAACTCAGACACTGAGCTGCCTTTAGCACCTCTCATTACATGTCTAGTGTAAGACAAAAATGTTTTAGTCACACAAGATGAACATGTTGCTGCAATCAAATTAACATTTCTTATCAAGTAGAACTCATTAACTTTATTTTGCGTTTTCTTTTAACACCACCTTGATTGTGGTTACTCTTGAATAATAAGAATACTACAAATAATCTTACCTCTTTTATTTGCTTTATCTTGCTATCAAACATCTTTGTATTTTAGGGGTCATTCTCTTAGAATAGGGGTTACTTACTTAGCCAATAGGCTTTCTAATGGGCTAATCCTTTTCCAAAAGGATTTATGCAGCCTCCTAAGGATTTTCAAGCATGATATGTTTTTCAGCATTGGAATACGGATTCTTAGGCAAGCTTTTGCTGGTCTCCAAACCAACACAAGCACATACAACACGCATTATTGCATGCATCCTGCCTCTGCAATCGGTGCCAACAGTATGATGACAACTGAGGAGTGCAAAGTTCCTTGGCTCAGCTGTGTTTATGGAATACATTTCACCAAATTTATTTTTTTTTAATCATTTTCTGAAATGCATAAGTAAATATTTGCTGTTTCCAAAAGCTATATCTGCAAAGGAACCTTGCCTGCAGAAATAATCACAGCTGCATCACAAATACGGTATCTTCAGCTGTTCAAGACACATAAAGATTGGCAACTCTTTGTCCTCAGTTTAATAGGAAAATAAATAAAACTATGTTTGGGAACGAAATATGCACCAAAATTTCATTGATTTATTTACTGAAATACATGCACATGTTTAATTTTTCATTTCATAAACCATACAGCTCCAGGGCAGCTGCTGAAAGAGAAACCTCTGTACTGAGAAAGTCAAATTAATCAAAGTCTTATGGAGAACAAAAACCCTTAAGACCTCTTGCAATTTATCCAAACAAAACCACTCTTGCCTTCAAGCACAAATAATTAAAAGAAAGACAAAAACTTTTATCAGGAGAATCAGATTTTTCTTATGGCGTTAAATATAATTTTTTAGACAAGTGATACTATACAAAATTTGACAGTTCACCACAGATGTTCAAGAAGACAAAAGGATGCGCAACATATCCCAACCTTTACCTTGCTGAACAGGTATTTAGGACCCGGAGTTTGTCGGCTGCCAGGCTGTTTGGAACCAGCTGGAAATAGCTGTGATCAGCAGAGGGCAGCCCCTGGCTGCTCTGGCACTGCCCAGCCTGCAGCCCCACGGTCAGATGTCCACTGTTATTTAATGACTTCTGCTCAAGGACCTTCCTTCCAGAGATGAAGGGCAGCAATGTGCTTTATGCGAGCTTAGTTCTCCAACACACAGTTCTCTTAAACCTCAGTCTGAACTATTAGCTGTGGGTGGGGGGTCCTGCAGATAGAAATTAGGCATTGGGAGGGCCATTCTGTGTGAATTTCCGAGAACCAGACCAAAGTCAGGAGCTACTGCTGGTGGCACCTTCAGTAATGAGGAGTTTTTTATATTCAGTATGCAAGTGGCTTCCCAGTACACAGGGCTTAAGATGCTGGATCATTCCCACTGTCACATATCTTATGTCTATACCCACTTCATGACTTCTAGGGTTTTTATTGTCTCCAGCTTTGATGTTACCAGCCAGAACTTTAAGGTAAGTCTGGGTAAGACATCAACATGAATGTGCAGTTGCCCTGAAATGGCAAAAAAACCCCACATGTAGTCACAGCTCTCATTAAATGTTAGCAGTATGTTTAAAAGTCTGCTATCATCTTTAAATACAGCGTGGACTGATTATCATTTATTTTGACAGCCTCATTCTCAATTGTATGTCTTCCTTTTTAGTTTACTCTGGAAGTCTTACGGGCTTCCTTAAAGTGCTTGTAGGTTTATTTCCTTGCCACTTCAGCCATCCTTATTCTGCCAAAGAGAGCTATGTGAAGCAGAAGGAGGACTTAAGTGTCTTTAAGCAATTCTGTGACAAAGGGCAAAGCATTTGGAAGTTCTGCTAAAAATGACAGAGTAAAGCATTATGTTTTTCATTATTAAACTCTATGCCTACACCATCAGTTAGAAAAAAAAGATCAGTTTTAATATCCCCAGGGCTGCTGTTCTCCCATTTTTGCTCGTTATGGTCTTTAACTCCAGGGTTTAATTACAGATTAAAGAGTTATCATATCCAAATTAAGGCCTGTGTGAGCAGAACATAGGAAGAAACTCTAAATTAGTTTAGATACAACCTTATATTAAAAAAGAAATCTTGGAACTGGTGATTACTCATGCTGGAATTATCTAGTATTACTCAAGCTAGAACTGGGGATTATTTTTCACTTTGAAGTAACACAAGACGTAATATTGACCAAGTATTGCTCCATAGATCTTTGGTGACATGTTCACATCAAGGAATGATCGTGTCAAATACAGAAGACTGAAAAAAAGCAACAAGCCTCATTCCCAGGGGCAGAGGGAGCATAATACCTATCACATCTTCTCTTGGACCAAAGTAATCCTTACATTCCTCAGGCTTTATCAAGATCATATAGCTCAGAAAAGAATTTTCCCTTAAAATGGAAAAAAAGCTCAAAAAAACCCCAGAAATTCAGTCTAAGATAACCTCTCCCTAAATTAGACATTTTTTTCTGCACTGTATACTTGGCTGCTATTATACCACCGGGACAAAGATTTGACCCTATATTGGGGCATCCTATATTCCATAAGATCTCTTCCAGTCTCTCAAAGTAAACTTTGGCCATGCATACTGTCAGGTGCCCTAGTTGCCGTGTTGAAATAGATCACCTTTTCAGAGGAGTTCTGGGGATGGACTTTCAAAACAATTTAAAAATGCACAGAATTGTAGGTGGAATGCGTGAGAATATTTCCTCTAATTTGCTAAAGAACTTTATCAAATTTGTCACCCAGTGATTTACAAATGTGCTTTCAATTGAAAGTTAGTAGAATATGTTCATTTTTATTTTTTCCCTTATCATTTGTAACTAAATTCATAAACTTATTTCTATTTGTATTAGTAGGGTCTAAGAACCTAATCTTTTCCACATCATAACCACTAAGCAATGTTAAGAGTCTGAGTTTCATAAAAACTGTAGGCACTGGTTATTTGCTTGGATAGCCTCAGGATCAGCCAGAGTCATAATATTTAAATTTCTTAATACTGACACTCTACAGAACTCAGTAGCATTGAAGTGAGAAAAATCTCACTATAGGTATTTAAGAAGGTGGCATCCATGTGTCTAATAGTTTATTAGATATAATTTCACTAAAAATCAGCATTTTCAGTGAAGTTAAAATTTACTTAATGATCTGACAGATTGGTACAATCTGTAGCATGTAATTTATCAGTATAGTCTGCACTGCAAAATATATAGATTTAACCAATCACTCAAACAATCTGGTATAAATTTTTAAGAGCGATTGAAAAGGAAAATCAATCCCTCAAAAAGGTGCATCTTCTTTTGCAATAATTATCTTCAGGGAAGGTATAGCATCCAAGATTTATGGTACAGTATTTGGGCTTTTACTTTAGAAAAGTATGAGAAATCATAAAACTTACCTTTTTTTCAGATACAGAATAATCAAACATTAATACTGTTCATCAGCATAAAAAATCCAGTCATTTTATACACAGATCTTTCCATGAGCTTTAATTAATCTGATTTTTATTTTGCTACATCTCTGATCTTCTTTGGACATGGATGTTTGTTTTATTCCTTGGTTTTTACTTCTAAAAGCCAGTATTACAGTCCAGTTCCAATTAATTCGTGTTTAATGCAGCAAGAGCTTATCTGATAATGAAATGATTGCTTGTAATAAATGCTACCTGCTAAACAAGTAAGCTGTGTTACTGAAAGATGTATCAGGCAATCTCTGAATTTACCTATTGCACTTTTATCTCACTGGTTTGACTCCAGTGTCAATGCCAGCCCACACCAATGAGCTGTGTCATTTAATTATAATTTCTAGTGTTTCTAGTTTCTACAAACACCACGAAATAGTTAAGACTCACTCAAAGCCATGGTCGTCACGACATGAAAAGTGACCACTCAAGTGATTTACTCTCGGTTCTTCTCAATACATTCATGCATTAAGTATAGAAGTGAGGCTGATTTGAGACGGATCTGTAAGCAACAAGCTTATTTTGTGAAGCTATGGGCTGTTCGCTGGAATTGTGATTTTTAAAAAAAAAAATTCCCCTAATTTTGATTCAGCTTGATTCTGAATACAATAACCCCTCCTGTCAGTGACTAAGATAAATAAGGTATTTCAAAAGCCACTGGATTGTATTGCTATGGTAACTCACTGAACCAGGGAAATTATAATTGTGTGGCTGACATTACACATAAAGGTTTAATTTTCCCTCCAAAATACAATACTGATATCCTTAATCTTTTTCTCAAACCTCTGCCCATGTCAAGGAGAAAATCAATTTTTTCTAACCTTGCAGCATTAAATCTACTGATTTGTCAAGGTAGATTATATTCTGCATGATTTTGTTTGTGTAATTTTGCCTTGCAAGTCATGATCTTTAAACTGAACAAAGTTTCAGTTTAATAATAAAAGCTACAGTAGATGTCAGTTTTTACAAAAATCACATATTCTAGAAAGGACTGAAAATAAAACGGATGTACAAATGTGCAAAAATTGCATCCAGATTTCAGTAGTACAGATCAAATCTGACAATGCATGTTTTGAAAATTCTAAAATGCAATAAATGTACTCACATGTCTTGAGGAATTTAAATCTGGAAGTCATATCCGTCTACTAGGGCAAAACACTTTTTCTGTATGTGGGAATCTATATGAAATCCAGTTAAAAACAGGTTAGATTGTCTTCAAGTTGGTTTGTATGATCTGCTTTAGAAAGGTGACATTACTTATATTTTCATGTCTTCTTAGCTCTTCAGATGACAACCTGTGTATTTTGAAATACTAATGGTGAAGACAGTCACATGGTTTTTTTGTCAGAAAAACATTTAAGTTTGGACCTTATCACATTATATATGAAAACCAAAGTCTGGCCACATTTGAGGTCTTATTCGTTGTCCTTTGTTTTATGCACAGTGCAGGGTCTCACTGGCATAGGACAAGACCTCAGCACTGTGTTCTTATTAGCAGAGCTATTTATTGGACTTATTAAGTGAACTTATAATTTTTTAAAAGTTAAAACACAAAATGCTTTGTTTCCTAGAAAAGTTAACATGTCTTGAGTTTCTCCAACTTAAAGAAACTACTTTTTGTAGTGAATATTTATATGGAGAATCCTTGATTTAGAACCCATACTGTGGTTTTTTTTTCCCATGTTTACAAACTGTAGCCTAATCACATACTAAGAAGGTCCTAAAATTTGTGTCGTGCGCTATAGCTGTTTGTAGGAAAGAGACACCAGACAATTGCCCTGTCTCCAGACAGGATACATAGGAATGTAAATGGCAAGAAGGAAGGCGATACGTCTTGTCATGTCTGGAATTTGCCTGAATTTTATTTCAGCTCTGAGCAGTAAACACAAACTTGAATGTCAGACAAATAGAGAGCCTGATATTTTACACTGTGAGGGAATCCAGGGTCAAATCCTTCCTGCTCAGTTTGAGGGGAACCTGTGGCTATCCAGTAGCTCTTGAAACTCAAGATTTTAATCTGTTTTTTATAGTCACCCCTGTAAACAGAATTATATTAATTTTTGAGATATATTTTTCAGTTATTAATACTTTTACCTATTTTAATATTTATCACTATTTTATCAGTGGTCAATCTTGCATTCAGTTCCACATTGCTTCCACTTAAAAAAAGTTATCTGAACAAGACATAATTTTGGATTTTGCTAACAATATTAATGATTCTGTTTCCTGAAATCTCTGAGAATCTGACAGATAATTCTCAAAAAACTTCATGCAGTTGCCTAGACCACTTCTCTTTTCCCACATTCAGCTGACACTACTACATTCTTTACTTAACAAAAGCTCTATTTTGGTATGACATAAGCACTTGAAAATTGAGAAAAATAATCAGTAAAGAATAATAATTTTAATGTCAAATCCATTTCCCTTCCATACGTAGATACACAAGCTCAACCTGAGCAAGTAAGCTTTGAAGTTTCAATACACTTCAATTTTAGTAATTCTTATTTTCACATCTTCCAGAATGCCATCTTTCTTGTGTTTAACCTTATAAAATCTGAAGGTATTTTTTTTCTCTTGGAGACACTCCTAAGTGTTTTTATATTATATTTCGTGCAAAGCAAAAACAGCTCTTTTATTATTATAGTCTTACTGATCAAAGGCCTAACTGAAAAGATCTCTTTCATAATAAATAATGATTATTCCCATGTTTTTCACACAACACACCCACCACACCAACACGCCCATAAATTCTAGCATCTTTCTTACAGTTTTGATTCATGCCCTTGTATGTTCTAGGCTTTGAATTCTGTCTCTTACAGGAAGGACTCATGACATTAATAGTTATTCAGTCTGTAAATAGCAAGAAGCTCAGCATTTTGTCTTAAGCTGACAGTAGCCATCACAAAATTCAAACCAGATGAAACAACTACCATTTCTGTAGTACATATATCCTGGGGACCACTCCTTAGTGTTCATGACAATACAGACACTGCAATACATGACCTTCTGATTAACTAGAAGTATGGTAAATTTTACCTGCATTAGAGTAGTTTAAATGACCTTTGAAATCTCTAAAAGCTTTCCAGCAGAGTAAATAAGTATTTAATTGGGCCACTTAGGATGCATATTACTAACAATTTGCTGTCATTTCAATCTCAACCAAAAAAATACTGTTTCCAAGGCCTGTTCACTAACTAAATAAACTGGATGGCACTGGCAGACTCACAGGATTTTGGTTTGTTTCCTTGTCTGTGCTTTTTCCTTTAAGCAATAGAGAAAAGAGAGTGTAGACACACAGTGTAGTTTATTATCTTACCATCTAATTCCAGGGCAACCCTGAAAAATTAGTGATGCCCAACACAAACACCCTTGTACCTCCTGCCGTGTCTTTGGGGTTCTGTACAACATTCTCTTGCTGCCTGAATCACTTTTAGCTCCTACGGATTGGTTCCCTCAGCTCTTACCTCGGTGTTGCACTGACACTTGCCCTGTGCTTTACAAGCACCAGAAGCCGAGAATGCTTTGGATTTTATCGCGGGCTGCCTTGTCACAAGATGTGCTCATTCTCTAAGGAAGACAACAACTGTTTGCCTGTGGCAACAGCATCACCTGCCGTTGGATGAGAAATCAACATTCCCTTTTCCTGAGGGGTTAGGCTAATCCTTATTTAATTTTTCAGGGTAACTGAGCTGAATATGGAGATCAGGATTGAGGAATCAGACCATATAATTCATGCTTTACTGCTATATTTTATAAAATTTTGCCGTGTGCGCTTTGCAATTCGTATGTTGGGATTTCTAGTGTCACTTTAACACAGAAAAGCAGAATATTTTGATGTTTGGGGCTGTAGATTTTTCCCAAAACACATAAGAAGGATCAGTCCATGCAATGAAAAACTTCTGAGAGATTTATTAGAAGCAATCCTTCCCTGGGTTTGTAAATCACCATTAAATATGGTTTCCTAAAGGAAAACAAGGCAACAAATTGGCATACAAGATACTTTAAGTCCTAGTTTAGAATAACTTCTAGGAATATTACAGTTTAAATTTAATCATTATGCATAAAAATGATCGATTAATTTAATAATAAACAAAAACTGGAGTATGTACATGATATTTTAAAGTTTAGGAATATTTCTTCCATCAGAATTTGACTATAAAATAGCACTTTATAAGAGATCAGGTTGATTTTACAGCTCCTGTTGACTTGCTTAAAACCAGATACCTATAGCTTCTCAGGATATCCAAAGATGAATGTTTCCTTACAATACAGAAGGAACCAAAGTATTGTTTAGTATCTACAGCTCTGAATCACCAGAATGACAACTTTGAGTCTTCCTTTCTTCCTTTCTCCATTTCTTCTCTTCTAAATTCAGATGGCTATGAGCTGTCTTCATGTTTCTCCACCTAGCAATGCTTTCTGTGATTAAATTCCCATTTATGTATATATATACCTGCTACGTCATGCACTCACTGGGTGATGTTATTGGGAAAATAATATGAAATTATTTTGTTAAACCCCTTAGTGTTGCTAAAATTTGGAAAGATGAAGTAATGTACAGAATAAGTTTAGTTATTGAAAAAGGTGGAAATATGAGGAGAAAAAATATTTGACAATGTATGCCAAATGAAATTTATATTGTAAAACAAAATTAATTTCTATTCGGGAGCAGAATCCTTTTTCTTAAGTCCTGCAGTAAATGACAAGAGATAATTAAATCCAGAATTAGACTGGCTTCTTTTGCACCATATTGCTATCATGTTGAGATTTCATTTTTATAGATTGGCCACAAATTACTAATAGACAGATGCTTCTGTTGCTTCAATTTGATGTAAAAGCAGTTATTCCCAACCCTAAATACTTGAGTTTAAGGAATTTGTGTAGTTAAACTAATCCTCTTTAAGAATAATAAAAAGCATTGCTTATCATACAATAAATTCTTAGTGTAAACACTTAACACAGGTTTCAGAAAATGACTTTACAGATTTCTCTCCACTAGAGGTCTCTAGAGAAATACAATAAACTCTTCAGAATAGCAGATACATCAGACTTCCCTTCTTGGCGTTATTTACATTTCCTGGAAGATGAAAATCAACAATTGTTCTATTCTTATTCCAGAGATTTCTTTGGATATGCTCCTTCTGTTGCGAATAATAAAGATACTTATTACTACAATAATAATTCAAATCCGTGAGGTGTTTTGATCTATTTTATAATTAGGTATTTAACATTTATAATTAGAACTTCAACATCACCTCACTTAGGAAATAAAATAGCACAAAGCATTTAGCCAAAGGAAGAAAAAAAATAAGGTGACAGCTTGGTGGGGTAGCCAACCTGTTAAATAAATAACAAGTTAAGATAAATAAAGTAGCAATGGGCACAAGTGGATAAAATGTTCATTAACCAGATCAGTACTTTAGCTGGAAAATTATAAAATGGTTACTCTGGTGTGCAGTTCAGCATGACATTATATCACCAGCAAAATAGAGCTTGGCTCCAATATTGGTTTTTATATCCAGTTTAACATAAACATAAATGACAAATAAGATTAATGGAGTTGGACTGTTTTGTCTTCTTCATGCTTTTCGTTTTGTTTTGTTATTACTAAAAGTTTTTAAATTAAAAGTCTGCCATCTTCCTTGGGTTGATATTTTCAAAAAACTAATTTCCACTAAAAGATAAGGTTTATCCATTTCAATTTATCCGTTGTGCACTTACACACCACTCATCAGAACAACTCATTCAGGAATTCAGATCTTTTTTCAGAAAATGAAGCTTATGTTCATTATTTTATTTCCTTATGTTACTTTTTTTCAGTGAAATTTATCTCTGCATTTACTATTTTTTCTTAAAGCTTACTTCATTAAATATAATATAATGATGTCACCAGTCTTGTTATTAAGTGTTGAATTATAGCCTACTGTACTCAATGCAGAGAACAAACTGGATTCTCTGCAACTTGAAGTAGGATAACTAATCAGAAAGCTGGAAAAATATGGAAAGATAAACGGTTGCCCTGCTCAGATGCTCCATCTTTAACTGCGGTGGATAGCTCTGTAATCAAGAGCTCAATCCATGCAGCAGCATTAATTGCTACTTATTTTTTGATGCTACATGGTAAGTATGGAAGACAAAAACCTGAGCTGTGCTGAGAGCTGAGAGATGAGGGAGGAACTCCTGAGAAGACAGGTCACTGGGATAGTTCTGGGACTTCCTGAAGATTTTCAAGTTAATTTTACAGTGTATCTTCTGATTTTTTCACCTTTAAATTGAGAACTGCAAAACTATTCAACTAAGGCCAATTAGCAGCTTGAATTATCATAGCTAGGCACTTAAGAGGTGATATTTCTCAGAGTATTTCTTGCTGCAAAGACCAGAAAGAGATAAAAAGCTCTGAGAGGAATAAGAGCAGAGCACTGATATTCTCCCACAGCTGGTAATATGAAATCACAGAGTTCAGCCATCACCTCCACCAGTGGATCTGTCAGTGAGGTTTCAGGCATGGAGTTCACACCTCAAGAGGTACTGACACTTCCATGAGCTATCTCGAGTTTTTTGCAAGTTGGGTATGCAGAGGTCATGATAGAAGAGAAGCCCACACACCGTTTACCCAAATGTCCCTGCTCTTAATCTTAGAAACCACGAAGTGTTATAGATGCGTAAGGCAAGACCTTACCCTTAAGATATCTAGTCATCTATGCCAAGTTATAACCACCTTTACCTACATAGGGAATAGTCACTGTCTGTGTCTGCTGCTTTTTGCCCCCTTTGTATCTGTTCTATAGTGACAGCTTGGTCCCAGTGGTGTGTCAGTCCAATCCTGCATCATTCCTAGCTATTCACCTCACTACTCGCTCCAGTTTGAGGAAGAAACTCCACGAAGTACTGCCGTGAGAATTCACCTTATTTTCATAAAGATCTGAAATAGTCTATGGACTTTCCCTTGAAATTGTATTCATATGCAAATGCATCTATATAAATGGCAGAATATTTTCCTAGACAGGAAAATTTCAAACTCCTGTATTCCAGTCCAAACACCAACTGCCCCTGGAGCCTTAAGACTATCACTTAATGGGAGGCTTGAGCCTGGCACTTCTGCCTCAGTTTCTTCAGTTACAGCTCAGAACTACATTTTCCATTTACTGTACAAGAGGCTTTGAGGGACTGACTAATAAGTACAGAGAGGTACACATTCAAATTTTCAGATACTCTGTGATTTTGATATGATATGTAATTATATATTACATAAAGATCCGAATAAAAGCATTATGTAATAGTACTTGTTATCATTAGAATTAAAATGAATATTTAAACTAATACTGCTTTTGATTGAGCAACTACTTCATATTCAGAATGGGTGTTAATGCAGCTTTTTTTCTCAAGACAAAAATTCCATTCCCGATCATTGGCAACTGTATTTGAAACTTTCGTCAGCTTCACTAGTAAAACAGCTCATAGCTGATAACTGCGAGGACATGGAAAACAAAGGAAAGCAATGCAGTTCTTATGGGAACAGACAACATCTTCCTCTGGGTTTGAATAAAACCACACGCAGTGATCATGACCTCTGGATGCCTCAGTTCTATAAATACTAAACCATAAGTCAAAGTCTAAACTTCTCAAACTCTCTCTGTTGTCGTGTCAGCAGAATAGAATGTTAAGCCTTCTGTAATAAGGAAGAAATTAATCAGTTGGGGATTAAAAGAAATTATTTATATGGCTAATATATGGTACTGATTTAGGATACTGAAGCTGGCAGCAAAAGCTGCTGTTCCAAGGGGGGGTGGTACCAAGTTTCAGGTTGATCCTGCGGTTCCCTCCCACCACCTTCTAACATGTATATAAATTGTCAGCTCTCCAGACCCTCTGCCAGTTCTCTCTTCTAGATTTGCCAGAAGCAACAGAGGACTAAAGATGAAGATCTTTTTCATATTCACCTTTTCGACTTTTTTGTTTTTTGCTTTTGAACAAGCAGCTGCTTATGCTCACTATGACAAGATTTTAACTCATAGTCGAATAAGGGCACGCGACCAGGGGTAAGTAAATGGCTTTTATTTCTAATTTAAAAGGAAGCTTGTTAAACTTTATCCTCCCCTTTCTTCTAGCATCATATTACATGTAATTTTTCACTATGAATTTTTACTGTCATTCAAGTGGAACTTTCTTTTTAAATTCATTTTACAACAACTGTTCCTGAATAAAAGGCTTTCCTGGGAATTTTAAAAAGAGACAGAATACTCTTAAACTTCATAAAATAGAAAGAAATTAAAAATCACCACTTCTCAATGGATAAAATGTGATCCAGAATCACCAAAATTAATTACAATAAATTACATTACAATAAATATTGTAATGGGATGTCAGAAATGTTTAATATATGTTTTTAAACTTTTGCAGATTTGAGAGCTATCCCACAGTGTTTGTTCTCTTTATTCCATCTTGATGAAAATCATGAACTCTATTTAAATGTTTTTTAACATGTGAATATATACTGGGAACCCTTTGTAAAACTTCTGTTCCTGCTAGGGCAATGCAGCAAGCTGCTCAGCAGGGCTTCCAAAAGACAATGCTTACAAGCCAGGCTGCTTGGAGACATGGAAATAATTTGAACAGCTGGTGTCAGGGAAACACATGTGCCTAAAGATATTTTCCTCTAGTCTTCTTAAGCAAAAAACATGCCGCGAATAAGAATTGTTTACTATCCTGTCTTCCCACTGCCTGCTACACGCTTTTCACTTTTTTCTTTTTTTTTTTGCTTTTCTAATAAAAAAGCTAAGTGGCGTCCCAGTGATGTAAAGTATATATTCTAACTTCTGAACTAATGAATTATTTTAACTGCAAAAGTATAAAAGTTAGGGATGAAATGCCCTTGCTCCATGGAATTTGACCATAAGAAATTCCTCCTCTGTACACCCCCACGCTAAGGAACACGTATTCCTCATCTGAAGTCTGTGACTCCTTTTATTTACATGCCAATTTACCCTTTGGTCCCCAGTAATTCCCAGAATGTTTATTTAGGTGCCTGCGGTACTCCAAATGGTTGGTAATCAAAATAGCTGATTGATTTACAGAAGACAGGGCTTCCTTCTACATAGAGAACAAGGCACTTTTCTTCCCCATCTCCCCACGACCTTCAGCTGCACAGATGTGTAAAAGAGAAAAGCTTTAATGAAAAGAGCCTGATGGTATTCACTGGTCCCTGGTGGCTGGTAATTCGCTTTCCAGGGGGAAGGGGGAAATGGATATTGAGACTTGCCCAGGCACAGCTGGTGATCACTGCCCATCAGAGACACAGGGTCGAACCAGAATGAAGGGGAAGCTTCTGTCGCTGCAGGGAGGGTGGGCTTGCCAAGGAATCCAGCTGGGCAGTCCCAAAAGCTTGCACTGTGGCTACTTCAAAACACACCTGTCCTGGGAACTGAAGCCAGATGTTAATTTCTTACTCAACAGGAAGAGCATTTGCTGCTATTTCATGTAGAATTTTTCAAAATATGTACAAAACCTTCTTTTTAAAATGTTTCTGCACCCATAGCCCAAACGTCTGTGCTCTTCAGCAAGTTATGGGAACGAAAAAGAAATACTTCAGCACTTGCAGAAACTGGTACCAGCAAGCCATCTGTGGAAAGAAAGCGTAAGTATGCTCTGCTTCCAGACTATTCTCCATTGATTGAGATACTAAAACGTAGGATCAGAAAACTACTTTTCTCACAGACAAGCTAACTGTTTACAGTTTATATTAGAACCTTTACATCTCCTCCAGGTGGCATTGCTATACTGACTTCCCCTTTCCTTCTCTGGGCATGCTGCAAATCATCCAAAATACTTCACCTTTCAGTAAAGTCTGCCACACCACTGACAACTTTTGCACTAAATTTTATTCTACCGCAGACACATTGGGGAAAAGGGTATTTCCTGAAAATGCTTAGACTGGAACTTGGATATTCTCACAGACAGTTTTGGAAAACAACATACTCCTGTGGTTTTATTCCTAGATAGATTTCATGTCTTCCTATGAAAGAAAGTCTGCTCTCGGAATGAATCTGAGGGAATTCATTACTTTGCCAGGCTCCAGAGGCAAAATGTGTTAAGCAGTGATAGGTACCTTCACGTGTTAGGAAGAATAGTTTGAAGAAATAGGAAGTTTGGACTCATCTAACTGAAGTCACGTGAAGACTTTTTTCTCTTCATGACTAGAATTTAGAGGAATCTAAGTTGCAAAACATTTTACATATCCTGTGCGAGGCCCCAGGAAGTCTAATACAGACAACCAGAGGAAGACATTGAGACGTGGGGATGCGTGGATTTGGTCATGACACAAAATTATTGCCTGCCCTTTCCCTTCCATTTTAACCCCATTGCACAAGCACTCACAGAGCAAGGCTAGAGGAGGAAAATAATGTGGTAGAGAATAAGTTGAGTCATAGAACTCCTAAGGGTTGTTTAAGGGCTTTTTGTGGTTATAATAGAGCATCTGTTAAAACTTAGTCTTAGCCGTTAATGAGTTTTATACTCTGCATACTAAAAACAGAAATACAGACAAGACTAAAGAAGTTACTTCAATAAGAATTCTAATCCAAAGGACAACAGATCTTCTCCTGTTAGTATGTCCATGTTAACTAGTCATCCCTAAGTTATATCTATAAAATGTTGAATGCTTTAATTATGGACAATTCCCGTCCACTGCTATAAGTTTACAATGGGAATGTAACTTACAAATTTTCTAAAATCAGCATTTGTTAGACTGAAAGTCTTTCCACTGTTTCTCAGCAGTATTTTATCTCCATGCCAGCAAGAAGTAGAAACAGATGAGTCACAGAGATGATTTGAATAAACTGAAAACTGTCTCTATTAGCCAAGAATAACAAGGATTAAGGTAGTGTTGTTCTGCCTTTTTTCTTTGGAATATATTCCTTTGGATGAGGTCAGGACAACTTTGTACTAAAAAAAAAAAAGACAATAACAACAAAAAAACAATCGCAAGACAAATAAAGAAACAAACCCCACCAAAACCTCAAGAATGCAACATTGTTTCTTATTTGAATAATTGCTTTCTTTCTTCTTTGGCCACAGGTTTATATTGAACTTGTAGGGATACATATGAGGATAATTTCTGGTCTGGTCTGAGGTGGTACTTGCCCTCTGTGCTGTGCCTACAACACGGGTGCTACTGAGGAGCTGCATCTTTCACTGAGTTTTGTCTGGTTCTAACCTTACTGTGGGGTGATGCTCTATACAAACTTCTTTTCTCCCATCCCATCTTTCTTACATTTTGTGCACAGCAAAAGAACCTTCTAACTGCAGAAAACTGTAAGGGAACGTGAATACTCTAAGTAAGAACTTGATAATTGAAAAGAATTGCCTGTGGATAATGAGATACGTGGTAAAAAAGGCAATGATCTTGTAATGCTTGGCTGAAGAAGCATTTTATTCCTAACTATGTTCTTCGGCCAATTTTCTGTCTTTCATTAATTGTATTGTGGTTGGATATGGTATGAGGATTAAACTTGCCATGTCTTACTCTATGCTTATAGCTCAGCTGCCTCTTTCCTTTTTCCAAAAGCTAATTAAACTGCAATCTTTCATAGCTTCCCATGGGATGAGGGAGAAAGAATTTTTATTCCAGGGAAGGAAAAAAGTATTTTCTCATGACAAAGCAGTTCACACAGTTGGGAGAACACTTTGATTCCTATTCTACAACACGGGGTTTTTTTAATCAGATAATCAGATTATTATATTTTTATTATTAGCTTCTGGCAAGGATGCAAGAAGGGCTTGGTTTATTATTAGGTAAAAGGTTTATTATTAGCTTAAAAGTCTGTAGCCTGAATTATATGCTATTCATGCATTTCCAAGAAATATCCATTCATTGAATTGATTCAAAGAGAGAGATGTGCTAAAAAGAACTATACACATACTTTTAATATATGGCTTCTCAGTTGAAAATATGCACATGGCAGAAGGGTGAGTATATCATGTATGTATATGCACATGAGGGAATAGAGAAAAAATATTTTCATAGCATGAAGAAATAAAAGATTGTGTTTAAAGAAACATTTTTAATCTTCAGCACCTCAAAAAGAGATTGGTCTCTTATGGAATGATAACCGTCACTTTTTAAATCTTGCTGTTTATTATTATTTTTCTTCCAGTCTCCTTTATTTTAAAATCTCTTGAAGTGGTTTGGATGTTGAAGATATGAAGCCCAGTTTTTCATTTGGATAAGCTGTTCATTTTAATGTGGTTGTGGTTAACTTTTTGTCAGCTTTAGATTATGAAAAATGAGAGAAGTGGTACTCAGCTGCCACCAAAGATTCTGCAAATTAAAAGCTGGACTGTAGTCGTTAAAGACCCAGTAAAAACCTCCAAGGAATTAGTGTTCAGAATTTTTGAACTGCCAACATCAGCCACACCTATAAAAATAAATCTATTACGTAAAACAGTGACATCCTTGTAGTGTGCCATATACTGTGCAGTGTACCACAATTTGAAAAATAATATCTGAAGTTTAATGTACTAAATTTCTTACAAGGAATCAAAGTACCCCTGAGATAACTTTAGTGAATTTGCATTTTCCTGTAAGAGAGTAGAATTTTTCAAACAGGCCTATGGTAGAGTTTTTATTTCTGTCTATTAATTAAGAAGACATAATATCTTATAACAAACACAATGTTAAAATGAGCATTGCATTATAGAGTTATCATCATTCAGCCATGGTTTAATGTAATGTGTAGCTTACGTGTGTTTGAGAATAAGAGTATTTTATTGACATAATTATATAACATTTCCTGGACCCTGGCAATGCTAAAGTCTCTGTATGTTGTGATGACATGCTTTTTAAACTCTGATTTTGATTTCTTGTATTCTGGTTTTCATCCTTACTACATTTACCAGTGAACTTTCCCTTGTGTCCATCCATCCAGTCTTTAGTGACTTCCTTCTCTGTAACCAGTTTTATGTCTGTTCTTAATTAGTTATCTACCTCATTCCTGAGCTTCTTCACATTCTTTCTTGAAAAACAGAGGCTCTCTTATCCAACTTTTTATCACCATACAATGTACAGGATCTTCTCCTAAATACTTGTTAATTCCTATAACCAGTATGTAGGTGACCTCATGTAGTTCTGTTGCTTCAACTTACATTCATTTAAGTTTGTCTTTTTCCTTTTCAACTCTTCTGCCAGAATTTTATTTTAATGTCCTCATCGTTTTTTCCCTCTTTCTTCAGTGTCATATAATCTGTTCAACACAGAATAGAAAAATTAATGTTCTTCAACTGCTGTTCTATTCACATAATCTTTTAGTAACTCTATATGAGTACCATATCCTATATGGCTATACCATATAGCCCATGTTCCCTCCTGCTCCCTTCCTGCTTGAATTTAATGATGCTAGTCATTCTTTAAATTCGAAAGCTTTACATTTAGTAAAATATGACCAATTTGTAATCAACACAAAAAGGCTGAATGACAAAAAAGGGATGAATATCTGGAGAGTAGGTACTTAGCAATGAAAAATTGATAATGAAAATTAAATTAGGCTTAGGTAAAATTAGTATATTTCTCTTTTATATTATTTAGTTGTGCTTTTTTCTGTATCCCACAGAACAGTCTTATATGAGTGCTGTCCTGGCTATACGAAGATGGAGGGTACGAGAGGATGTCCTGCAGGTACAAGCTTATTTTCTTATGGAAAAGTCGGCATATAGAAGAATTTCAATTACAGCAGAGTTTCAAAGGTGGTGATAATGAGAAACTATTGCCTCTTTTTAAGAAGTACTGCCTAAGAATGCATAGCTTCATTTACATACAGCAAACACAGTGAAAAATCAGCCAGCACTGAATTTGATCATAGCTTTTAGGCTGAATTTCCCAGCTCCTTCCAGATTCTGGACTGGTGAGAATTTATAGTGTCTTCAGTTCCCAAAGATGCCAAAGAAGAACTTTAATTCCTATTTCCATCAAATCCACAACTAGTCTAAAACATACCAGTGTGGTCAGAAAGCCAGGACACAAGGTGGAGCATATCTAAATTTTGTATTTTCCTTTTTCTAAAAAAACTTGAATCTAATTTACTTAAAGACTTACAGCTTTTATCAAAGAAGGAGTAAAAATGAAGACACAAGTTCTTCATCTCTCTTATTTATGCTATTCTGCTTTGTATAAATAAAACTAACTGCTGCAGGAAAGAGCAGTATGAGAAGGAATACATTTCATAGTTTTTGATCCCTATATCTGAAATAATCCTTTTATGTTCAATAAGGCAGAGTTCAGTTTGTTTAGATGAATTAGTCTCCCTGAGATGTCAACATTAGGATGAGATCAGTCACACTCTAGAATCACCTTTTCTTCTCCGTAAACATAAAAAAACCCAAGAACCATTAGATTGCATGCAAATGTCTTATTTCTAGATGCCTAAAATTAGGAGAGATTAATGCTGTTCTCATGTAGCCATGTTTTAACTGTAAGATTATGGCCATTCTTACTCTCTGGATGGATCAGTATATGCATAAACCAGACACTGGAAGAAGAGCAAGAGGCCTCACGAAAAGAATTCTGGTCCACTGTAACCCAATGAGACCCACTCCACTGAAATTTTTGCGGTTAAACGTGAATAGCCTCCCATTTCATGTTAGGTTGGTACAAAATACAACCCCTCTTCTAAAGGAAACTTTACAGTATTCAGTATTGTTTGATCTAATTTTTCATTACGAAAGACACAAAAATCAATAGCAAGCAGATATGTTTAGATGATTTCTGAGTGTGTTGACAATGGAATTTTTAATCTAAACATGTTGTTTAATACTGACTTAAACAGTTTCAGAACTATCATGCATCCAAAAGACACAAAGTAAATTTGATTGTGATAAACTGGGGGATTGAGGAATTTACAGTATTCTTACCTCGTGTTTATTTTAGTTGCTCCTATTGATCATGTATACGGTACACTTGGTATTGTGGGAGCTACCTCCACACAGCAGTACTCGGACATATCCAAGCTGAGGGAAGAGATTGAGGGACGAGGATCATTCACTTTCTTTGCACCAAGCAATGAAGCCTGGGACCAATTAGATTCAGTAAGTGTGTGTGTGTGCATGTGCATGAGTTAAACATTTTAGCTGAAGCAGCTAGTGTGGGATAAGCTAGATTGGAAACAACATGAAAATTTTAGCATAAAAGGACATAACACAAGTTATAATGAAATAATCTACATATTTAACATACATTTCTGAAGCTAGAGATGCTGGACTTCCAGGAGTACTAAGCAACTGTAATTGTTTCTTATTTAAGCACTTGCATGACACATATTAGTATTGTTAATTTTATTAACATAGTCTCATGGAAATTTCTAGGAATTCCAGCAGTTGCATTATGCATGGCTCTACACTGTCAGTAATTCAGGTGTCCTTTTAGTAATGATTTTAGTAAAATAAACATTGAATTAAAGCTCCTCCAGTGACTTGTCTGTGATGAAGCCTTATCTTCCATTTGTGAGCAAATAAGACTTAAGGATAATTTAAGTAAAGCCAGATTTACAGACATCAAAGTCATCTTTCCTAACAGATGTTGAATATGTTGAAAGCACATGCTAAGGTAAGACAATATGTACATCTTTCTGAGTGGAAGAATGTTTTGAAGCTTCTAATTAATTAAATTCCCTTCTTCTTCAGGAAATTCACAGGAATTTGGTTGACAATGTAAATATTGAACTGTACAATGCTCTCCACCACCACATGTTAAACAAACGCATGTTGACAAAAGATCTTAAGAATGGCATGACCCTGGTGTCTATGTACAATGGCCAGAAATTGCTTATTAACCATTATCCTAATGGGGTGAGTCTATTCTCTTTTTTCCCCCTAATATATTTATTTAGTTGTAGCCTTTACTTCCTTTATTTCCTTATATAACTAAGAAAACATATTATCAAAAGTTTAACAGCTACTAAGTCAGTTGCCACTGACAAAAATAAATATTTTCTTGAAGAACTTCTGACTGCTGTGTAAACTAATCACTAAGAAAGAATGAGTAAACATTGTGCTGTTTGCTGTTTAGAAATCAGAGTTCAAATGAAAATGACCTTTTTTCATAAAAGACAAAGCTTTTTGTGGTCAAAATACATGATCATAATAAATTTGACAGCAAAATCTACCATTAATTTTCATAGTTTTCCTAAATAACATTAAAGCAGGTCTTTAATTTGAATTTGAGTGCATGGTAGGAGCATTGAAGATGTAGGAAATGCACATCCATTATTTGGCTAGAAAAAAACTATTTTTTTAAATGCTAGAAACCTCCGAGTTAAGTCACTCAGCTTTGTTTTCATAAATGCATCAAAGTGTTTATGCTTGTCTACAGGTTGCATCACTAAAAAACAATATAATCACCACATTAGCCAGACAAGGAAAACCAAATCAGAATAATTGCAGTAAGAAATTACATATGAATATGAAATCAATGTACCCTGAAAAAACCTGCTGCTTTCTTTCCAGAAACTTCGTCAAACTTTCAAACCTTACAAGGCTTTACTTCAAATTTTAAAAAACCCAACTGAAATAACAACAGTGAATACACAATGCACAGTACCTACATAGTCAGTCTGTGAGAGTCAGGTTCCAAACTTATGATCAAATTAAAGTTTAATCTTCTACTAATTGATTCTTCAAATATAGGTTGTTACTGTTAACTGTGCCAGGATCATCCATGGCAACCAGATTGCTACCAATGGTGTTGTCCATGTCGTTGATCGTGTCCTGACTGCTGTTGGAAATACCATTCAAGATTTCATTGAAGTCGAGGATGATCTTTCATCATTTAGAGTAAGTGGACAAAAATAAAAACTCTTCTCTATTTATTTAGGGAGGGTTTTTTTATTCCTTTTCTATTTGTTTATGATACCTGGAAGTAAGAAGGGTTAGCTCAGTAAGAAAGAGAAATAAATTAAATTAAAAGCCCCAGCTAATATTACTAATCTAGCTATATACAAAGGCAACATCAAAAGAACAGAATGGGTTCCTGTGCATAAAAAGTGTCTTCTCTTCAAGTACCAAGCCAATGAAACATGAGCATGAATTTTCAGTGTCTGATGCTAGATAAATAAGAACAATTTAAGAACAGATGATAAAAAATGGTAAAGAGGCCAGATTTCAAAACCTGACTCATAGCAAGTTTTAGAGCACCAGTAGATGCACATAAGAAGGATTTTTCTTGCACAGAGGAAGTATGATTAGAAACTGTCCAAGTTTATAATTTTTCCATCTTCTGAAAAATGTGTCTGCACAGTGTAATGGGATTTCATGCTGCACATTTAAAAAAATGTGTCGTTGGTTTGCAAATAACTGTTGTGTTTTTCTATCTTCCATCTCCTCAATAAATGCAAAAAGGTATTTTAAATGCAGAGGCATAAAGGTGGAAAAGATCCTCTGAGTCCCTCAAATCCAGTTCATGACAATTGCAGGCAACAATTAATCTCTTTTTAAAAAGCTTAATATAAAAAACAATCCTTTATAGTCTTCAGTTGAAAAAGAAAATTCCTCTGTTGATTAATTTTTTCATCTTTCTATGACATTCATGATCTTTCTTTTTATAACACTATGATCTCAGTCTAGCATTCAAGTATTTGTGGGTATGAGATGAAACTGGACAGGTAATGTATTTTGGTAATATTTCAAACAATCAGCATTAAATGAAACGATTATTTTTTAGGCTCCTGCCATTACATCAGGTGTCATGGATATTCTTGGAAGACCTGGTCATTACACACTCTTTGCTCCTACTAATGAAGCTTTTGAGAGACTTCCAAGGGGAGTTATAGAAAGAATCATGGGTGACAAGGTGGCTTCTGAAGGTATTTAAACGTTTTTGCAAATGAGAAATATGTATGAGTGGATCAGGAGGCAGAAACTACATTATCCTTATTGCTCTGGAATTAAGCACCTCTACTGTCATGTGTATAGGAGGAGTTATTTCTTCTGTGTCTAATTTTTTCCACTTGCCTAAGGATAGAAAGTCATTGAAAACTTGGTCTCCGAAACAGTGTAAAGGGAACTGTGAAAATATAGGCACATCGACTTTCTAATAGTTCAGCTGCATAGGTCTGATAGACATTCCTGTCTGTAGAAATTCAGGGCTATCTGAATATCAGATTCTCTCATACCTTTGCGTAGCCTACAGAGTTTTGTACTCATAGGTCCTTTTGGAGCATATCACATGCAGTCACCAGCAGATTGTAACATAACCAATATAGTTTTCACAATACAAAGGATGCCAAATAGTTTTAACCATAAGTGTTACTTAGAGGCCTACAGTATCATTAAATTTAAATAAAGTATCTGGGAGTGAAAATATGTTAGCTAAGCTAGAATACTATTAAAAATAGTGTAGCTGTAATAATTTATTCCACACCTATGTGTGAATTATAAGTATATGAATATGTGTCCAAACACATTCATCTATTAAATTCCTGCTCTTTTCTCTGCAGCCCTTGTGAAGTTCCATATATTAAATACTCTCCAGTGCTCTGAAGCCATCACAGGTGGAGCTGTCTATGAAACCTTGGAAGGAAACACTGTTGAAGTTGGTTGTGATGGTGAAAGTCTGACTGTGAATGGAGTGAAAATGGTGAAACGCAAAGATATTGTGACAAGCAACGGTGTTATCCACCTCATTGATCAAGTGCTAATTCCTGATTCCGGTCAGTGATGAGTATGAAAAATTTGCTGCACTGGAGATATTTTCAAAAACCTTACCCAGATTCCCTCAGATATACAGTTCTGGATAAGCATGGAGAATCCAAATCAGGAATAGGAAGATATTGTGTGTTAAAACACCTTTTCTTACTTCTTTATTTGCAGCCAAACAAGTCATTGAGCTTGGGGGTGCCCAGCAGACTACTTTTACGGACCTGGTGGCACAGCTAGGTCTGGCATCTTCTCTAAGGCCAGAGGGCCAATACACTCTCCTGGCACCTCTGAACGGTGCTTTCTCAGGTTAGTAGCCCTAAAAGATTGTCAAAATAAACAAGAATGTATGCTACCCTGACAGTTTTCCAAATAACCCCCAGTACTTGTTCTGTCTCACTGCAAGAGCACCATAGAAAAACAGAATGACTTCATCCTTTCCAATTAGATACCTCGTTGAAAGACAAAACAAGCCTAACTACCAGACTGCACAGCTTGTTTTCAGTCATATCATTTGTAAATGGAAGTAGCAGCACTTAAATAAGATACAAAATATGCACAGATGGATTGTGGGAATGTAAAGATATTAATGAACTGCCAGTTTCCTTAATCTTTACATTACTTCCATTAGATTCAAAACCTATTTATTCTCAGAAAATGTATGCAGAGGTTTAATTCCAGCCAACACCTTAGTACCAAACATCCACTTGATCACTCCCCTCTTTCCCCCACTCTGGGATGGGGAGGGGAATCAGGGGGAAAAAAGTAAAAGTTATGGAGCACCCCTCTGGCCAGTTTGGTCACCTCTCCTGGCCATGCTCCCTCCCAGCCTCTCGTGCACCTGCCCATGGCAAAGCACGAGACACTGAGATGTCCCTGGCTTTGGGTGAGCACTGCTCAGCAACATCCAAAACATCAGCGTGTTATCAACATTATTCTCATACTAAACACAAAACATAGCTCTGTAGAACCTACTAGGAGGAACTACTACTCTACCCCAGCCAAACCCAGGAAATACAAGAAAGTTAGTATTTCCCAGTACATTAAAGCAGAGAGAAACTGATACAAGTATACCATAAAATAGGTGTTTGTGTACTTGCAGAGGTGACCTCATGGACATCTTGCCTTTCCCCAAAGAATTAGAGTGTTGACTCACCACCACAGAAGAAAATTTGGGTAGATTTTAAGGTGCACATGCAGAAAGGACTAGTTTTAATACAAACTATAGCAGTAATTCAGAAGATGGAGGAGGACCACATTTCAATCATCAGACATATCAGTTATAGTGATTAATCATGGCTATGTCAAAAGTTCTTGACTGAATTTGAGAAATGGTCACATGCAGGAACTACAAAACAATTCACCTTCTGTATATATAGACCTGTCCATGTTTTAACTCAAGCATTTCAAAGAAAGATTCAGTATTTCCAGAGTCTTTTAACTTTATTTGAATAAAAATTCGTTACATAGATTGCTATACATTAATATCTAAATGGATTTGTAGATGACACCTTGAGGCTGGATCAACGTCTTCTTAAAACAATCCTGCAGAATCACATTATAAAAGTGAAAGTTGGGCTCAATGAACTTTACAATGGACAAGAGCTGGAAACAATTGGAGGAAAACTACTTAGAGTCTTCGTGTATCGCACAGTAAGTGAATGTCTTCCTAAAACTATGCATCAGACTATGAAAATGGAGAGTCAATAAAAGGCAAAGCTGAATGAAATCTCCAACCTTTACCATTATGACTATCTAGCAAAAAATCCTTAAACTTTTAAGATAGCAAAAAACGAAAATTTGATCTTTATCAATCTGAGCTTTGTTTGCATGGAGAACTCTCTGGGAAAATGTAACAGGAATTCAAATTGGGCACTCAGTTGATTAAAAATTTTTAGAGATCATTTTTATAACATTTTGAAAACATTAGAAACATTTTTAAGAACATTCTCAAAGGAAACACAAAAAAATCAAGTTTGGAAATATTTGCACTGTGCTTTTTTATTCTAGATTTTTGCTACTTTTGCTTTCTCAAGCAATTCCAAATTTCCTGGCAAGAACATATGATTTGACTGTAGGAAATACATATGGTTTTTATTTTTAATATTGTGTAAACAGCTGCACTTGTTTCTCTTTCAATAAGGCTGTATGTATTGAAAATTCATGCATGGTCAGAGGAAGCAAAGAAGGAAGAAATGGTTTTATTCACATCTTCAGACAGATCATCAATCCAGCAGAAAAGACACTGCATGAAATGCTGAGAAATGATAAGCGTTTTAGGTGAGTAGCAGTTCTTACAGAACTGAGATTTTCCTGCAGAGGGTAACTGTATATACAGCACAACTGGTTTGAGAAAAAGTTTTGGACTGCGAGTATGTGAGTTATTGGGGTTTGGAGTTGAGGGAGGGCAGAGAAGGGTTTATTACCTACACAAAAAAACATGAAAGGAGAAAAAAAAAGGTAAGAAAAAAAAAATGGGGGAAGAAAAGCGTTTTCCAGCTGTATGCTGAAAAGGCTTCCACACTCTGTGCTAGGGTTTTTATGGCAGAAAGGGTTGTAAGATACTAGAATGAGAGGAGTAAGAAGACAGAAAGAATTGAATGATGCATCCAGAGCTATAAATGCCGTGGTCTCTGGAGTTTTAATTAATGAGCAGTACAATTCCATATGGGTGCAGCAGGATTGCATACCTTTCCAGTACTTATTTCTGTCTCTTTCCTGCAAGTATCTCAATACTCCTAGAGCAAGAACTATCCCTTGCATCCTCCTTTTGTCTGTTTGATCTGCAGGGGCTTTTATTTGATGAATCCTATTCTGATCCAGGCTCCCAATATATTTTTTTTCAAATGGATTTTCCTCTGTCTGCTACTTTTAACACTGTTTTTTCATTTTTTTTCCCTCATTTTCCTTTTCCACTATCTTTATTTCTGGGAAACAGTGAAAGTGTTTGAAAGTTGAGACACTATCAGAAAAAAAAAAAAAAATGGGGGAAATAAGTACCTGGACCCAATTATAGTTACCACATTTCAACAAAACATATTTCTGGTTTGTCTCTTTGTTGTAAACAGCATTTTCCTCAGTCTGGTGAAAGCTGCAGATTTGGATGATGTTCTGTCACGGCCTGGGCAGTGGACTCTGTTTGTCCCAACTAATGATGCCTTTAAAGGTTTGACTGATGATGACAAGGACATACTGATAAGTAAGTAGCATAAGAAAACTGTAATTATAAGCAAATTAAAATTGACTGGAAAGGAGAATAATGCACATTTCACATAAAAGCTGTCTGCTGAAGCAGTTTACCTTTTGCATAGAGTAGGTCATAGGAATTTCCTAAATTGCCTATATGCCCTTGGGCATAGAAAAAATATCTTTTTGGAAAGAAGAATCCAACCTGATTTTCAAATTTAAATTTCGCTCTTCAATATCTTATTCAATGGTGTTACTTCCTTCTATTATTTTTGTGTTCAATTCAGAACTTGAAATTGTCCAAGGCCAATGCCATATTGGATTAATTCAGTCTTTAACAAGACAATTTTATTTGCCCTTCTGCTTTTCAAGGGGCTTTATGCAGCATTTTTTCTATCATTGTGACTCAATTACTTAAGATTTTCCTTGGCTCTCATAATTTTTTTTGCAGCAGAATGTCTTGGTTTTTTTGTGCCAGATTACTTTCTAGAATTCTGTCTTGGTTTTCTTTTAAGTTATTATGCTGTTTTCTCCATAAAGATCAAACCTTAAAGTATATAACTTTTAAAAAAAAATATAAAGAAATACTTTGTTTATCTTTAAGAAAGATATAAACCAAAGATTATTTTAACCAGTAACTATAGTGGCATGGTTACAAAGGTAATCTGATAGTTTGTGAAAAGATCTTTGGAATGGCCATGTTTAGGCCTTGTATGTAACTTAATGCTATCTATGAATGGCCCAGTCACAAAATAGCAGTGCTGATTTTACCAGGAAAAAAAGATCGTTTAATTGCATTTCAGTAGTGAAGTAAATTGCAATACTATCAGTGATCTGAGCAAAACACAGGAAAATAAAAGGAAAATGTTCACTGAAAGAGACATCAGGAAAAGAATATGACCAGCCAGGATTTCCACTGCAGTTTCACCAAGGCTGGAACTCTTAATAAGAACCAATATCAGCGTGTAATTCTAGTACTGAACTTAAAATGGTCAATATTCCATGTAATGGCACACGGATGTGTTTTAAAGCTGCTCTGCTTGGTACACTTTCTCCTGGGTTATTATGGGTTTTTCTGCAGCCCATCCTATGACTCAGCCTCCACAGACTGAGAGAGCCCTATCAGGATATTAATTTGGGCTAGAGGATACATTTCTTTTTTAAGACAGTCTTGAAAACATTGGAATTTTTTCTTTTCATCCTAAATAGGAATGTCAAACTTTGAAATACGGAAATTGTCCCTAAAATAGGGTGGTTTCCCTCTTTCCCAACTTCTCCAAGCTGCTTCTGTCCTCTGTAAGAACATACAAACCAGCATTTCTAATTGTTTTGTTGACCCTTTTTATGTTCATTTGTATAAGATTTCTCATAGGATCTTTGTGATTATGTTCTGACCTTTTTGTTATATAGTTGAGCTTTTTCCCTTTGTCATCATTTTAACAAATACAAATTGTATGTGGTATTTTCGTACATATTATGTTTAATTCTAGCTCAAGTCTATGTGAATCTTTAGAACTCCCCCAAACTGTCCCCTACCATTTCATTTTTTATTCCTACTTTTTTTTTATTTTTACATAGGAGACAAAAATGCTCTCCGGAATATTCTTCTTTACCACTTGACACAAGGAGTTTTCATTGGAAGTGGCTTTGAACCTGGTGTGACAAATATTCTTAAAACCATCCAAGGAGGCAAACTCTACTTGAAAACAGTTAAGTATAGAAAATGTCTCCCTGCTACAGACTTATAACAGAGATTTGATATTCCACTTCTATCCACATTATAGAATAGCATGCATTTCTCCAAATCTTATAATAGGGTTTGAGGTTGTTCTCTAATGTCCCTGATAATTTGGGTTGTCTTTTGATCCTCTACCAGGTGAATGATACTCTTCTGGTTAATGAACTGAAATCAAGAGAACCTGATCTCATGGCAACAAATGGTGTCATTCATGTCATTGACAAACTCCTATATCCAGCAGGTGAGTATTATTCCATGAAATTTATACCCACTCTTTTAAATCTTTTTACATGCTATGTAACTGCAATAACTTTAAAAAGTTAATTAATTTAAAGATACAATTCTTATGTGGAATTTGAAACAGAAAATTTACCTCACTGCTGATTTTGTGGAAGAATCTTGCTTGAAACCTTGGCAAGATTTTGAAATTTTATGAAAGCAAAGTAAATGAAAGACAAGACTAGGCATAGACTACCTTTTCTGCTGATATGGAATAATACATATCAAGTACACGCTTGTGTGAGTGTTTGAGAATGCTTGCATCTTCTAATCGCTGTAAGTGAAAGTAAAATGCACGCAGTTGTATACTTCCTCTTACATGCCTGCTTCTTTTGTCAGAACTGCCTGTTGGAAATGATCAGCTGCTCACAATACTGAAGAAGCTGATTAAGTACATTCAAATTAAGGTACTCTTTTAGTAATTATCCCTCTGTCTTTCTGACGAATATATGTTTTTCAGTGGCAAATAATTGTAGTATATTTGCATTTGGATAACTTCAGTGTGAACTGGCCCAAATATGCTCTTTGGTTCACTTTATCACTCTTGGAAAACAAATCACTTATTTGAAAAAAAAACCACTGAGTGACTAAATTCTTATATCATTAAAGCCAGCAGCATCAATAGCCTGTGAAGAAAAGTAGGCATCCTTATCTGTCTCAGTTATCCTCTTGAGATTACATTCTCCCTCAACAACGAATGAGAAAACCTAGAAAAATAACATCACCTAACTTTTAGGTCAATGAAGCAGTGAATCCTACCCACACTCACTAGGAAACTATAAGGCAAGTGCTACTTTTTTAAAATTTTAAATAAATTCCTTTTCTGTTTTTATAGTTTGTTCGTGACAGTACCTTCAAAGAGATTCCACTGACATTTTACAGTAAGTTCATTGTAAATACTTCCATATGAGTTAGATACTGCTTTTTAGTGTTGCCAATTCCAATTTGGAATTGTACATCTTTTTCAATAAAGAAGAAAGCAATTTCTGGGAAAGCATGATGTGCCAATGAAGAAAAGGAAGAGAAAGACTCAAAGTAGAATGTTTCTGGCTGCTGTGCTACTGTATTTTTCCCTTTCCAGATGTGTGACTGGAAAGTAACCCTGAAGTAAGCTGTTCAAACTCTTGGGGTAGGCAAGATACATATGGAAAAGATTGTTTTTCAGTTCTTAGCCAAGGTTCAGTGCTTGGTGCATAGCAGAGTTGTATTGTCTCTCTCCCTAAGATGTAGCATTGTACTGTACTCACTGCCCAAGATGCAGCATTGACTGTGCACTGAGATACTTTCTTTTTCATAAATATTTCAAGAGGGACAGAGTGTACCTCTTCTGCCTGTTTCCCATACATGCAAATATGAGGCTTGTATGAGAGAGAGTTGTTCAAATATTTTCTCTTTAGGAAGTAAATGTAAAAAAAGAACCCTTTTAGCTCCCTTGCAGACTTTCTCAGGGTTTGCATTTATTTTCTGAATATAGAGTATGTGTAGAAACAATCTGTTACAAGACAAAGATCCTGCTGTAACGTTTGAGGCAATGTGAATTTAGACAAATGATTAAATTTCTGGGAAGTTCTACCGACATTTCACAGTAGAAATGGAAACCATCGCATCAGGCTTTTGAAAACTGGGAATGGACACACTGAAGTTAAAAATCCCTTGGAACAAAAAATTGAGTATTTCACCTTGATGACAAGTTGAATATGAGTCAACAGTGCCCCAGCAGCCAAAAGAGCCAACCATTTCCTGGGGTGCACCAGGCACAGCATCGCCAGCCAGGCAAGGGAGGGGATTGTCCTGCTCTGCTCTGCTCTGCGCTGGGGCCAGGTTTGGGAGCCAGTTTTGGGCCCAGTGTCCAAATGAGGGTGACCAAGATGGTGAAAGGTGTTGGGGTCAAGACTTATGAGGAGGCTTGTTCATTTTGGATAAGAGAAGGTTGAGGGGTGACCTCATTGCTGAGCAGTGACCCCATCGCCTTCCCCAAGAAGGAGGGGGATGTGCTGGTCTCCTTTATGGTGACCAATGACAGGACACGAGGAAAGGGAATGAAGCTGCTTTAGGAAAAATTCAGACTGGACATTAGAAAAAGGTTCTTCACCTGGAGGGTGGTCTGTCACTGGAACAGGCTCCTCAGGAAAGTGGTCACAGCACCAAGCCTGACAGAGTTCAAGGAGCTTCTGGACAACACTTGGTCATATGGCTTAGTCTTAGGCAGTCCTTTGAGAAGAGGGAAGGTGGACTGGATGATCCCTATGCATCTCTTCCAACTCGAGGTATTCTATGATTCTACCTCCCATGGCCAGTGAAAGCAGCACAAGAAGCAAGGCCTGCAAAAATGAAGCAAGAGAGGTCAACGTGGGCACCAAGAAAGCTGTAGCCATAGATTTGGTTAAGTGCAGGACTAGGAAGGCTGGAACCTTTACCAGTGAGGGCTTCTCTACCAGTGAATGGACATGAGTCAAATAACTATCAGGGGTGTTCAATGAATACTTGAGTCTGTCCTGGCTGTAGAGGGACAACCTGATCTCCCAAGGTCATGCTTTCTGTGTTGTTCTATCTCTAGTTCTGAATGCCAGAAGCTTTCCTGTGTTTGCCGGATCAGGTCCCTAGTGAAAAGGGCAGTGCTCAGATATCAGGTTTGTCAGGGAGTTGTGCAAACCTTTGTGTGCGTAATTGTACAAGCCCTCACTGTTGTGTACCACACATCACGATGGGTCCTGTGATCCATGGGTTTCATAAGGCTCAAAAGGAAATAGCATATCAGCAGATTTTGTCTGCAGGTGACCTGAGTGTATCACCATTCCATAACCAGAACCAAGATTCATACTCTAGATCCTTTCAAGCTGCTTTTCCACCCATTAATATCTGTGATATTATCCTCATCCTTATGAGCAGACTAAATCTAACTGATTGTTGGCACAAAGAAATTGTAAAAATGGAATGGACTGTATATTCCATTTTCTATATTTTCAGAAATTAACATAATTGAAAGCAACGTCCAGCCTATCATCACAAAGGAAGGTAAATGAGGCCTGTGGTATATATATATAATTCTGCATATGTTCATATGCATATTCAGAATATATATTGAATATATTTCTTTAATGGAATGCTCTTTTTACCTGGAAACTCCAGAATGCTAAACACTTTGCTGGAAAAGCAAAGATACAAATATTGCAAGTAGAACTGACTGAAACATTATGTATGAAAATATTACCCACAGTTGTTCTCCCCAAATGAGTTTTTTTCCTTTTTCTACAGGCCTTTAGAAAAAATTTAAATAATTTTTTTCAAACTATTTATTTTATTAGCTTTTTTCTCAATGAAGATGTTTCCTTTTTTTTTCCATTAAAACAGATATTTTAAAAACTGAAGTAGATATATTTGTTACACTTTGAAGAAAAAAAAAAAATGGTTCATTTTTTCTATAATTTTCAATCAGTTCTAACTACCAATATCTGTTGGATACCTGAAAAGGATATCTAGCCAAACTTTGTTTTTTAATTTA
Source organism: Daphoenositta chrysoptera (assembly GCA_013397915.1). NCBI lineage: Eukaryota > Metazoa > Chordata > Aves > Passeriformes > Daphoenositta > Daphoenositta chrysoptera. The sequence continues at coordinate 55,606 of VZRO01006453.1, forward strand.
TTGAGACAGAAGCATGACTTAGAGATTAGTGGTGGATTGAAGAGAACAAAATGTGGGGATGGGACTGCTAAAATCACTCATGATTTATAACTTAACCAAAGCTGATGAGATCCAGCTTCCCATTGAAATAAAAATGCTGAAAGGGAATTTGTTTGAGCTCAACTGAGAAAGGCAGTTAGAAATGTCATGCAAAGAATTTTATCCAGACAGATTAATCAGTGTTTCTGGGAGGACTTCCTTCCAGAAGAAGTGAAAAATGCTTATTTCTTCAAGAGCTTGTCTGTGCTTCATCCCACTTAGGATTAGATGCCATTTAACACATATGCTGATCTTTGTTGCCTAGTCTCCACCATTAAACCAGATCCACAGTGCAATATAAATGGATAGATTATTTCATATGGTAATTCACCCCAGCTATTTTAGAAATCTTCCTATGGTGAGGGTGAATCACTCTCTGAAAGTACCTGTCTTTCTCTGTTAAACCCAGAGACAGAGTATATAGTCTAGATGATGTACAGGATGTTTAGAAGTTGAAAATTAACTGAAACAAAATTGTCTTTTAAAGAAAAAATAAAACACCTGAGCACATGTATAGTCAAATGTAGAACTAAATTTTATTCACCAGAGAAAAAAAATTACTTTAGAAGTTAGTGAGTACTGAAGGGCTACTCCTTTCTATTTCCAGTACAGTATTTCTGCTTTGGGACACATTCCAAGGAGTGAACTCTGGCCAGTGAAACCTTTCTGCTGATGATTGATTCAGATATAGACTAAATAAAGACAATTCTGACTCTTCTGAGCTTTCTCAGTAATAGTAGCAAGTGGCAGATCCCATCAGAACCACATAATACCACAACTGTCCATAGATAAAGGCTGGAAAAGTTACATGTTAATTTTTTTGTCAGGAAGTTCTACCAGATCATGATGGGAAGAAGATTTTCATTAAAAAAAAAAAAACAAAAACAAAAACAACCAAAAAAAACCGCTTCTCCCCACCAAGTTTAGAGGGGGATGTGTGCCTTTTCCTTTCTCATCATTTTCTACTTGGGTTGTGTTTCCATTGTTCATACATAGGCATGTATGGGATCTAAAAGATTAAATAGATGTAAAGAGTTAAATCTGTCTGAAACCCAAATCTTAACAGATTCAATATTCAAAGGATTGATCCTAGTCTAGGCAATATTCTGGCAATGCCTTCACTTTTTGGTTTGCATTCATCTGCTGTATGAATCACATGAAAAGGTAGTTATTCAGAAATGTAAAAATTAAGTATTTATAAACATTCATAAATACACCTTTTACATTAATTCATTTATATTGGTCGCTTGTATCAGTGTAAATTGGTATTTAATGGATTCTCAACATGCAAAAAATTCCTCTAAGTTTAAAACAGAAGCAAGAGAATGAGTCTTCTAAGATGGTGACTTTAAAATATTTATAAATGTTTTTCATCCAGACCTGTTAAAAAATAAAAGACGTGATGGCTTGTTCAGCTGTTTAGAACTCAGAGTAGGTGAATAGAGGTCTATAATAACAGGAAATCCTTATGACTCCATCATAATCTCATCTGTAGCAAATAAATTAATTATTTACCTCTAAATTCTAATTTATGCAATCATTTGTTACTGCAAAAGAAAAAAGTGCATTTTTGTTTTTTACTATTGAACTTAGCCTAAATTGACTGTTTTCAACAATTAAAATGAGGCACACATATTTATAAGCTGTTGTTAAATCCTGAATAGTAACTACAGAAAAAAAAAAAAATCAATGTACAATCAACTTCTACAAACATTCATAGAAAGATATTTAAGGGATTTTTAAGGAAAGTAAAAAAGATGGATTGTGCTAAGTCTCTGTCTCTGAATAAGGAATAAAGGAAGTTTGTTTTACAGCAGCTCCTTAAGTAGAAGGAGTCCCATAGCACTCATTGGAGAAGAACCATATTATTACTGCTAATTGATGGTATGTTCCTAATTTATCTAGTATCTCCTTCTTTAGCGTGTCAGACAGAAATACATTTGGATCAGTGTAATCAACATGACCTAACTCATGATAATGATAGCCGTTAATGCTGATAAATACCCTTACAGCCATTCCAGCTGATCTCAGAAATTTGATTTTGGGGGTTTTTTTAAGCTGTGTAACCACTGGCCAAGTGTTCAACACAAAGAAAAAAAAAACCCACATAAAAAAAACCTCAAAGAAAAAAATAAAAGAAACTCCAAAACAACAAATAAAATAACCTCCATAATAAAAAAACCAAACCAAACCAAAAAAAATTAAACAAAGGAAAGATCTCAGTATGTAGATTGCATTCTGATCACCAGTGGAGCAATAGCTATAAGATACCAGCAAAGATGCAGAGTAGCCTTCTTGCCAATATATATAGAAAAAGACTTCCTTTCCGCTGCTGAGGATCTGGTTCATTGCCTGAAACTTGTCAACAAATGTTAAAAATATCATATACACAAAATTTAAAAAAAAAATATATATATAAAGAGTCACTGTAAAATAGCATCTATATTTAAGGTCATGTGTGAGGAAACACAAGGTTGTACAATGTTGCCACAAATTACCTCTCAGATTTAAACAGCCCTCTATTACAATCATCTGGTTTATCTAGAGTAGGGGGAGAAAATTTAAGCTTCATCTCACCCCCATGGAATACTATAAGTATTTTATGACTATTTGTAATCCGTTGTTTTTTTCCTATGTCACAGACCCATCTATCACACAGCTCACTAAATTAATTGAAGGGGAACCTGAGTTCAAAATAGTCAGGGAAGGGGAGACAATAACTAAAGTGATTCATGGAGGTTGGTATGCTTTCAGCAACTCAATTTGTATTAGCTAAAATTTGAAGCACTCACAATTTCCCAACAGTTTCTACTTTATGTAGGTGATTCATGTTAGACAGCTGTTCTGTTTTTAACAAAACCTTTGAAAAGTGCTGTAATTTTATTGCATCATTTATTTTTTTATTCTCATGCATTTCAAAATTTGATTTTTTTCCTAGTTGTGTTCCATAGCTACAGTCAAGACAGTTTTAGAAATATTCTGCATGCTGACATAACATGACTCAGTTAAGAATTATTTGCTCATTGTTGTCCTGCAACCAAATATGTAGTATTTGATTCTGTGATTAAAAGGCAATTTTGTTAGAAAGAGAGGTAAACCTTGCCTTTTCTCTGGTAAGCACATTGAGATGTTCACATCTAGGATGGTTTTAAAGGAAAAAACTCATGTGATCATCCTAAATTTTGAGTAGATTTGTTCCTGGTCTCTGAACATTTTTATTTTTCATAAGACATTCTATAGTATTTCCTTGTATGCTTCAGTCAGCTTCCACATCTCAAAAAGAACACTTGAAAGTTCATCACTTGATTAATGTCTTCAATTTAAAAATCTTTGCAGAACCAATTATTAAAACATACACCAAAATCATTGATGGGCGACCTGTGGAAGTGACAGAGAAAAAAGTGACAGAAGAAAGAATTATTCAAGGTAAATTAAGCTGAGATATTCGTTCTCAGTAAAGTCCACCTTTACATACAAACATAACACATCTTAAGTTCTGTCCTAGTGCCTAAACTACATTTCTTGACAGATGTATTTTCCCTAATGCTTCCCATAGTCTCTGTAAGGCTGAAGAACTGTCCATGTGTCCTACACACACATGTATAGAAACGGCAATAATATTTTAACAGCATGCAAAACTAGGAAAATTTGTCATCTTTTTTTGGTTTTTATTTTCATATTTTAGCTAAGTGTCTGCTTTTGCAGACTTCTTGCTACCATTTCACAGTGAGACTGCTTTTTTTGTGTTTTTGTCTCTGTCTTGCTTTAGAAGGAAAACTTTTTTCCTGAACTTCTGGATTGTATATCTCCAGGAAGGTTTCATTTTAACAAAAGCAGATATTTAATGTGTAGATGCCTACTTTTGCATGTCATCCCAGGCTCTCTTGACAGCCATTTCAGAAAAAGATCTCAATTTCTGTGTAAGGTGGGAACTTGATCTGACATCCACAAGTTAGACACTTGGATACATCTAATGTAAGATAAAACTAATGTGCATCTGCATCCCTTGATTTTCTCACACAAAAGCTCCCAAATTCTTTAGCCAATTTGACCAATTACAGAGATATTTCTTTAAGCATCCTAGAAATTTACAAGTGGAGTGAGGTGTATTTAATAATAGAACGTGCTAAATGGAGTCCTTTATTGACACTTTTTGATCACCTTGCTTAAATATCAGTTTGAATGCTGCCGTTAAATTTCTGTCTGCCAGAAAGCTTACAAGGAAAAGACACTGTTATAACAACATATTGAATTAGCTGTAAGTCTTAATATTCAGTTTATTTAGAAAATATTGAAATTGAACTGAAGTCATTTGAGCAAGACAGAAATAAAGAAATATGCTTAAGTTATTACCATACAACTTTTTACTACAATGAAAATAACTGCATGAAAGGCATTAGTGGTTTCTGAATAAACCTGGGACTATTTTCTGGAAAAAAAATTTGGGGGAGATGAATAAAATATAATTTGCTCAGTTCTCAGATTCAAGTTTCATTAATATCCCATATGAAATGGGAAATATAATGTAAAATGCCAGAATTTCAGACCTGATATCTCCTTATTTGTAACCTGTAGACACTGATAAGGAATCTCAAATGTTAAGTTTTCAAATGATTCATAGCAGTTATAAAAGTAAAAATGTCTATTTGCAACAGTCAATTCGGACTAATCATGGGACTTTAGAAATATCCGATCTATGACCTAATACAACAGTGTTTAAAATTGTGTCTAAGAGCATAAGCAGATAATTACTCTATTTATGATAAATTTGCCTAATTACTTTCACAAATAGTTTTAACTACTGTTTTTAATGCTCTTTCAGTTTAATTTGGGAAATGGCAAAAAATAATCATATAAGCAGATTACAGCATGTTAACCATGGAATCACCATATGTATTAAATAGGAAAAAATGATTTAAAGGAAAAACCTGGTATATCTGATAAAAGCCACTATCTTATAATTTTTTTTCCAGGTCCTGAAATTAAATATACCAGAATTACTGCAGGGGATCCAGACAATGAAGAGAAGTTAAAAAAAATCCTTGAAGAAGGTTAGTATGCTTGGTTTATTCCATTACTTTAATACCTTTATATCGCTCTATATATAATTTATGTAATTACTGAATGGATACTCCACGTTTTAAAAAGTGATGCTCATGCTGCAAAATCTTACCCAGAGATTAAACCTCAGAACCGCCCAAATGCAACGTTCTGGTTTGAGTCCTTGATCTTCACATTTCAGTCAGCTCTAGAGTTAAGGCTGCCTGGGTCTATTATATAGTATGCTATGTTTGTTATAAAATATGGTGTTTCCGGTGTCCATGTGGAATTTGATATCATAACAGATGAATTTTTAAATTCAGAGCAATTAATTCAGTAATATGCTTTTGCGGGATTGCCAAATGTATTCTGTAAATCAATTTTTTTGCCATAACCTGTATCCTATCAGAGGTTACCAAGGTGACCAAATTTATTGAAGGTGATGGTCATTTACTGGAAGATGAAGAAATCAAAAGACTTCTGCAGGGAGGTAATTCAGTGTATTATAACTAACATTTTTGCAACAGGTTGTGATAACTGAAACCCCTCTCAGATATGTTGAACTCAACATTTTAAAGACTGACATAATAGAAGTGGAATTTCAATGGAAAAAAAAAATAGAATACTGTATTCTAGTGCCACATATCTCTGAAATGGAAATAAGTACCAAAGTTTGAGCAATCAATTTTTTAAATGACATTGATCACAGAAAAAAAAAATTATTTGGGTTTTTTCAGTCTTTAAAAAGTTACCTAATTAAAACTCAGGGGAGCAATGAAGATTTATTCCATTTTCTTTTTCAGTAAATTTAAATCTGTGAAAAACATTTATGAAATGGAACATATTGTAACAGGCCAAATTAATCTTACTTATCAGTTCTTCAGAAATGAATGTTCATTGCCCTCAAGTTAATAATTAAAGGCATGTTTAACATCCTTCTTTAAATGCTTACAGGAAATGGATGATGGATATCAAGAAATTAACTTTAATTCTCTTCAAATACAGCATTCCAAGGAATGGTTTCCTTTCCTTCTTGCTCTCTTAATTCTAACAGTTTTGGCAGTATATAACCAGTAGCTGTAGAAAAGTAGTAAAAGAACTTCTGCTTATGAAATTAATCTTTATCTATGAATTTGGAATGTTCTCTGCTTAATGTAGAATAGAAAAACTATCTATAATAGCAATGGGGAATAAAAAAGGAATTTAAGTGATATGGTTTTTGTAAATGTTAGTTTAAACCTGAGTCAGAAGCTCAACAATATGGATGAATGCTTCTCTTGACATAAATTAAATGAATCCATTTCATTTTATGTTCACTTTTTAGTAAGTTACAAAGTTGTATACTAATGAAGTATACAGCCACATTTAGTTCAACAAATTAAATCTCATCGTTTTTCAAAAACAGTATTTTGTGGATGTGACTTAAACTTCAGTCAAGTAAAAAATTTCCTGGTGGTTGAACAGGTGAACAGTTGTCCACCAAACTTAAACATGCTAGTTGATAACACAGTTAGTGTCAAAAAAACCCCAAGATATGGCTATGACTCCTGTAGACTGTAAATCTTTGTTCTGTTTTAAACATCTGAATCCTAGTTTTACAGACTTAATCCAGAATTTGCCTATAATATTGGACAGAAACCTAAACTTCCAGAGGATTTTTCATTGTATCCTAAGTATCCCAGCTATGTGAAAAGATTTGCTCTCTGGAAATGCCTATTTCTGGATTGAATATTTAAAAGAAAAGCTGGAAATTTAGAAATTGCAGCCAGAAAATTCCTCCATATACTGCACTATTTTCTACTGGTTTAAACGAGGCAACAATGTATCAGGATCAAACTTTATCTGTAGAACTGTTCAAAACTGACAAATCTAATGCCATAATCTAAAAATTATATCTGTATTTATAATCACATTCAGATACAGAGGTATAGGATTAAATAGGCATAATCTATAGAGATACATCCTAGAGCATATAGGTGATTGGAAAAGAGATGAATAGTTTCTCTGCAGGAAATTTGAAAAAGACAATATCATCTCTTGAATTCTTGCTATTTTCATTGCTATTATAGGTTAGTTTGCATAAGCATCCTGCTTTACAGAATGGACCAAATAGGCAGATTTGTCTTTTGCTTTAATTTGATTTTTTTTTATCTTTTCCATGATTTATTCAGTCAGCTACCCTTGGCTACCATGATAATACCTTCCTAGACATTTAGCCAATAAGAGCAGATATACATGCTGCTTTAGGGTTGTTGGTGATAATGGTGATAATGCTTTACAGTCCCCTTGTCTACATAAAATTACTTTTTACTGAGAATTTCCTAATAATTTAAATTTGAGTACAGTCACAAACAAATGTATTACCACTGTCTAAATAAAGGAATGATTTCATATGGGCTTTAATTCTGCTCATAAAATATCCAGCACTGCTTAAAACAATTAGCAGTCTTTGCTGAAACAAAACTTTAAACCAGGATTGCAATGAATGACTCATCCCTAGAAATAACATGACTTATGGCATGAATAGGATGGTATCCTGCAACACCTACGCCCAAAACTGACATTGTTTCCACTGAAGGCTCCTTGCATATGGAAAAACGCTATGCCAGATTTAACTCATTTGTTTTTGATGCTTATCGTAGCTGGAACTGAGTACACCAAGGTTACTAAAGTAATTGAGGGAGAGCCACAGATTATCGAGAGAGAAATCAAGAAAGTTCATCTGGAAGGTTAGTTTGTCAAAATTTCAGTATCACTAAGACCTGCTTTGTCTAAAGTGATCATTCCAGGTGAGGTTTTATAGTATCTATTCATAAAAATTAACAGGTCTGAAGCCAGCATTTTAGGAAGAAGAATTTTGTAATTTTTTTGGAAAAGGATTCTTTCACTGACGTTGCAGAGAAAAATGTTGAGGCTTATCTTGTGGCTAAAAGTAACTAAAAGATTTGGCAAGCATAGTAGACAAGAGGAAATGCCCAACCACAAAGCTTAGGTAAAACATTTGAAGGAAAACGCACCGTAAATAATTGACTTTTCTTTAAGCAGCACATAAAGAAGAAGACCACGTGAGTTGCTTTTAACTTGAGTTATTTCTTGTCAGTGTAAATGTGATCTGTTGCCCTAAGGGTTTCTCAGTGTTGTGAAGGAGTGGGTGGGGTGAAGGGAATATAACCTCTGGGGTTGAGTAAATATCTCACTGGGTCTTGGAATTTCTCTACCTTTGTCCTGTTAAATGAGGGAAGCTCTTGGATTTGAAAAAACAGACTGGAATAAAGGTCCAAAAGGAGCCAAACAGAATTCAATCTGCCTTTATACCAGCAATTTGTTCTTCAAGTTTAACAATCATTGTTTAAGGACCTTTATTCAAAGTTAAGAAGTAATTTTCTTATGGTTTCTTTTGTATTTATGTCTTTTTCTAATTCTAACTCTAATAATGCAGACTAGGTTGTTCTGTCAGCTTTTGAACCAAATGCACAGGAAAAAATATTATGGCTTTTGGAGAATGAAATTAAATGGATATGTTTCGACCTTTTAAATTTTGAATTCTGTGCCAAATAGTGAAGGTTTATACATAGTGTTTGTACAGCTTCGGTGCTGAAGAGTACAAGGCATGCTGGGGAGTCTCCTATTGCCTGAAAATGACAGATGGGTGTGATCTTCCAACATGAGGCTTATCTGAAAGCATAATTGTACAGACAGCACCTCAGTTTGGAAAGCATAGTTCGGATGGACCATACTCTGTCCTTGTCAGGGCAGTGCAGAGCCGTGGTGGTGCAGATACCCAGTGTTTAGCCTCAGCTGGAATGAGGTCAAGCCCGTATCTCAGGGCTGTGCATTGACATACCCTGCACCTCAGGATGGAAAGGGAACTGGCTGCAGCTTGTTAAGTGAGTACACAAGCACTTCATGGTTGTAAAGAAGAGAAAATTACCGCAGTAACATTTCTGTGATGGTAACAGAAGAATTATTTCTTATGGTTGTGATGTGTTTTTCCTCCCAATGAGGAGACATCTGGTTAAAAAAAAAAACCTCTCAGGGTTAAATGAGATAAAGGAAAACACATCCATAGTTTCACTGGAAAAGTGAGAAAAAAAGGATATATCTAATGGGGGTGGTACCTATTCAATAGCCCTTGCTCTGCTCCACCTTTTAAAGCAGAAGCCTGAGAAAATTAACTGAACTCTAAATGTGGAATCACACAGTGGACTCACAACGCAGTTGCAAATCAAGCCCCAAACACAGCTGGAAATGTGGCCAACATCTTGCAATGGTTTCAAGCATTCCGCTTATGAATAATTCCAGAAGTAATGGCAGTACAACAGACCTGGACACCCTCTGCCAAAAGCCAAGACTGAGTCCTGTGCCTTAACCTGAGCTTTTACCTCACTGAGAGAGTCACACGGGGTTTGATGGATGAAGAGCATGGACAAAATGCCCTGACACCTGCCTACATCATGTAACCCTCTGTAGAAGATCAGTGTGGATAATGGATTAATTCATATCTTTAAAATGCAAAAATGCTTCTGAAATGTTACTAAGATTAAACAGATGACTGCACATGAGAGAAATGTGGGAATTGTATTATAAGCATTCATATTTCAGGTGATCAAGCCTGCATGCTACTGGAACAAAATTCTTAATTTACTGAAAAACTTAAAGAACAAACTTCAAAAGTCAGCAATGAGTTTCCAATATTTCTACTGAGTTTTAATTCAAAGGCTTCAGCAAATAACTGCTGACTGCAACATTTCTGTTTTCTAGGAGCACCTGTACGGAGAGCACAACCAACCAGGAGGACACAAGGTAAAAGCAAAACATACATTTAAACATATAGCACATATCAAATATTATTCTCAGTTAGAGTCAGGAAGAGTCAGGAGGCAAACCTCCTGCTTAAAAATACAGACTTCAAAAGGAAAAGGTTGTATTTCTGCTTTAAAAATGACCTAAAAGTATCTGGAATTGCTAATTATTTTTTCCAGTATCTGAAAACAACCTAGATTATGTGCTTTAGTCAAAGAGTATTTCAGATGAGAATAAAGCTATCAAAGTGAAATCTGACTTTAGAGTCTTAACAATGGGAAAATGGCGCTCTGGGATTCTCCACCACAGGACTTAAAACTCTCAGAAACTATGTTATTTTGATTAATGAAGAAGCTGAAAGATCAGTTTAATTTCACGCCTGCCAGCATTAGAGAGAAATGTTCAGCACCAGGCTTCATCTTTCCTTTTCACGTCTCTTTCACAAGTAAATACAGTATATAGTGTTACTATGTTATGCATAATTATAGGTAATAATTAAAGTTCTTTTTCCATGTTTTGCAGGGGGAGCAGCAAGAAGGAGGACAAGACTAGATCATTCCTAAAAGCCTGCCAAGACAGAATTCGCAGAATTACAAATTAACAACATGGTCTTTGAGAGGAACTGGGTTTTTTTTTAAATGAGAACATTAGAAAATGACGTTGTTTTGATGGCATAATATAAACTGAACCATGATCCACAAAAAGATGTGAAGCTGCAGATACTCCCTGCCAGCCCAGTGCTCACTAGGAGTAGTCTATTGGTGGTGCTTTTACTGCTCTTGATAGTAAGCACTATGCAAGGTGGGATTCTGGAAGCCCAAAAACTTCTGTAGAACCAGGATTCCTTCTTATGCTGGCCAGTAAGTGTTTGCAGGATTGGATTAAAAATGAGCAGGGAACAATACAGAGTGTATTTTTTTATTATTTTTATTTCCACTAAATATAAAATATAAATGAAATTAGATAATTTCTAGAAAAAAAAAAGAATCACCTCAGGTGACTTTTATAATAATCTAAGGAAATACGAGATGTTAACATAGCACTTTTGGTTCAGTAGTATTGTATGCTTTTTATAAGTCAAAATTCATCATAAATTTGTAATGATACCAGTAACGTTACCTTTTCTAAGCAAACAAATATGCCTTATATTAAATGTATCCTGTTTTTTTGTCCTACATTGCATATCCAAATACCACTTAGTAACTTGGCTAATGGAAGCTCTTCACAAAAGAAAAAAAGCAAACATTATGAGCTTCTTGCAATGTATTCGAGATCATGTTGACTTCTTTATTTATAAGAAAAATCATTCCCATTAAAGGAATCCTGTAACAATACATATACTGAGATTCTTAAGTGTTTTTCCACTTTTCCCTAAACGTGTCTTTTGATTATTAAAGTGGATTTTAAAAGGGATAAATAAAATGCATGCAAACAGTTAACTCAGCATGGAAAAAGGTCTTACAAAAATGAGGCCAGGTCTGAAAGCTTTTGTATCAAAACATGCTTCGCTAATGTCTGGTACTAATGTGGAGTTTTCTGTAAATTATGTCAATTTTATATCTCTACTTTTGTACTCATAAAAGTTGTCTGCCTTTATCAACAAAAGGTGAAAGACAATTATTCATGGAGTAGAAAAAACATATTCAAAGTTCCTTAATTTTGCAGACCAAAGTTTCAGAGGCACTGTCTAACATGCTTTTCTACTTCTGTTTTGAAACAAATACTCAATAAAGAATTTGGCTGAACTGTGCTCGCTTTCATTTGTAAATATTTTTTAAACAGTAAAGCAAATTCCAAATATTCTTAAGATTTTTAGTCTAACTTGTAATTGCAAAATATGCTTTCACGGAAGCAAACTGATGCTTCCTTTTCTTACTTAGCACATGCTAATGGACTTAAACTGCATGACTCTCCTTAAACAATTAAAAATTTTCCCTAATTCCATAATGACATGCTCTAAACACTGCTCCTAGAAGAGTACAGCTATCTGAGAATGGGATTGATAAGTTGTGCACCCTTACTGGGCCATCAGACATGTCACTCACAAGGTAACCTCAGCATCTACTATGATACTGTTTTAGTGGAAGGACAGCTTTTAACCCTGGCAAGGGCTAGGTGGCTTTTAGGTCAGAGCTCTTAGGACTATCTAGAAGGTGAAGTGAAGCTTTCACCTTTCCCTGGGTCATTTTATTGTCATTAAATCACTGGGTTTAAACTTCTTCCTTCACTGCTGTGTTACCATGAGCTATCAGTCAAGTAAAATTTTAAATGACAGGAATTATTTTAGTTGAAGACTGTGTCTGTGTTCTCTCCTCAAAAATGATTAGGAGATAAGGAAGAAAATGGAATGGTAATGACAGACAAAGAATGGACAGAAAATGGGAAGAAAGCAGAAGGTAGCAAAAAATTGATTAAAACCTATCCTGTGGTAGGACAATTTTACCTTTTAAATGAGGAATAAATTTGTGATATACCATAACTTTGGTATGTTTCCTGCTTCGATAACATTTTAAAGCATCTGGTATTCACTAAAATACATTTGTGTACTTCACCCTTCAATAGAATCTATTAATAATATGTAATATATAATAAGAATATATAATACAATACAAGTTAAATACAACAGTATATGAAAGGCACTCCTCCATGAAAACTTGTTTCCCTGATACATCATCCCTCTCAGTCCTTCTTAGACCACAGTAAATGTCTGCCTAGCTACAATGAAGAGTGACATTTCTTTTAGTGGAGTGGCTTTTTTTAGCTATCTGAACAAGAATCTTTCTATAACCCAATGCAGAAAGAAAATCAAGATGTTCTTTTATTTGCTTTTCATATGCTTAGCCATTTCTGTTTCAACACTTTCACCAAAGAGCAAATTTGGAGAACTTACAACTTCTCCTGCCCTGCTATTTATTTCCCCTCACCTCAGGGCAATTTAAATTAATGTAATGTGATTAAACAGGGGGTTAGCATACTACCAAGTCAGAATTCTCATTAGTAATAGAGCACCAGCTTATTTATTTTGTGTTTCCTTATAGTCTCTCAGGTATTTGTTAACAGGAATGTCCAGTTGAGTTGGTGATGGAATTCTCAAAGCAATTCTTCTGCTTCCTTTGATATCCTGCATGAAAACTAATGCAGAAGAATTTTTAACTGTCAGTGTTCCCAAATCTGTCAGTTTTGCCAGTACATAAATAATCTACAAGATCACTAAATATGGGGATTGGATTAGATGATCTAAGTAAAATAAAAGGAATATTTTGTTTCCTTTATAAAGATAATTGTGTGAAATCTGAAAAAAAAAAAATGTCAGGAAGGATTTTTTTTACCATTTCCATTTTGACAACTGAAAATGTGCTAAGCAAGTGACCCTCTCCAATGTAAAACTAGTATGCCCTTTCATGTGCATCTCTCAAAAGACCTAGAATAACAATACTATACTAAAGACCTTTTGTCCACAAAGTATCTTCATAAAATAGTGGGTAGAGGCAGTAGTTCTGACAGATCAATTGTATTGTGATTAATTATTTTACTGTCTAAAGGTCAAAACTGATAAGCACCAATCCCAGATGGAGGCTCTGAGTAAGGATACCAAAGCCTAACCACAACTCAAATGAAAGAACTGATTCCTTTGAGTACTGAGACGCAGAATTCCCAGTGATAGCACGAGATGTGTAATTGGACCATGGAGGATTTTCTAAGACTTATAGTGGCACAGGGCTTCATCTTCAATTATTAAAGCAAGATTTGCCTCCACTTCTCTTCTGCATAAACCCCAAGTGTGAAGATTTCAAATGTTTACCTTCTCCTTTGTGTCCCCTTCCTCCAAAGGTATGGTTTTTATAGCATCTCAAGAAAATGCAAGCCTGTCAATATTCCCAAGGGTTTTTTTCCAGTATAGCATCAATCTTTTTTTAACATATGGGAAAAAAATTGCTTCAGTATATTACTTTTTTTTTAAAGAAAGACTAATTAAAACATTCAGTGATATATGGGATTTATATTTAACAGCTGACACAAGAGAGGAAAATTAACTATAGTTTCTACAAGGGGAGGAGAAAAATTCCACGTCGTGCAAGTAATTAGGATCAGGATGACTATATATCATTAGGAGCCAAGCATGTTATTGACTGAAAGTAAAAGCACTTTCTGCTCAGGAGACTTTTCAGTCTCCTTTACAGCCATACTAATTTACTCCTAATGTCATACTAGATTAAAATGCTTCTTTTCTTGCTATTTTAACTAGCGCCTTTTAAATAGCACAGATATAAAGCTTTCTTTTATGGATTTCTTTCTTGCTAAACAAAAGTAACCTTTATGATAGAATGTGCAAGTCAGAGGAATGGCGTCAGCACTTACACTTTGGATCACAATGTTCATCAATCCTCATTTGTTAGGTTGCATTCTTACTGCAATTTCTGAACTGATGCACCTCCTGTCTACTCTGATTTCTTGTTTATTGATTTTATTTTTCATCTACACTATTAAGTAAAAACATAACTAGAGACTTTGCTTGTGTATTTAGATCCAGTGGCACATGCAACCTTCATCCACACTACCAGCACTTTGTCCTCAGCTTCTTTTACCACCTAGTGCCCGATACAGGTGCAGCCCTTGCACTTAGACTTGTTAAACCTCATGAGGTTCTCTCGAGCCCACTTCTCAAGTTCGTCCAAGTTGCCCTGGATGGCATTCCGTCCTTCCATTGTGTCAACTGTACTGCTCAGCTTTGTGTCACTGGAAACTTGCTGAGGGATATACCACTAAGAAATGGAAAATGCTGCTTGTCATGGTGTGTTGGGTGTTTAAGATAGGAGAAGAGTTGCTTTCTGCCTGCTTTGTATTAATTCATTTCAGGATAACTCCTGCTCATACATTTTAGGGCTGTTTTAATCATGTCTGGGTTGGATCATAGGCATTTATACCTCTAATTGCTGGTCCAATTGTATTTTAATTTTTTTCTTAGTGAAATACTTTACAGTTTTTCCAACAGCTGTATTTCTCACACAGAACAGCTTACTTCTCACAGACTCAACATGTTGCTTGAGTCAGGAGCATATTGAAGCCATGTGATGTGATTGTAATGCTAAACAGAATTAAAACAGTGCATTTGCTAATTGAGAAAAATGCATCACTGCAAAAAGCACTGGCAAGAGACAGGGATGTTTTCAGGGGCATAGACAGGACTATTTTGGGGTATGATTTGCAGAAATTTACCCTAGTGTGTTCAGCTTGTTGACTATAGACAAAATGACCTCTTAAGGTCATCAATGTCCCTGCAATCCCCCAAAGCTCATACACCTGCCTGTCACTGTCACCGTGGCCCATAGTAAATCCAGATCCCACATCCATATTTCTAACAGTCATCTAGGTCCATTTGTCTGGAGGACCTAGTAGGACTTATTTCTGTCTTCTGTGAAGACCATGATTACAAGGTGCCTGGATGGCCTTGGAAGATATAGATGGAGTGGTGAGGAGACTGCTGAGCCTCTTGTCCCATCTCTAGGAAAAACGCAGTTGAGATACAACGGGGAAATTCTGTTCTTTCCAAGGTGGGCAGAAGGATAACTCATTTCTAGATCCCAGCTGGACAGAGACAGGAAATACAGTAAGTACAATTTTTAAAGAGGAGTCCTGGCAGAGAGCTTTTTAAAAATAAGAAGTATATTGCTGTTGTTTTGGGGGTTTTATTTTGAATTTTTATACGAAATTGGATATGGATGAGGCTGTCTTTGGAAAGGCTTATCCCATAGTGCCAAGACCTCAGTAATACTGCATGCAACCACTGCAAGACCCTCTCCTCCTGTACAAGCCTGCAGAAGCCCCAGGGACATTGCAAAGGTCTTAATGTGTGCAAAAAAAAACCCAACTCTTTTGGGACAATACCTGAATGTGTACTCTCCTCCACCTCCTGTTCTCAGAAAGGACTCTAAAAACATGAGCCTGGGATGTGTCATGCCACAATCCAAACAGAAGAGAGTCTGGAACAAAAAGCTGCATATCAAATGTGTATTTATTACTTCTCCAGCTAGAGATCAGAGACATTACAGATGGAAAAGTCTTATTAGATTATGTTATCAGTCTACTTGCCAAGCCTGGATTGTTCCCCATTATTACAGTCCATAATGTTTTACCCAGATGAGTGGTACCTTCCCACAGTCATTCTCTCATACTCTCCTCAGGGCCAGTTTCCTATATTTTGTTCCCCTTTCTGGCCTACCTGCCATCAAATAAGGCAGACATATTCCATGAGGTAGTCCTTCAGCAGAAATGACAACTGCTTTAGCTATACCAAGGATGAACACCTCTGTTAATGTGGACAATAATCAACTCACTCATTTTTTCCTGAAACATCTGTACAATTGAATTACTTTGGGCTATGAACAAACTACTGACTTTGATTTAGTTTGTCGATGGTCTCATAGGTCTACCACTCGTTTCTTTTTTTGCCATCATATAATGCCATATAAGTTCAGGATGTGTGGTTCATGAAATCACAGAACCACAGAATGTTTAACTTTGGAAGGGACCTCTGGAGGTCATGTGGTCCAAACCGACTACTCCAGTAAGACCAACTAGAGATCTAAAAATTATTTAGAGACTCTTGCATTTGTGAATAATTTATTATGAACTGGAAATGCCCCTATGTATTTTCCTCCTTGTCCCAAAATCAATTTATTTTTTCAACACCATGCAATGAAAAACTATTTAATGTAATTGTTGACAATTCTCATGAATCAAGTAAAGTTATGTCAGTAGGAGTATGGCAGCAGATAATAATAAAATTCAGCATGCTTTTCAGTTACATCATTGAAAATCTTACTGGTCTGAAAGTCTTCATCCATTGGCAGCCATGACGCCAGGGCTGTGTCCATGAATCAGGAAAACATTTCAATTAATTTGGCTGTTGGCATCTAGACCCTGAGTTTCAAAGTTCAGAAAGTCCCTAGGCTTATGAATTACCTGTGAGTAGGAGCACAGATAACTGAAATAACAAGAGAAAATCAGGCTGCATTACCTGATCATAGACAGAAAATAAGCTATATGTGCATCTTCACTTTGTTCAGTGGGAATCTTCAGAACGTTCCTGCCTCATCTGTCCACAGTCACTGTGATTTTACCACGTGTAGAGTTTTGGATATTTTTAACTGGGTACTCAACTGGCAATGTCAAAATTTGAAGCCCAGTTATATAGTACAATTCAAATTATCTTAGTACAGCAACCAGCCACTCTGAACAGCTATGTGAAAAAAAAAGCTGCTCTAAACTTTATATAAGCAGTCACATGCTGCTTATGAGCCTGTGGCTTAGAAATGTTAAAGTACCCAACCATGCCATTAATCATGGACTGTCCTCCTTCTGCTCAAAAGGTAGTTCAATGGTAAATTCTGTTTTAATCATTAAATCATTTTAATCATTAAAATGCCCTACACTGATACCTTCAGCACTAAGATCCTAGACCAAGTGCTAAACAGCTCTTTTGGATAAGTTGTTTTCTCCTTGTCCAAAATTCCACACTGCCATATAATCAAATTGTGAGGTTATGATCTAACTCTTTGTGGTTTCTCTGTGAATGCTATTAGAAATATTTTTGCAGTGAAAAATTACCACATAAGTAGAAATGAATGTTGAAGATACAAACCAGACTTTTTGTATGTCCATGCCTGGACTCTCTTTTATTCATTCATGCGTGATGAGGGACTATTAGAAGCCAGTCTGGCTTCATTCTCTGCTCTGGTCACCGTGCCTTCCCCTCAGGGAAACCACAGTGTGGAGAGGAAATCCTTGCATGACCCAGGCTCACCTGAACATGAGGGTGATGGCAGGCCATGCACAACCCCTGCACTTTAGAAGTACTCTCAGGTCACACAAGAACGTCATGATCAAGTTAAGAAACCTCCTCCCTAGTTAGATATATCCCTATGTTCATGTCTCTGCACTATTTAATGTGGTAAACTTTTACTTCTGCAATTTAGTTGTTTAGTTTTTTTTTTTCGCTGATACCACTATTGCTTTTTATTCTCCTAGTCATTTCAACAATCTACAGGAAAATAAGAGGTGATTTTTTGGACTATGGCTATACCTGCAACAGCCTTTCGTAGGGGCTGAAATTGAATATTCATTAACTGATCCAGTACCAGATGTAATGGTCACCTTATAAGATTAATTTGAAATATGCAAAATAAGTCACTGGGACACAGATATTAACATCTGTTTCATCACAGACGTTAGGTGAATATAATCTGGGAGGAGACGTCCTACCTCTGCAGACACCAGTGGGAGTTTTGTCAATTTTAATGGAGGCAGGATTACATCATAATCCTTTTCTATTCTTTTGGTACTGTTTCTCCACCCATAATTTATTAAATTACCTAACAAGGAGGAGTTGTGACTCTGAATCTGAATAAAACTTTTAAACACATGGTGTCAGTGGCTTGGTACATGAGCATTTGCTAAGTACAACAAAGGCAGCTGTGAGTGGAAGGTCCTGAAGTGTGGGTGATTTGGATCTACGTCACTCTTCTCTTGGACTTTGAAACTAAAGTAGGTACCTAAATCTGTCGCCTGCTCTACAGTAAATAGAGAGATTATGGTTCTTGGTATCTCAGTATCCAGGGAAAGGAAAGACTGCTGTTATGACTAACACCTAGCTGAAGCTGCAGAAGTTACTGGCCTCCAAATACCAGTGTGCAAAATGGAACACCTGGGCTATGATCTAAGATGCTGTTAGTTAAAACACAGCTTGATGTAAATTACTCATGGCCTGGGTTTTTTTCAAGGGAATGACTGACTGAAACAGAAGTGTAATTGGGGAATCTGTTTTACTGATGTTGCATCTAAGAAAGGAGTCTGTTTTGGATAATGGCATTCCAGAGCTCCCTGAAGCAGGTTCAGCTAATTCACTCAGAGAATTATTTTTCCACCTAACCCCATCATCCTTTCTGTCACATCAGATATCTGTAACAGTTTGGCAGTACATCACTTCCAAGTTGTGAAAAATATATTTAAGAAGTTAAAGTGAACACACACTATTTACATCAGAGGACACACGTGGAAATTTACCAGTTTGTAAATTCTGGATGCAACCTTTCTGTGGGAATTTCATGACATATTGTTCTGCCAGGTTGCAACACAGGTTTCACGTTACTTCTGACACCCTGGACAGGCAAAGACCAAGGAATTGCAGGGCTGAGAGAAGGCTTGGATTCCTGCACTGTGTGGATGAGCCAATCCACTTGTACAGGAAGCTGCCTCTGGACAGGATGGACACAGCCACTGTCCTCACACGGCGTGATGTCCCTCAAGCAGATTCACTCGCTTATGCATAGATACCCGCTATCAGCAGGGTCAGAAAGCTACAGGCTGAGAAAACACAGGTGCTCACCCTTGATAAAGAGCAGCTACAAGCCTGTGCAAGCAATCACACAAGGCCAAAAAGACCTTCCTGGTTAAACATTCTTCTCTATTACAGCTTTCAACTCAATAGATGTTTTTCCAGCTATTTTTTTAGCATTTTCACCTATACTAGACCTTACTTCTGCTGATAAAATTGAGTAATGCTTTGCTTTGGAGAACACCATACATATGCCTGAACTGGAGACCCTTGGAAAGCTTTCTCTTTCCAGAACTGGGGACAGATTTGTGGCAGGTATGGAAACCATCATCTCACCAGCTCGGGTTTTCCAATAGAACACCCAAATATATGTGCACAAGAGCAGTATGTGCTGGATTCGGTAAGCCAGTGTGGACAAGCAAGGAAACAAGTCTTTAAGACCAGAGATTCCACCCACACACTTAAAATTTATCTCTGCCCACAAAATCTGGAAAGGAAGGGTCTCAGGGGCAAAACACAGCAGAAGAACTTAGGTAGCCAGAGCCTGACCTAAAGTTAGGTGAATCCTATGGGTCCTCAGCAGAAGAGATGAAGACATGATGTTCACTTGATTACAGAGATACTTTCAGGCACACCATAATGTAGTCAGCCAGACCCATAGTAAAGAGACCAAACAGATCATCCATTACTGTCTTCATATGCAAGGAATGTTCCAACATAATAACAGAAATCTCTGGCATGATACTTCACCCTAGTTTACTTTTTGGTGTTTTGAGTTGGGTTGGATTGGGTTTTTTTGTCAGGATAGATTTTTAATACTGCAACAAAAGCAAGGGAAATAGAAACTATGGCTCTGACCCCATACTTCATGGCAAGTTATATTGTGGGATATAAGTCCCACTGCTAAAGCTGCACCTCCTTCCCCAAGCTTCACTTGGGAAAAATTTCTGTTCCCTCTACCCAGCTCAATCTCAACATTTTCAGATTGCTCTTATCATCATGTTTTTTGTTAGTGGTTAGTTGAGACTCCGTGCACAAGCTGTCTCAGCTGAAAATGCACTGTTGAGGTGCTGGTTGAAATGTCAGTTCTGCGTGGTTTGCAGACTGGTTCACAAAACCATTCCCCAAAATGTTCAATTTCCACAAGCTGGTGGAAGTGCAGCAGCTGGTGCAATCACCCTGTGTGTTCTCTGCCTGCAGAGACACACACCCTGGACCACAGGAAAGTCTCTGGCACTTTAACTTCTGGCAGTAAGGCTTTCTGCCATGTGTAAATCTATGCAAGAGTGAAGCTCTCTATAGTGAATTCAATCTCCTTTTCAGTAAGTACAAAAACCCTTGAGTTATCCAGGGGATATTTCATGTTTCTAAATTGGGAATTTGCTTTGTTTCACTCGGCCTGAGTGAGTGTTCTTCACCCAAAAAAGGAAGAGTCATTGTAATGAACGTAAGCCTGATGCATAGCATGCACAGTATTTGGCTATCTTCATTAAAGTCTTTTAAGGTATCCAGTGTTAGAATTAATCTTTGGTGTTTAGACTTCATTGTCAAAACATTTAGGCAGTTGCAATTTTTAACTAGCTGTAAAAATGTAAAAATGTTTGTGGGAGTGCTTATAATTTCAAATTATGTGAAGAAAAATAGCCAACATATAATAAAGCCTATACACATAATTAAATAATAATAAAAAAGCATTTTTTTCTGTTGTTTCTGGTAAAGAGTATAATTTTGAGTGTAATAATAATAATAATAATAATAAAATTTTTTAAGCCTAAAATAATGTTTTGAGGTCACTGACAAAAGTGCAACTTTAATATATATTATGTGTGGAAAAACTACGACTATGTCTGGTTTGTGCCTCGTCCTATCTCATTAAAGAGAAAAAGTGTAAAAGACACTGCTTACCTTCTTATTTAAAGGAAATGATGAACCATTCAAAATATGTGAGGTCTTCATACTAAGAGATCATATGCCACATATAAGGGAAAAAGACCTGTGTTTACCCTCATCCAAGAAAGTATTTCATCATGTTTTTAAAAAAAATCCAAGCTATTTTTCCAGTTTTTCAGATCATGTCTTTTAAGTGAGTGGGGTTTTTAATGATAATAATTATTCTATTGTATTACATTTTTTCCTTTCCATAAACTATAAATATTTAGCAACAAAACTAATATTTCTTTAAAACATTGCAAGATTAATAGTATCACTAATACTACTATTAATACTAATAAAAAAACCCAAAGTGTTAGAAAACATGGACTGGTAGCTGGGATCCCTGGAGCTTCATGTGGCCATTGAGTAGCTTGAAGAGTTTAATTCCATACTTTCCCACAACTGTCCATTATTTTACCCTTAAGATGTGCAGAAAATAGTGTCCCTCAGGGTTCTTTTCCTTTGTCAGTGCAGAAGACAGAAAATTCTACAGCAGGCAGATTCATTCATTATAATGACTACACGCAGTGTCTCCAGAGCAGTGAACTGTAAAATAAAGGAGTCACCAAGAAGGAGTCAAAAGCTGATGACAGAAATGGATTTTGTTTCAATGCTTTGTGGGTTGCATGAGTCTATTTTCCTGACCTTGGCTCATGTGAGGTACCTGTGCTCACTTTCCAGGAGAGATTGCCGTGGGAGTTTTTCAGTTAACATGTTTTGGATTTGTGCAGAATTAATACTTTTTTTGTCACCTCAAAGAAATCGAAACTTTCAGAGTTTCAGAAATTTTGAGAAAATTCATTTGTGCAGGTTTATTTTTGCCCTACATTTTAGACAACTAAGTTGTCACCACATGTGGCACAATTTCACGCTTTGATAGGACTGTTCTGTTTAGGAATGTTTTTCCATCTTTAGACACCTTTGGGAAATTGATAACAACCCTGTTTTCTGATCTAACATGCCAGAAAAGTAATTTGAAAGCAATGACTTGGTTTCAAATGATTATAGTTTAACGCTAGAATTATACCTTCTAAAACACTGCATTGAACTGCACTGAAGTGTTCTCTGGAATTATTTATACATTGTCAGAGAACATAACAGGACTAAAAGGTTTTCGGTTAAGTATTTATCTGCTTAAAAGTTGGGATTTGCGAAGCCATTATGAGCTGTATATTTGTTCTGGTAGGGGGTTTTTTTGTTTTGTTTTTTAATTATTAACATGAATTGACATGCATTTCAATGCCTGAAATTCAATTATGCAGTTCCAGGAAACAGACAAAAATCTGTCAGTGGCCTAAAGATTCTTAGTGCTTCAAACTTTTCCTTCATTACTTCCTATTTAGGACTTTTACTTAAATCAATCATTAAGTCTTCCTATCACGGGAGGTCGAAGAGACAGAACGCGGCTTAATTATTTTAACAATTTAAAGGTGTTTGAATAAAAGCACACAGTTTGCTTCTCCAGGCAGTGTGATTCTTCTGTTATGAATTCAAACATTTCATTTTTCTCAAAGACAGTAGGTTTAGATTAGATATCAAGAGCTGAATGGAGCTCTGAGTTCTGTCCCTGTCCACGGCAGAAGGGTTGTAACTAGATGACTTTTAAGGTCCCTTCCAACCTAGGCCATTCTATGATTCTATGATTTTAATATTATTCAGAGAAAAAAAATATGGGAGAAGGCCACAGGTACCAGGACTCCTAAGTCATACATTCACAGTGCGTTTTCTTTGCCTCTACATTTCTAACTTGTAGGATAAGTGACATAAAACATCTGCTCACATCTTTTTCAGAAGTCCTTGCTTCTGTTATGCAATGTGTTGGGTACCTCCAGCTGCTCTTGAAACGCCATCTGGGTCTTTTAAAAAGCTCTCATTACTTCACATCCTTTCATCATCATCTGTCAGCTTCTTGAAAAGCCAAATCTGGCAGTTTTCAGCAGTTTTTGGTTTCCTCTGTGTGTGTGTATTTGCTGGCTTAAAGATATAACACAAATATATTATGATAGATAATAACAGTGCAATTTAAAGCTTTGTCGCATTTGTTCTGCCTGTTTTGGGTTTCATGGCTCCCTAAGTCATAAAAATTGTTTGCTGAGACATTATTTTGGGGTTTTGTCCAATACTTGCATTTAAAAGCATTTTCCCTGTTTGTTGCCATGTGTTATTTCATGCCAATAAATCCTTCACTGTTTAGGATTTTCATTTTAACTCTTAAAATGCTTGTCAATAATTTTGTTTACCCCTTGGTTTTCTACTCTTTTCTCAAAGTAAGCAATGACAATTCCCACTTAGTGTGGTCAAAAATCCACAATAGAACACATGGGCTGAAGATGAGGGTCTGAAGATCTGAAGGCATAAGTTTAATAACTGCAGAGTGATGTCCTTGCTCCCATCATTTGGATAGTGACAAGTTGCAGTATTGTTAAATGAAATACAAAAATTTGAAACATTACCTAAAAGAGCTGGCACCTCCATAGAAGGAAGTAAAGAGATCAACACAAGTACAAATTATGCCTAAACTTGAAAAAATAGGAAGTGCATTAAAAAAGTAATTTGGCTTGCATATAAACACTTCATTCCCCTTCGGCACAAAAAGCAAAGACATACAGAGTGGAAACAAGATGCAAGTGCTAACAAGAAATAAAAACCAAGCCAATCATGCAGAGTGGGTATCAGAAAAGTCAAGGCAGAAACGTAAATGCAACTAAAACCATGAGAGTACCAGGATGTAATTGCTGAGTTCTTAAGCAGCTAAAAGAGCATTGGAAGTGTTGTTCAGCAGGAACATTGAAAGGGAAAACCACCAACCAACTTGATGTTTTCTGTATTCCCTTGCAATAACACTCCCCAGATAAGTCAGACCAGCTGCTATCACGATTAACTCCAGTGACAAGGAGCAAAGGTCTTTCTCTAGAGTAGAATGAAAAAAAATACTTTGAGAATTGAACAGCTTTTAATTGGTTGGATCTCATGAATTCCATCCTAGGAGATAACAGAAACTGACCTAATCTCAGAAGAAAAAGAAGAAGAATTCTTCCTTGAAGAATTTTTTGAAGAAAGGAACTACGGGAACATTTAAAGAAGTGTTTCTAAAAAGGGAGAAAAAAAAACCCATTAATTTTCAGTCCAATTGACTGTGTAGAATTCAGTATGATCCCAAAAAGGACTGAAATCCTGGAAAAGTTCTGGTGGAAGCAATCTTTTAGCACATGTAAATAACAAATAAAACCATAACTGAGAGAATGGTCAATTAGAACTCAGGTTAAAAATGTGTTGTTTTCTTCTAGGTAACACACTCTCTGGATACAAGGAAAGGGAAACTTTAAAAAAAAAATTGCCGTTTCTTGGAAGTTCCCTAAATGTTCCTAAAACAATTGGCCTATGTTACATATATGGTGTACAAAAAACCCTAGGACAGTGTGTTGTGTAGGAAAAGTTTTTATTGACATGCCTTTGAAATAATCTGCACTGATTCAGTCTCAGACTTAGTGTTTTGCTTTCACAATCAGGTATTATATGGGCAGCTTGTCAACCATGTGAAAATACGCTGATTGTGTCAAAGGCTGGTCTTAGCATGCATCCATTAGATCTTACACATCCCTTGCACAGGCCAAACATTTTTTCCTAAAACTAAAGCTCTTCCAAATGTTGTATTTATCCAAATGTCTATTGGTTTACAGAAGTAGGTTGTAAATTTCACAAAGTATAATGTTTCTTACACAAAGTATAATGTTTCTTACACATTTTCTGGCAGTTTTATTCTCAGCTGTGAAAAAGCTAAATAGAGCACCTTACATCAAGTATTTCCTCTTTTGGCACCAATCCAAAATTCAGAAGTGAGGAAGTAAAACTCAAATCTTAAAAGTGCTGAAGAATTTTCAGTTTAATTTTGCTACTGGAGAAAGAGAATGAGCTTTTTATGTTTCTCTGGCATTCTGGTCCAGATGCTGATGGTGATGGATATATTCCATCCTGTGAAGAGAATTGCTCTTCCATAGAGAAAGGTCAGCTGGACATTGCTGGTGAACATTTTTGCCAGCTAAACCTCAGGGGGTTTATTCTAGTTTTTTCAGAGGATGTCACTTAGTTTGAGGTTAACTGAAGCTCTCGTGGATTTGTTTATACTAATTCTGGTAATTCCCTGGGAACCAGGGGAAGCTGGGGCATTTCCCTTTGGTGGCCAGGGAGCCTGGTGTTATTTCAGTCATGCTCTCTGTACAGCCATTACTCAGTCCTTCAGCAATTCGGCATCGACACAGATGTGGTCAAGCAAAGCTGACGCAAACTGTTATACAAACAGTATCATTGTTGCATTTAGCTGTAGCAGAAGATTTATAGCTTCACATAATCCCATAAATCACACAAAGAGCCTGGAGTTTCTCAAATTCAGGGAAGAGGTTTCAGCTGCGGCACTCGCAGAGCCAGAGGACCTGGTGAGTAGAACAGCAGGTGTGAACTTCAGCAGATCCCTCTCTCCTGCCTCCAGTGGGCAGCTGCCTTCTCCTGTGGGGCCATGTAACTATGGAGGTACCACTGCTGGGATTTGCAGTGTCTTCCAGAGTGAGGAGCTTGCTCATCCTGCACACATGTCCAGTTTAAAGCAAAGGTTTAAACTCCATGCCTCTCAATGGGGTAAACAGAAAATCAGTCTGAGACCTCCTGGTCCAGACAGATCCTTTCTCCTGCTGTAGGGTCCAATGACATAACTCCTCATCCCAGAGCCAGGAACCAGACTTTTACATATTGCAGCACTGAGTACCAGTTTGTTCAGTTTTGGGTACCTATGTAATTTTCAATCACTTGACAATTTTTCAGCTAAAGGGGAGGGAAATGTTTTAAAGGCCAATGTCCACCTTAAAAAAATAAAGTTTAAGCAATATGCTCCCAGTTCAGGCTGTTGAAGAAAATGGAAGAAAGAAAAGAGATCAATATGTAACCTGAATTTCTTCACTACTGATTTGGATTCTAGTTCATGTGAGTCCCATCAAGCTAAATTTTCTTAACTGAAACTGTAATGATTATAAATAAAGCACAGAATGTAATACGGATTCAAAAACTATTTTGACAAAAATTGGTTGTCTTCTAAAAAAAAAGAACCAAAAATCTCAGGTGATCCATTTTAATGCTCAGACCAAAAGTTCTGTCTCATTAGTTTCATACAAGAGTGTGTTGAGATATAAAAAACATCATGAGTCATCTGTCCTGGTGCTGTTTAGGATTCTTCACGAACACTGCAATCTCTTATCTCCATGTGTTTGTAGTTAGAGCAGCTAATCTGTGCATTACTGGTTTGATCTTAAGACTTCAAAGGAACAAATTAGTGAAGATAAAATGATGTTTAACAGAAGGGAAAAAATTTATTCAGAAGAATAACAAACACATACATTATACCAATACTTGTTTATTTTGATCAATCATGTATGTTAATCCATATAAAGCTCACAGAATAATTTTGATTAAAAATGAAAGAAACATTTATCTCAGCATTTTTGGATCTTTCAGTCGGTGTTTTAAAATGAAATTTCACAACAAAATTGATGAAATGGGTTGAAATATGATTAAATTACATCTAAAAATAACAAACTTTTCTTATCAGATATTTTTTGAAAAAACCTTGACTTGCTCTTTCTAAGTTTGCATTTGACAAAGAAAACAAGAAGATATGTGTTTTATATGGATTCATTCCTCAAAAAATTTTCAACACAGCTTGTTAGCCAGACGTTACTCATTAGGAGAGCTGTAACTGCATTTCTATAACACCATGTGAGAAGACACCTAATTACACAAACTGATAGAAGATCCGACTGCTATAAAATTATATTAAAATGATTTTTTATTCAATAGTTATTGGGAAAAAAATTAAGTTATGTTACCCTTTGACAGCAAGTGCAGTTTTATGTACTTTAGTCACTCAGTAACTCAAGAATTCATTGGTGGTCCCATCATAGTCTAATTGACACTTCACCTACAGAATGAGCAAATCTCTGGACACAAAGCTGTGTAAATACATTTTAAGTGCATTGACCTCAGCTTAGCATCACAGGTTTCAGAGATTCTTTACAGGGTTAGCAAAGACAACATCTATGTCTAGATTGAAAAAATCAAAGGTACAAACTTAAAAAATATTCTTAAAAAAATTTTACTAATTTTATCACATTTCCTATGTACTAGTAGCAAGGAAATCCATTTCTTTCCCATTTAAAGAGTGATAAAAACAGCATTTACCCTTTTCCAGACACCAGCAAAAAAGAATGAACTAATGACAGTGTAATGAACAACATTTGTATTACCGGCATTGCCTGCCAGCCTTTTCTGAAACATTAGCAATTTAACTCAGAAATCTCTATGCTGGCTCACACTTACTGAACTCCTGATCAACAACCAGCTTTTACATAAGTGTTCACTTGTGGAAAATGGTGCTGGAAGAGAAACTAGGCCCCTTTATCCAGAGTTATCATTCTTACCTCCACCTTAAGTTCCTGCTAAGCATTGGAGGCTGCTAAACTGCACAGTAATATTTTGCCTTACAAACTGAATATTCCCCCAGCGTGTGAAATTCTGAGTTGACCAAAAGATGCCTCAGTCCTGGCAAGACAATTGCCCCACAGCTGACTCTGCTGTGATACAGGGATGACATATTCCCTCTAAACACCCTAAAGACCCAACACATCTGAGTCAGTGTGACACATCACACTGAATTCCTTCCAAAATACCCTGGCAATTGCAGGTTTTACTTAACAATTGGCATCATCAGCGGGTCAAGGGAGGTGAACCTTCTCTCTTTGGAACAAGTGAGACAAATCTCAAAAACTGGGTTCAGTGCTGGGCTCCTCAGTATAAAAGAGATGTGGATATACTGGAGACAGTCCAGCGAAGAGCCATGAAGATGATGAAGGGACTGAAATATCTCTCCTCTGAATAAAAGCTTAGAGAGCTGGGACTGTTCAGTCTGGAGAAGAGAAAGTTTCCTCCTGTAAAGGAAGGCTGATCCTGCTTAATCTGTGTGTCTCACATTGACACTTTTAGAAAATAAAAACGTACATTTGGAGAGAGCTCAGGTGTCTCAAGGTGTCAAACCTGTGTGAGCTTATCAGGATTGCCAGTCCACTGCAAACTGCTGCACAACTTTATAGATTATAAAAGCATTCATTTAGTATTTTTGTCAGAAAAAGGCACTGCTAATCTTCAGCAGGTCTAGCAAAGCAGCAGGCTAGTGAAACAACACGTGTTTTTACACTTTTCCTTCCTTTTATCACCCTCAGTTATATTTAAGAAGTTCACCAACTGGGAACCTCCTTCTTCAGCCTTGGGCTCTCTCACCTATACTGTAGTAACCTTCAGATGTTCTAATTGTAACTCCATATAAGAATGAGGTCAGAAGCTTTTCCTGCTGACATTCCTCCCAGAAGAACCTTTAGACAGGCCACTGCATAGAGATCTGTGCTTTCTCAGGAATCAAATAACTTCCATGCTGTTTCTTTACACAGCTGTGCTCAGGGCTCCCATTCCTTGGAGTGCATCACTGAGAGCAAACTCGGAGAGGTAACAGTTTGTACCCAGCACATCCCTGACGTGCACATTCATCAGAGCCATGCAAACAGAGCATGGCGGGACTGGCTTTGGATAGTAACTACCTCTTCTCTCCCCATTATAACTTTCTCACAGTCTCAAACCGTGACCTAGTAACATTTTCGTTAAGCATGAATATACATCTCAAGCATACAGTAATTAGCTCTTCTCTTGCCATTCATGAAAGAAATGCTATAAATTAGCCTGTGAAAGGAAATTAACTCCCGGTGGAAAGTTCCAAGTTGCACAAATGTAAATGTTACAGGGCTTCAGGAGGTTAAGGAAATTTTTCTGTGAAACTGAGAGAACTTGGCTTACTTATTCTGTTTTACAGTATGCTGATAACTTTCACACAGTAAGATACCCATTAAACCACTAGGCCAAACAGCTTCCTAGCCTGAAGGCTGGCTAAAATCCATGAAGAGGCTTATGCATTTAATATGACACTTAAATGGAATTTAGCTTCATAAATCATAAGATGTGATTGAGAAAACACCATTTCAATGGTCAGACCACCTAAAGGTAAAAGTATGCAGGTTCTGTGCGTAATTTATTCTTTTGCTTTGAGAATCACTAGGTATCTGGGTTCATAGTCCCAGAAACACTTCAGAGCTCAGTAACTGACACTTATCCTATTAGACATTTGAAATCCACATGTTCATCTGCTTAAGCTGACTGACAGGTCTCATCTGTTAGGTCTGATAATTATAAATGTGTTTTGGCTAAAACATGTTAAGGTGGAATAGTAACATTTCTTCTTTTAAAAACTGTAAAAGTAGGCAAGGAAGACTATGATAGTGGCAGCCATCTCTTACCTAGCAACTGTCCTCAGTGAGGGAAGGAAAGACCCGGATTTCACCTCAGTCTGCAGAGGTTTTTATCAGCAGCTATTATGACACTTTCTCTGCTAGAGTGAGCTACTCTGCACCTGTCCCTTTGAAGCTTTACCACGTTAAAGTACACAGGGTGCTGGAAAGCAAGCAGGCAGAAGAATATACTTTGGGCCAGTCGATGGATGTAACATCCCACTGTGTTAAGTCCTGCACACAGGTCCGTGCTGTCAAATTCACTTTTTACATATTTGACACATATTCAGCATAGAGTGGACAAAATAAAGGAGTGATTGTAGGAAGTTGTCCTTTCCCAGTTGAATACGGTGCTGATCTACACAGTTCCTCATCGAGCACAGCAGCTCCCCAAGCCTTTGTTGCAAAATACTAAATTTTCAACAAAATGGAGGAGGGAGGAATAAATCATGAGTCCTTACACAGAGTACTCTGTACCCTTGTGCTTAAGGCCTCTGTTTAGAAAAGTAAGCATGGGTTTGTGTATTTGTGTGATCTGCCCTGCAGCGGTGACCCCGGGAAACACTGCAGTGCAAGGCCAGGGTTGCTCCTGCCAGAGTGTTCTCTTAAGGCACTGGGCTTCAACTCAGACAGAGCACTTGGACTCAGCCCAGTGTGTTAATTTATAAACTGAAAAGGGTCTGGGAAACCACTCCATATATCCCAAGCTAGTAGTAGAATATTCATATGTACAAGCTACACACCTAACAAACTTCTAAAATTAAGTGAATTAGACCCAGTTTCTTTCACATACAAAATTCAGATATTATGCTAATTTCATTAATCCCACGTGGTTTTCTCATATCCAGTCACAGGGATTTCCCTTTTACTGGTGTTGAATTCAGTGGTAGGAATGTGCCCTTGCTGCTTTCCCCTTCTTTGGCAGCCCACCTGATTTCACTGCAACAGAAGTTCTTAGATAGCCAGGAAGCCAAAAAGCTCCTCTTCCACGTACATTAAAACACAGAAATATGCTATCTTCCATCCCCCATACCATGCCCTCAAAAGCAGTTGCTTTTTACCTACTCATTGTAGGTAA
This sequence comes from Daphoenositta chrysoptera, assembly GCA_013397915.1. Classification (NCBI taxonomy): domain Eukaryota; kingdom Metazoa; phylum Chordata; class Aves; order Passeriformes; genus Daphoenositta; species Daphoenositta chrysoptera. The sequence continues at coordinate 86,246 of VZRO01006453.1, forward strand.
TTTTCCTGAGATTTATGACCAATGTTGTAATTGAATTTTGTAAGGCAGAGGTGCCAGTGTCAAGCACCCTTAGTTTCCCTGCCAATATTTTGTCACCTTGCTTCTTCCACTACGTTATCCAGCCTCTAGGAGGTGTCAGGTCACCTCACAACACCTCAGAATGTTATTAGTTTTACAGATTTATGGAAGCTTTGATGATTTCCAGAAAACAAAATTTCCAGGAAACACATTCCACTTCCTTAGATGTATGTCACAATTTGTAGGCTAATGTGATCTCTGAAGTTTAACAGTATTTAATAAATAATAAAATTAGATAATAACATGTCACAAACAGCTGCCATTGCATAACTGGAGCAACACCAAAGCAGAATAGGAGATAAGCAGAACCCTCATACAAAATTCGAATTATGTTGAATGTTTATAGAGTGACTATTCCCTTGTGGACAGTACCTGGACATTTAGAGGTTTGAAATTATTACTTGTATAAGTGCATCCAAAAAAAAGTCCATCTCTGCATACAGATAGTTTTAGAATCAGAAAGATCAACATTATGGGCCTCCTGGAGCAGAAAGACGGCTGCATCTGAAATGGTATCTAGTAAAAAAAAAACCAGCAACAAGCAGCAGTGACCTGGTAACTGTGTAGGATATAAGGACAAGTAGGGTGTTGAAACAATATGGAATATTTCTAATGGGTCTTGTAGAAGCTGATTCCAAAGTCAAAAACAGTTGCAGAAAGAAACAAAGAAGGTCTGGAGATTTAATGGTGTCTTTGTTGATAGTTATTTTCTGTAAAAAATACATATATGAAACATCAGTCTAAAATGTGGTTACAGTTAAAGGCAAATAATCTACCAGAATATATAAAGGACAGAAAAATTAAATTAAACACAATATTTGCTGTGCAAAGCAAAACCAGATTGCAGGCTGTACTTGGGTTAAGTTGTGATTTATTTGTTTTCTGTGGGAAGACTTTCATTGCTTTGGGGACAACATACCAGTGGGGAATCAGAAGGCATCTGGAATTTAAACTTATACCTAATAAAGGAAGGCTAAGAAAAGTTCAACTTAATTTTCACTAGAAATGTGTTCTTAGTAGTCTTATAGCAGTAATATTTTTTAAATGAAAAAAAAACCCACCTTGTGAAAGATAGAATTATTGAGGACTTACACTGTGCATGTTTGAGGAACTACATTCCAGAAGAATATTCTGAACAAGATCATTAAGAGTAAATGAAGAATGATTTCACTGTGACTACAGCAAGTGGGTGGAACCCGCAGACAGACAGCTTATACTAAGCAGAAACATGGAATATCTCGTGGCCTTGGACACTGAGTCATGTTCAAGTGTTATGATTTGATCAGTCTTACGTGTAACAGCAGTGCGTTTGCTTACCAAATCCTATTTATAGAGGTCTTTCAAACTATGTCTAGCGGGATTAGAAAGTGGCCTGTTTGTTCCACAGCTGTGGGTATTTGGATACAGGCCAGATTCGGTGCAGATTTAGCTGATCTGTGCCAGTGTCTCACTGCAACCCAGCTGGCCTGTCAGGCCAAGGCACCCCTCTGATCCGAGGCAGGTTATGCTTGCCCACAGCCTTGCACACCATGCAGGTATGTCCAAAAAACCCAGAGACGCAGCCAAGCATGCACAGGGATTTGGAGTGTGCCGAGACTGTTGCCCTGACTTTTGCAGTCTTTCAATGTTTTCACTTTGTGATAGTTTCTCACGCACTTTCTGTAAACATAGTCATGTTTTGTTAACTGTTCCTTATTGTTTTCATTCTTTCTCCTGAGGCGGAGAAGTTTGATGGACTGTTCAGTTGACCAGTGTGGTTGGAAGAGGTGGTAACCTCATCCTCCAATCAATGGTCATTCCTAGAAAAATATATATATGAGAGAAATAAACGACTGGGCCTCTTTTCCTGGTTCCAGCTTGGATCTGACTGAACTTGAGTCTAGAGTGCTTCTTTTCGTGTCCTAGAACGACAGAGACACCCTGCTGTTGGTGGACAGAGGTTAGGTGAAATGCACTCTGGAAAATGACACAACATGATAGCCACAAGGTCGAGTGTCTAAAAATCCTCGTAATCCTTGGAGTCTTTGGAGTGTATTCAGAAGGGCTGGCTTGCTTGCCCTTCAGAAAATGGTTAAGAGGTTGTCACTTCAACACATACCCCTGGGGAGCTGCCTCCCTGCTCTCAGGAAAAGGATCCAGAAGGAGAAGAGAATTAAAAGCCTGGGGCACTTCCTCTGTACCTGGTTTCCATTTCATGCTACATTCCAAACTGCTGTAAAACATGATGTCACTTTCCATAATGGTAATGATATCTGACATTGTCTTTGGAGTCATAGCCACTAAACAGCATCATTTTCTGGAATTATTATGACTTATAGGGTAAAAATTTCTCCAAATTTTCATTGCGTCATATACCACAGTATATGAGTGTACTTCTGGAGCAAATAGCAGATGTTCACACATTAGTGTGATCCTATTTAGCTTAATTTTAAAATATTTTAAGGTTTATGACCTCCTTTTTTGGTGGCTTTGGGCTTATTACCTGTCTTGCCTTTTCTTTTTCTTGAAGAGAATGGTAGGGATGCTGTAACACTTTGGGAGACAGATGAGGAAGAAGGAAAACACATAGTAAAATGAAAAATGTTTGGCTCATGAACAATGCAACAACATAAATTTGCACATAATAATTATTTCAGTGAAAATTTTATGTAAAATAATAAAAATTGCTGGCCCAAAATCCCAGTTTTGGTGTGAAACACTTTCAGCAAATCCTGATTACTTCTAAGAGAGTATAATTCAGGTAATGTAGACACTGAGAAAACAGAAGTTTACCTATGATAATGACAAGGTTTTTAAAATGAACTTCTAGTTTAAAATTTACTGCTGCTTCAAATGCTTCGGAGGCCCACTTTTTCTTAGCTGCAACTGTGAAACAATTCTGCCTTCCCATCCTCTAGTACAGCCCTTAGTGATTATTACTTTTTTCTTACTGTAATCTACATGGTGAATTTTTGCCTAGTTCTGCACTCATGGCATGGAAACCCTTTTATGATTTCATTTGCAGAAAGTTTGTTGGACAAAATTACATAGCATCATATGCATGCGCCCATTCAGGACAAGGATTAACTGGATAAAGGCTTCTCCTGCAGCCTAGGCAATAGCATTAGGCTACTCCTGATTAGGAAGATATGTCCTCCAGTTGAAATTGCTGGTTTACCACAGTTAAATAAAACCTTATATCTAAGAAATGTGGACAACAGCCATCTCTGGACCTCTAATGACAGGGCAAAACACAACAGGAAGAGTGTCATATGCATTATTACATTGTGCTCCCATCTTTGCCATTATGCTTTTCAGCCACTGAAATAATTCTTCTCTCATGGTGGATGGTAAAGGAAAGCCAACACATGGTATTGTTTGGCTTTAAGTCTCTATAAGTCTTTTGACACTGTTGCGGTGAAATTTCCACATGCAAGCCAAGGAAATGTGGAATAGAGGAAATCATCACAAGGTGTACACATGCTTGAGAAATGATTCTCATAGCCATTAGCAATGATTTTTTTCTGAAGAGCTTGATACATTCATATTAGGATCCCATAAATACATATACTGGATTTGGTTAATACCTTCCCAAAATACCAGGAAAATAAAAAAATATTTCTATAGAGTTGGTGGGTTACGCCAAACTGAGAGGCTGGAAAACACATTGAAGGAATTAGGTACATGACCAGGCAGAAGAGTGGCAGATCAGGATGCAGAAGGTCACTAACATTTAAAAAAACGAGTAACAAATATGATTCTCCTGCTTTAAAAAAAAAGGCAGATTCTGTGATTCATTAAAAAAGTATGGAGTTATAAGACATGCAGGAAAATTATTGGTTAATTGGTTTTTAAAAAAACAAACAAAGTATGAGAAAACTGAGAAGGAACTAGGTTTCTTTTTTGTGGAGAGAAGGACAAACTACAGGGCAGCTGGAAGAGAAGGAAGAAAAGGAAGACACAGGTGTGGTACTGTAAGGGTGACAACCAGTTCTTCTGGGAATCCACAGGATTGGATTTAGGAAATGACTTCATAATTCTCAGGGGAGCAAAGCCCTGTAGCAGGCTATCTCCAGAGGTCACAGAATCCATTTCATGGAGGTAGCAAAGACCTGCCTGGTCCTTCTTCAACACAACAGGCAAACCAAAGCAGATTATTTTTCTTCTTTTATTTTCTGAACCCTGTGCCTTAAAAGCAAAAGTTAAGAGATAAATATGCTAATATGACAGCTTAAAAAAATATGCCTGGATAAGCCAAGAGGTTTCTTTAACGTATTTGAATTTTCGGTTGTTCTAAACCCCCTGGAATGGGTATTGTAGCAGACTTTCTGCCCATGCTCCCCTTTAAGAGGCTGGGGACTGTGCTAGTCTCAGCTGTACCAGTAGCACACAAGCTGCTGCTTCTCTTCTTCTTCTTCTTCGACGCCCTTTCACTGGGTACAGCCTTGAGTGCAAGACCTGCTGATGACAAAGGCATCAGAGACATGAGAAAACAACCAAGGGCTACAGCTAAGCCACAGGGACCACAGCAGCCTGTAGTACAAGATGAAGTCCGTGTCAGGGAATGCACTTCTAGCTGGGTTGTGAAACCACCTTCTGACTTCCTGTTCCTTTTGAGTGTAATCACAGAGCAGATCGCTCAGCTCTGGGACTCAGTTTGTGCAGAAGCGATATTGCAATTCTACACCAGCCTTTTTCACCTCCCTGTGCCATCTGTGGCTGCTAATGGCCTTTGTTGTGATGCCAGTGTTCTAGTTTGTCTCATTTCATTTATTTGTCTTCAACGACTTTTCCTCTTGTTTGAATATATAAAAAAGCCATGAGAAAATCTTTTTTAGTGTCAGTGTTGACAACTGACTGCATTGAAACTTTGTGAGGATTTCCTATTTGTAGCATTTGTCTACTTCTATTTGTATTTCTCTGTTTCTGTTTTCTAGTGAATTAGTAATCCCAGTAAGTAAACTTGTGTTGTGAAAGTAATGAATATGGCATGAATTAGATAGATGTATTCTAAATGCAGGACCCTGGTTCTTTTTACGTAGCAGCCTTATACAAAAAAAAAA
>VZRO01006453.1:91397-125945 GCA_013397915.1 Daphoenositta chrysoptera
AAAAAAAAAAAAAAAAATTAATAAAGCACTGTTTTAATTTCATATTAAATAAGTTATATAAGTTATTTCTTTTCTACTACTATAAGTTATTTCTTTTCTACTACTACTGCCATAGTATAGCCAACCCCAGAAGATGTAAATTCCTGATTTCTAAGATGATAATTAAAAACTTCATTTCATGCAGGATTAGAAATTAGCATGATTTGGTTCTGTAATTACATAAATGTGCAAAGGTACTAAATTCTGGAGAACAACCAATGGAAAGAATACTCGGTCCCCACATTTCAGAGGAAGACTATTTATTTTTCATTGTAAGACAAATCAAATATTTATTTTTCTTTCTCTCAAATGAATTTTGTTGGCTTTTTTCCTGCTAACTCTGAGTTCAGTCACACAAATTGTCGATTCAATATTCAGCCCAAGGGACATAAACATCTGGAGAGGGGAGCGGAAATGAATTGCCAAAAAGGAAAAGAGATTTTCTTCTCCTGCTGAAGAGAATTCCCTTTTAAGAAATGCCTGAAGGAGGTTTACATTTGCATCCATTCCTGCCTACCCTCTCTCAGACCATGCCTGTAAATGAACTGTTTATGTCTCTGTCTTCTAAGTTTTGGGGCAGAAACCTCTGCCTGAGGTGCGTGAAGAAGGTTCAGATGGCTGGTAGCACCAAAGAAGGAAGGTAAATCAGCAAAGCAACCCTCAAAAATGGCAATTAGCAGGTAAAGTGCTTATCAATGATAATTGACAAACAAATTTTCAGACACCAACTTGTATTCATCAGTTGATTTAAGTGGCATATTGCTAAGTAGCAATAAAGATATTTATAGAAGTGTTTTCATTTTTTATTTTAATCTGTTCTTCAATCACTGGGCTCATCCAGTATTGCGAGACTGTGAGAAGCTTCTATGGAAATGACCTGGCAGAAATGTTACATGTATGCAAATATCATCATCTACCCACAAGCAGTATTTCTCTAAGTTTATAAAAACAATACTGCTCTAAGGTTAAGGATGTCCCTGCAAGAAAGTGATGATATGGCATTCTGACTATGAAACCAGTAAAAATATTGCATCCCACTCCTCCATGGAATGGATCCAAGATGCATAGATACCCATGGCTACAAAAAAATGGCAAAAGCCAAAAGAGTTCCAAAAGGGTTCCAAAAAACCAAGTTCCCTGTGTTTTATTAACTAACTACACACTTAGCATGGAAATTGGTATATGTTTTGCCCTTATCTTCTAATAGTAAAATAAATAAAAGAATAAAAGGATAGAGGCAAGAAGCAGAGCATGAAAGACAGATCAGATAGGAGAGGAAAGAAGATCACCAGTCCTGGGTCTTCTAGTAGTAAGAGAAATAAAAGTATCATCTTATAGTCAGAGAAATAAAAGAATAAAAGGATAGAGGCAAGAAGCAGAGCATGAAAGACAGATCAGATAGGAGAGGAAAGAAGATCACCAGTCCTTGGTCTAGCATCTATCCTGTTGATGGGGTGTCCAGGGTCCTGGAGACAAGTTTTCCTTGTCCTGGGGTTAGATTTCTTGCTCTTCATGTAAATGAGTGAGCATGAACAGTCTGTTCTTCTGGACCTTTCTGTAAATGGGCTGTGGGGCTCTGGGGGTCTTTCGGTGGTTCCAATCCCCCTCTGCTGGATTGACTTTCAGTGTACAGTTCATGCCCACTGCTTGACCCCACTTCTGTGCTTGCACTGTCCTTTATGCTGAGCAGTCACCATGAGCTGGAAAAGGGAAGCTGGCCCCAAAAAGGTGCTGCCATAGCTCTGTACAGCCCCCCTTTCCACCCACATCCTGGTCCAACTTGCCAGCTTGATTGTCCATTGGTGTTTGAGGAACAGCAATGCATTAACTCCATACTGCCCAGGTTCCCACTAGCACGCATGAGTACAGCCCGTTGCCAATGATTTTTGCAGTCTGTCCAAGCCCACTGGGATGTTAGTCTATGCTGAAACCTGAACTGTTGTATTTTTTCCTGGGGTTATTTGATTAAAGCTAACGCAAATTGCAACCACACCTTCATTTGCGTCTTCACTTTCAGAGCAGATTGGTTTGGTCTAATTTCAGTCTTCTAATAAATACATACCTACTGCAAAACAATTATACATCTAGAGTTAACTTTACAGATGATAAAACCTACTGAAGAATAACAAAGGCAGAATCTGTGTCTGGAGTAGTGCAGGTTCCAGATGGGTGGGAGGCTGCTCTGAAATAAAAGAGAAGGGAAAAGTAATAATGCCCTTCTTAAGAGAAAGAAATTATGTGAACCTTCAGAGAAGGCAGGCTAATCTCTAATTTCAAAATAGACACTTTGGAGGGGTTTATGAACTGTTGGTTTCAGAAAACAACTGAATCATCTGCAATGCTGATTTGCTCAAAGGAATATTAATAACTTAAAATTAATTTGTGCAGTAATATTTTTACTGTACCATCTCACTGCAAAATAACCATATATAAATAATCAGTTATATCATTACATTTGTGCTGCCTCAGGTACTTGTGACATTCTCTTCAATAAAGCATTACACAGTGCATGAACAGTCCTCAGTAGTTCACAAGTGGGGCACAGCAGTTTTTGATTATTTATCTTTTGTGACTCATGCTATAAAAAATCTGAGTTAATATATGGTGCACCCTAAAAATTATCTGTAGTTTTGAAAAATATTTTAAATTTTCTCCATCTAAAGAGACTGAAAAAGATATCTGAATAGTCCATTCTTTACTAAGGCACATGACCTGTTTCAAACATTTTATAAGGACTTGGCATGATTGGCAACAAGTTAATGTAAATAAAATGTACATTGATATAAAAGAAAAGTAAATTAATTCAATAAAACCATGATTATTTCAATGTCATTGCTTTCTCTTGATACAGGTTCAAGGTAGCCAATTGAAAGTTTAGGACAAAATAATCAAGAAAGAAGAAGAAAGAGGAGTAAACGAAAAATTTTACTAAATTGTCCTTACATAAGGGTACCATAAATTAGAAGAGAAAGCCAGAGAATTTTAGACTAAACATACAGAGATATTACCTCCCCACCCTCTGGAACTGTGCTGTGCTTTAAATTGCAGAAATAGGAAAGAGAGGAAGGTACATTTCCCTCTCAACATAACCACAGACGTGTCTCAGCTCAATAGGATTAAAGGTTATTTCCTGACTGTGTCTTGGGGAACTTGGAGGTGTTTTATGGCTAAATACCTGACTTAGGGCTGTGCCTAACAGATACATGTTTGCCTTGAACTAATAAAGAAGAATGTTTTCCATTTAGTAGCTCCAGACCGCTGCTCTGGCCATCTGGCAACTATTCCTGTACATATTTAACATTCTATTTTCTTGATTTTATGAAAGGAACTATTTGCATAGAAGATTTCAAAGTACAAATATTTTAATGTGCAATAGTATTTCAAAAAGTATTTCAAAAGCTCATGGGTAAAGAAAAACACCATTGAAGTGTTCAAGGTGCAAGGTTTTACAGACAGATTTTTTTTTAAAACACTCATATTCATTTCCACAGACTACAGTTCTTCAATATGATGAAGACTTCATGGATTTCAGATACACAGTATGCCAGCAGTAAGGCAGGGCAAAAATTTTAATGTACAAATTGTAATTCAAAAGCTCATGTGTAGATCAAATCTCCTAGAGAACTATTCAATACAGTAGAATTTACAGAAAGTTTTCCCAAATGTCATATTTATTCATAGCAACTATAGTAACATCAAGATCTCCAAAATTATTGAGACCAATTATTGTGGCAGGTACTGAAGAACATGTTCAGATACTGTCAGAGAAATCAGGCAATTTGAAGTAAAGTGACATAGTGCAGGGCCATAGAAATATTGCCTGGAAGAGATCTTTAGACACGACACAATCCAATCTCCTGCCTAAGGTGGAATTATAGCTAACAAAATACTAGTAAGGGTTTTGTACAAATTCTTGAAAATCTCCAACAACAGAGATGCTACATCCCTTCTGAAATGAATTTTTTTCTTTATGCTTAATCTGAATTTCACTTGTTGCAACTATCTCCATTGTACCTTACTCAAGATAATAAATGAAGTAATTGACATTATCACAAATTAAACTTCACAGCCTCCTCTCTGCATATGGAGCAAACTTCCTTCACTGAGTGCTGATTACAATATGGTAAAGCATAATATTTTCTTAAAACTGGATTTCTGCTGGAAGATATTCCAAGTCTCACTGGAGAGTATTAAAATTTCTAAATATGAGAGCTGAAGTTGAAAGATGAAATAGTGGACTCAATGATCCTTATAGGTCCCTTCAGTTTTGAGATATTCTGTATAGAGATGGCTCTGCCTGTGAATGCCCATCTCCTTTTGGTTAGATGCTTTGAGCTTTTGCTTTTTTGAGTTTTTTTGGCAGCAGAGTACAAATGGTGGACACTTTTCCAGCACCCACACAATGCATCCAGAGACTGGGGCCAGGATTAGAAAATTTATATATCCAGCAAGCTTTCCTCACTGTTTTGCTAATCACTGTCATACCATATTTACAAGTATACAACTCCAGCCCACCAACAGTAGCAAGAATGAAGTGCCTCATGTCAAAAGGGAGGTTTCAGCTTAAATTCAGGTTATAGATGGAAGTGTGGCTTTCAAAACATTAGGTATGAAATTCAGGCCCCTCTTAACTTCATTGCAGTTGTTTTTTAGGAGGGTGTCCATCACCAAGGAGATAGGCAAGCTCCCAGTGCAGTCAACAGAGACTACTGACTGAATGGTGGAAACACAGGTTTCCAGGCCATGTCAGGTGGCAGGGTATCCTGCCAGGCCCTTCCAGGCAGACATTCCTTTCCCTTCCTTAGTGCCAGAGCCTGAGTAACACCTCCACTAAACAGCAGTACCCGCTTTATTGCTCCCAGGTTCCTCCTCCCTTTTCCTCCTCCCTCCCTCCTGTCTGCCCTGCAGCTGCTTCTGTATTGCTGCAATGGCCTATGCAGCTGCTCGGTGACTCAGGCTGGGAAAATGATCCAGGTTAAAACCAGAAACTTCAGAGTTTTTTTGTCAGATTATTCTTAATCCAGCCCCTGGATTATAGGGACTGAACTCCGGTAGCACACTATGGACACAGCGCTCAGTAGGTTTTATTTTATAAAAAATGTTGCTCCCTCACAAAACTGCCATCAGCAGATGCCATCTAGAAACTATATGGATTTCTTCCCTTTCTTCTCACCGAGAGCATCATGACTGTCAACAATTTTTCTATCACTCGAATCTCTTGGCTGACTTCTTACAAATGTTCATTAGTCTAGCTCTAACTCCCTCATAAAACCTCAAAGAATCTGAGACAATTTCCTGAGAGAAGGAGCAGAAAGTGAACGCCATGCAGCACCCAACTTGGAGAACTTATTGGACTGAAAAGCACACAGCAAATTTTTACCCAATTTAGTATTAAACATGGGAAAAAAAATGAAAATAAAGAATTTTTACTTTTTTCATTGCATGTTAAAGGAATTGAAATTGTTGCTTAAATTAAGCTTTCTACCAGCTTGCTTGACATACTAGGAATTCAGGTCTTCCCAGTTCTATGAATCGTAAGGCAAAAGTTGATTCTGGCCCCATTGAAGCAACTTGCAAAGCACCAGATGACAGAGATTTTAGCACAGAGACCCTGGAAAAGACTTGAGATAAGTTTGCCATAACTCCCAAATAGATTTTCGCACTTGAAAATGTTTCAAAATCTCCTTTATGAATGTTGCTCAAAGAAGCAGTAAAATTCCAATCCAAAAAGATGGAAATACCTAAAATAACTTATTTTGCCTGTATGTGTCAAACACAGGATAAACAAATGTTGAGTGTTTACCACTTTGTAGCTTTAGACCCTAAGAGAGGTTGGTTCCCATGCCACATCTGAGCTATCAGAACAAAGTTTACAGCAAAACAGAATACTTCAGGTATTGCAGTCTTGACATGAATTCAAAAGCTCCTGAAAGAGAAATTTGATTCATTTTAGTCCATGCCTGATTGTGTACTCACACTGCAATGAATCAATAAAGTATACATAAAAAGAAACTAAGTAAAACTAGAAAAGGGTAACCTTCAGTGAATATTATTTAAAACCAGCAATTGATCACATCAGCTTTGCAGAGACATAATGCATGTAAAGGCCATTCAGCAGACAGAACAATAAAAAATTAAAATTGCTACTTTCAGAGTAGTAAATGGAGCATAATCAGCAATCCCTGGCATTGATACTACTTCAGTAGTAGGGAATCACAACTGAACAGATTGTTAAGGTTTCCCCAAACAGGAAAAGTCACTAGAACAATGCTGTTTCTCAAACCACAAGTTTTGGATTACCTGGGTGACTTGGGCTGGCCTAAGGCAAAAGCCCTACAAGGAAGCATTGTAATAGCAGAGTGTGATAAGCACGTGTGTCCCGCATGCCTCAGTAGTGTTTATTAGCCAGATTACAGATCTCCAATGCTTAATCAACAAATTTTGATAAAATCTGTGAATCTTTTAAAGAAGTGGAGAGTTTTGTGTTTTAATGAATGTTGTTGAAATGCAAAACCAAACATTTTTCCACAGACTGAAGTCAAAACTCCTTCACTTCCATAATGTTCTTTTTAGCGCTGAGGAAAACAAATTCATAGCACCTCATAGACTTAAAGTTCAGAGACATATTTTGCACAGGACATGCCCATACTGGATCTGCAAAGTCTTGGATCTGCAAATGTTGGGGGAAAGGTTTAAAAATTTATAATTTCATTCCAATGAGGAAGAAGAAAATAATTTTGAAAATATAAAGTGAACATGAATTGGCACCGGTATTTTCAGGATTGTCTGGGTTAGTTAAATGTGAGATTTCAAAAGCTGTATTATGCTTCTATCTTTCCTACAAAGAGTTAAAATATATCGACACCTTATACTGTTACTTCAAATATTATTCAAACACTATTTTATAAAGAAAATATTGAAGCAGCTCCAGTGCACTCTAATAACTATGATTATTTTTAGCCCCCTTTTCTGTTCAGAAGCTGAGTCTTCTAAGTATTTTTAAAAAACACCATCTTCCTCACATTACTTTCTTTTAATTCAAAATTCAAAAATATGTCTTCCCAAACGCAACATTAACTTATAAATATTTTCATCATTTTGTGTAAGCTTGCAGCTCCTCAGATAACACTCTGCTAATTCCCTAATTATTATCAGACCTGTTCCAGAACTGTCCTGTTCTAGCTTAGGTCAGCCCAAATCATCCAGGTAATCCAAAACTTGTTGTTTGAGAAACAGCATTGTTCTAGTGACTTTTCCTGTTTGTGGCAGCCTTAACTTTTTTAATATCCTTAGGAAACAAATATGAAAATTATTATTCAGGAAAAGATTTAGCAAAAGGCTGGAAAGGATTACAGAAATTCCATTTTCTCACTCATGGATGACTTCAGTTTAGGGAAATGTTTTTTAAACTTTGATACAGCAGATTAATGTAAACCTGCACCAAAATCTGAGGAAGTTTCAGGGTCAGAAGGTAAGGGGAAATACTCTAAACTGAGGCTGAATTCAGCCTTGTGAAGCAACACACAGTGGTGTTGCTCAGGACCTCTCAGGAACCTGCAAAGTGTCACCTTGCAACAAGACAGTTACTGCTCCCTTTTACTTGTATTAGGAGGCTGTGACAGAACCTCCTCCTTCTGGAGGCAAAATCTCTTCTGTTACCCAGCCTGTCTTAACTCACAGCCTGACCATCCTCCCTCGCACGGACGTGGCTCATTCAGCTCGTGTGGTTCTACCCCACCTTAGTTTGCACGAAGAACAACCCCGTCCCATGCCTGCCTTCATTCTCCCATGTGAGCCAAGTTCCTTTTGTCTGCTCCCTGCACAGGCTGCCCATGCCCTCAGTAACACTAGAGGCCCTTTGCTAAACCATTATAATTTGACCTCATTTACTTTAAAAGATATTAACCAGACCTAAGCACAGGACATGAAATGTGACCTTCTTATTGCTTCACAGTGCATGAAATTAATACTCTGCTTCACGTATCTTATGTCATACATAACTAAGTCAGAAGCTGCGTGTTGCTGGTGGATCACTGCACATTTGAACCCATGACTCTGGTAAGTGTCAAACTCCCACTTAGGAAATTCTTGTTACTGGTTTTTGTGCATGTGAACTTTCATTTCAGCCACAGCTTCTTTCCAGATGTTGCAGTTTCAACATCCTCCCAATTAATTCTTTTACAAGGAGTATGTCTCCTGCATATAATTGTTCTAACATTTTTTTGCCAATGGAAACAGTGAAAAGTGAGCCGCAAGAAAGTGGTCTTGCAATCTCAAAATGCTATGTGGTTATCTTCTCTTCAGCCAGCTCATCACCTACCTGAAAATTCCTGTGCTTATCCACATCATTTCCACCTAACTAGCAATTTTTCAAGAAACAACCTAGCTAATGTGTTGTAGAAATCCAGACAGATAAAATCTATTACATTTTCTGGCCTAGAAAATAAGCTCTCATATCAGAGAAAGTTATCAAATTAGTCTAGCACATACAACTCTGGTAAATCTGCATTGCTCTTTACAACACTCCCCTTTAACATTCGTGTTTTAATTACTCTCCCTTTCAAGATGTTTCCTGAATCCTTTCATGCTGCTCAGAAAGAAATAACCCATAAGTAAAGGCAACTGCCTGGATCACTTCCTTACCTTTTCCATTTAGAAGCATTACTGCTGCTTTTACACCTAACATGATGCTCTCTCTCCCTATATCTGCTATATGTACCTGCAGCCAGACTGAAATTTGATACGAACCTTGACTGTGAATACTGGAGGTGACATTCCCCAGGGAGATGAATGTGGTGGGTTTCAGTACTGCCCTTTTTCCCATCGCTCACCATGCCTGTCATGCTTTCTTTCCTCTCTCCCCAGTGTTATCCTCCCAGTCAATGTTATATTTTCTCTCAAAAACGGAGTCAAATTTTCAGCTAATCTGGGGGTTGCTACTAAGTTACCTGACCACCTATCACCTTCACTGTGTCAGGGGAAGTGGTCAATCATTTTATGGTAAGGTGACCTCCAGAACTGTATTTTAACAGTTTTGTGAAGCTTAGTTGGCAATTATCTTTTTTTACTTCTCAAATTATGCAATGACATCCTGACTGCAAAGACTCATACCCTCATTTCTTGTAAATCCTCTCCTTTTTCCTGATACACTTCTAGGCAAGGTTAGCTGTCCAGTTAGATTTTCTTGCCAGACTGCCTCCTTGCTCAGTGCTCTTATAAAATTAAGAACATTAGCTTTATCAGTTCAGCTAAAAACATTCTTCTAGGTTTGCTGTTTTAAAATCCAGAGGTATTGTATGTTATTGAGCTAATTCTTTGCTGAACTAAATCTTATGCTCAACTGAAGTTGGATAAATTCACAACTACCTGATAAAACTATTTTTTTTTCTTTGAGCAATCTTGTGTAATTACCAAAACCAAATAAAAACTGTGTTATAGTTAGGTACCCTATATAAGGTTCAATACTAACCTGGGTAGTTTGCCAAGGAATAATGGCATTAGGAAGCTAAAGCTAATGACCTATAAGTTCAGGCTTTAAAATCCAGAGCTTTCCAAATTCAGCCATCTGCCAATTTGATAAATCCTAAATCATTGGGGATTTCCTGTCTTCAGTTTTAGCCTGAATCCTTGTTGTCAGAAAGTGTGGGTTTCTATCTATTGATGATGTTAGATTCCTTTATTTCAGCTATGATCTGCTTGCTACTCTACATTTGTCATAAGTCACCAGCATACAGTTTAAGTCACAGGGTGCAGCTGAACTGACAATGCTTACTCCTGACTGAGAGCAAATATCCTGGCTGCAGCTTTAGGGTAAAGTTTGAATAGTAGAGGACAGATTATTTCTTTCATTCACTTATAAGCTAGATTTCAAGTTAAATGCAGTATTAGTGAAATGTGTCTTCAATTAATGGATTTCCTTTTCTTTATTTAAGAAATATGGGAACATAGCTACTTAAGACACAAAGCTTTTTCAGACACATAAGCAAATTTAAGTCTATTACAGACTTGAAACAGACCTTTCTTTCTTTCTACTTTAGACTAATAATGTTGTGGTAAAAATTGGCTTCAACTGAAAGAACTGAAAGAAAGTAAAATGTAATGAGTAACTTTTTATTTTAAGACAATGACTTATGTTTCAACAGCATAATTTCATTCTTATAGTATGCCCATTACCACCTATGCCTGTATTTCCTTCAAGGGGGATTTTTTGGTTTAAAAAATATCAGGAGACATGTCTACCCTAATTTTTTCCCACATGATGGCTTTCTGCACTGTTGCTTGACCAACACACCTGAGAAAACGTTTTTCTCTGAAAAGAACAACAGTACTGTGCATTCATGTTCAAGTAAAAGATTTGTAAAATATTGTTTCAAGAGTCACAGTTGTTTCATGGTAATGAATTTAACAGACAGCAAAGCTTTTCTAACAGTACCATTTTGAAAAAAAATTACCACAGACAATGGTTAGTGTTATTTGTCTAACTAAGGCAGCTTTTTTAATTGTGCATTCTCATTCACTCCTATTTAATTTTTCATTGCATTTCCAAAAAGGAAAGAACATTTCCAGTCATGTCTCTTTCTCTAAACAAAGTGATATTTGACTTCTTATGTGCAAATGTTTTTCATTTGGATTAGAAGAAAATGTATAAGAACAGTCTGAAAAAGTAAAGGTTTGTGTTTTTTTCACTTCAGCTTTCTTCTCTAAAATTAGTTTGGGGAACAAACTGTTTCCTTTTTTTCATTTATTTAATAACACAAAATTAATATTTTAAAAATAATTTAAATTAATTTCATGGATTTATGAGAGTAAGACTTGGGACTGAAAATCCGCAGGAATATGGATCAGACTTTCTGAAATCTGAGCAGAGTGAGGCCTGTCTGTGCTTGCAGGGTGATGGTAAGAAGCTGTTACACACATCTTGTAGTACAATACAGCTGAGAAAAAGCTTCCTGTGATAGCTTGATTTTTAGCTGGAGAAAGGTGCCTGTAGTGGGAAGGTGATGACAGTTTGAAATCCCATTGGAAATCACATATGGTTCTTAGCTACTTCTGAAAATATCAGCGGAATAAGGAAAGGCAGACAAAAGGGACAACAGAGCCTTGACCTGAGAATCAGATTCACCGTCTTCTGGGGAGTATCCAGGAGTCTCATGGAGTATCCAGGCACGTCTAGGCACCCATTTTTGTAGCATCTTAGAACCATCTCTAACGCAGGCAGGAACACAACTGCTTCTGTTGAAGTGGCCAGTCTTTACAATTTACATTCATCCTTACCCCCGTGGCAAGTTTCTCCTGAGACCATGAGAATACTTTTTCTTTTACTTGCTGCTGTGCTGGCAAAACCATGACACATGCTTTCTACCACTGCCCTGACTAATTAAGAGCTTTGGGTATACATTTTGATGGAGAGTAACATCCTATTCTGCTTTAAACAAAGCTGAACTGTCATGAGGTAAATGAGAAGATCACATTCCTCCAGATCAGATTCTCGAAAGTAAATGCAACTTAAAACCACATTATTCCAAGAATAATTCACTGGAATAGACTTTGTATTATGCAGTCTTTAGAAGCAGGAGCATTTTTGGTTTGGCTCTAAATATCTACCCACACATCAGAGTTTGGAAAATTCAGACAGTGATGGAGTGTCTTTGATGTGCAGATGGTATTTTAATCGCCAAAACAAACAAATTAAATGAATGGCTTAAAGCCACTCCTACTGTATGTGGGAGATCACTGCTGACAAGTCACTGGGCATGCCATGGACCAGAAGATAAATGTATTGTCCCACCAGGCCTTAGAGAGCATTTTTCTAAGTCACTATGAAGATACTACATGAGAAGCATGTGCTTATGTTTTCCATTTACGTATCAGTCCTCATGTAAATACAAGTCTCCAGACTAATTAATAATTGTTTTTATGAGTGGAATAACACTGTCTAAGCAGCGAATCATTAAACACAGACCACCATTCTGTCTTCTTATGAAACTATTCGTATTTTTTTGTTATTTGCAGGGATTGTAAAATGGGGAAAGTGTTTTCTGAATTCGGGAACATGAAACTAACTAAACATCAGCAATCCAGTATTCCAGAGAACAGAGAAAGAATTTGAAATGTTGTTCACAAACTGGTAACATGTCGAGAAAATTTAAACTGAAATTCAATAAATGAACTTTGGGATACATGCACTTTGGGAAAGAAGACTCAGACACATTAAATATATATTGGAAAAAAACATGGCCATATGAATTCTTCAAAAAAAGCATAAGGAGATATATGATTCG
Source organism: Daphoenositta chrysoptera (assembly GCA_013397915.1). Classification (NCBI taxonomy): domain Eukaryota; kingdom Metazoa; phylum Chordata; class Aves; order Passeriformes; genus Daphoenositta; species Daphoenositta chrysoptera. The sequence continues at coordinate 103,718 of VZRO01006453.1, forward strand.
ACTACCAAAGCTGAGCACATCTTGTTACAAGAAAACATAATGTATATATAAACAGAGGTACAGTCTGAAAAAGACGTGTTGAGGAATCTTTCTGTTCAAGGCAGAAAGGCTGTTAGACTGGAGATAAAACACAATTGGGAGTGGAAGATTAGATAAAACATGAAATTAATTGCAGAAGGCAATTGTAGAAAGCATAGAAGAGAGCAGAGAAACTGATCTGAAAAAAATAGTCTGCAGGGAAATGCTGAAGAACTGCAATTGTGAAAGGAGGCAGAAAAGTAACTGCTGAAATACAGACATGGTTTATTTGAAGACAGAAAGAATAAAATATTTTAACATTACTGTAACAACTACAACGCTTAATGGCTTTAAATCATGAGACATGCTGGACACTAGGAAATACTGCAAGTGCAGGGAATTGATTTTCCTTAGAAAAGCAAACCACACAGGCTGCCCTTTTTTTTCTTGATTTTTTTTAATATCAAGGAAATTATCCATGTTCATGGGTTATTATTTGTTCTTCACCATCAATAACTTGTTTTGGGCATCATAACACACAGTAACTACTTGGTTTCTTGACTAAAGAACATGTGCAAGTCGAGTGAGATTTTTTTTCAGTATTTCTGCATTTCTGTGAGGAAGAGGCCACAGATAGTATTGATATAACTCTGCCATCTCTAGTATCTTCTTATTTTTGCCTGAAACTAAGATTACTTCATTTGTCAAATAAGGCAAAATTTCTAGTCTGTAGGGACTTTCAGGATACATTATGCATAATTTAGGACAGGTTAAAAACTGTATAAATCCAGCAACTTGGGGATTAATATTTTATAGTCTTATTCAGACAAGAATGAGAGAGAGAAGGTGATGGATGTATAATTCTTGAGTGTGAAAACCCACAGATGTCAATGTATAACACTAACTCTTTCTTAAATGTAGTCTAGCCTACAATGAAACTACACTGGCACAAACTTTACAACTCAGTGAAGGTGAATCAGGAACAGTCCATTACTTTTTCAGCTGGTTTCCAGCTTCCTGAGCCCTCTTGCCACCCAATCTGCCTAACTTCAGTGCCAGTGCACTGGAGGAGTAAGGAATAAATGGCTTTGGGCAAGGTAAAAGGGGTGAAACCACCTTGGGGTTATGCTATGCATTTATGGCCTTAAACAGCTTGAGCTGTTTTTGCCTGCATAGCACATTTCTTCTTTGCACGTCACTCAGGGCTATACAAGCAGAGCTGGTTAATGAACTGTAATTTGAACTGGAAAGAAGAATGTATTTAGCTGGGAAGAAAAACTGTTTTGTCTTCAGCTCCATCATCTTCTCAATCCACTTTAGAAAACGGCCCTACAAACACTTTATTCTGAGGTTCTGCAAGGCGTGGCAGAGGGATGGAAGATATTGCTTAACCAGCCATGGTCACCAAAGAAATGCACATGGAAACACAGCCTCTGTAAATTTAAAAAAAACCCTAATACCCAACAATGACCACAATACCCAGTATATAGCACAAATAGCACACAAAGCTTTGCAAATAACTTACTAAACACCATGAGCAACTTCTAAGCAAATCCTCTCACAGTGTGAATCTGCTAGCAAACCTCACTGCTGCCTGTTTTTGCTCCTGTTTTTGTATGTATTTTGCTAATAAATTAGAACAAAAGGGTTATCCTTATACACTTTTATATATACAGATCTAATTTTTACTCTCAGCACAGATTCTTAGATACTCAGCTGCAGCCAGGATATACAGGCTACACAGGTGCATATCCAGGCTCTTTAGAGCACAAAGATATGGGGCAGTGTTTCGGGGATTTTTTAAGTACTTCAAAACCGTTAATCAAGGGAGTAAGTGGAGGAGAGAGGCTCTACAGTCTCAGTCCATCATTTAATAATTTACTCTTTTCCTCTTACTGTTGAAACAAAAATGTTGTCTCTATGACCAGAAGGGTACAAAAAATCTGTTTGGGTTGTCTTGGCCCACTTCATCCCTGGTTTTGCTACATTAGTTGTGTCTCCCATTCTTTCTCCTTCTAGCTCCTCTTAATCAGCCCTTGAGACGGTGACCACTGCAATCTGCAAAATAACTTCCACAGTATTGCTGAATATGACTAATGTCAACCACATCCTACTTTTGGATATTTCTTTTCCTTGTTTCAGCTGCCCTACATTGCCTGTGAGCACTAACATAAAAAAAGGTTAGATAATATCTCTGCTTCCTTCATGCTGTTCCTATTCTGCTTTGGGACAAGCATCAAAATGCTTTATTCTAAAGTGTGTGGGTAAACCTGCATTATTCTTATTATCTAGGGCAAAAGTGTAAGGTAAGCAGAGGGCCTGCTTATTTAGGAAATATGTCCCCTACTGTGTATTTCTATAGCATCTGGTTTTACAATTTATGCTAAGTACAACCTGCAGTATATGTAATTAAGTCCCTTCATGAGTCCACTGAGGCCACAGAGGAGACAGGTGTGGAGGTGAGAGCAGGACATGCCTCACAAAAGCCAAAGATTTACTGTCCTTTGAATGACTGACAAATCTCTGTGTGCTTGCGGAAAAAAAAACCTGAAGTTTTAATAAGTTGGGAAACAGCGAGGATAAAATAAAATATAAGCTGAGCTGCTCCATAAATCCTATTCCAGCATGCCATATTGCTCCATGGGGTACTATCACTATGTCCACTCCAGCACGGGCTGTGCCACTAAAGGCAGAGCACAAACACCTCTCAAGGACACATGGTGTCCTGCCTCCTTTGTAGTTTTCATTATGTTCTTGTTGCCTGTAAAAGTCCTGAACCCTTTTCCATATGTACATGTGCAGCCTTTTAAGGAAAACAAAATCTGTTTCTCATGAACAGTGGAAAACTTGCGGTTGTGCTTTTCTGCCAGCATTAAGTTTGCTTTTAGACTAAGTTTGAAATTGAAATCTAAATCAAAGTTTCGACAAGCATGTTTTGAGGAGTGCTGTAAAGAAGGGGTTTTTTTGGATGCATTTGTAAATCTGTAAGATAAATTGCAGTACCCTCAGGAAAACTGGACACAGACTTCTGCTTCCTGGCTGACCCAGAGGAGCAGTAATGATTTTTTTTTAAGCTAACTCAAAGCATGCGGATTTCAGTGAAAAAGTGAGGTAATATGCAACAGCTTGTCAAAAGAAACTAGAAAGTTGCTGATTTGTGATTTCTGCTGTTTTAAGCATATTTCATGTCATAATATTAGTGATACTCCAAGTAAATAGACAAAGCAACTGAAGAGACACAAACAAGTCATGCCTTCTCTGCGTAAACTTGCTTCATGACATGATTGATAGTGATATACTAGTGAAACCACAATCTGTGCTTAACTTGGGGTGAATTCAGAATTTCCTTTTTATTATTTAAACTCCAGGGGCTTTTACAAGCTTGGAGAAATTCCCGTTTAGGTCATTCAGCTTTCCAGATATTGTTATATCTTTTCTAATATGTAGCACAAGTTACTAATTAATACACTGTGTGGTAAAAAGAAATACACATATATACAATATATATACACACAGACATACATATACATTCTACACTACCTCATGCCCTACCAATAATCGATGAGTGGAAAAACGTTTCATATGCACACTGGTTGTATATGAAGCACAGATTATTTTCTAGCGTAACAGGCTAGTTGACTGATTTTTTTCTGGCAAAAGTAGCTTTAGATAAAATGTTCACCATGGCTGACACTCAGGGTGGAGCAGCTTTTCCTCAACTCAGCCCACACCACCTCTCCAAGCACACAATTCCTCTGTCAATCTGTGTACTTTCTTTGAAGACCTCATTTTGCACAAAGTGGCTCTCCTGAGCTGTGGGTGTTCTCTTGCTCTAGTGCTATGAATGAAATCATTGACATTACACTGGGAACTATTTTTATAACTTTTGGCAACAAAGTGGGAGTTTCAAAATGTAAACTGGCCTAACAAAAGTATTTTATAAACTCATAGAACTATATCACCAGCCCTAAAGGGGATACAAAAATTCTTCCAGTTTCCAGGAATTTTCAGGGACATTATTAACATTTGTTTTCACTTAGGCAATCATAAAAACTATGTTTTTTTAACAATTATCAAGGACAGATACAGATAGAAATATCTATCTATATATAGATAGATAGATATGTAGCATTTTAGGCATACTAATGACGGTAACTGAAAAGTCAAATTATATGTTTTCTAGAATTTTCTGTATTTTTCCATACATTACTAGAACTAATTGGAATAGAGAAAAAAAATTGTGGGGGAAAAGTAGTGAAAGGCGCCACTTTGAAAATGTGACATTAATAAATAAATGTGTCCAACAGGCATACATAAATTTCCCTTCCAATGGAATGACAATGACATTGACAGGACATCAAAATCCAGAAATGCTTTTTCATTAAACTTCACTATGACAGCACAACAGTTTTGTTCAAGTCAGTATGGGCACTTGCTTTATGGAAAGGAAGTACAAAAAGAAAGAAAATTGTGATATCTCTCATTAAACATGGAATTACTTCTCACTCTCTGACAAATACACAGAGAGCCCAAAAAGCAAGACTGTGCTAGAGAGCTAATGTTCAGATTGATAGAGGCAGGTAAATTGAAGTTTAAAAATTTCCTTACTTCACTTCTGTAATATGGACCTTGTATCTACAACTTTTGCAAAAAATTGACAAAGGAAATTCTTCATAATGAGACACCATATCAGTACAGGCATTTGACTTCACATTTGTCCAAATCCAACTTGCCAAAAATATAAGGCTGGATTCTGCTGCTCTGTATCCATTAACCTCTATCCAGGAAACCACAATATTATTTAGCTAAAGGATTGATCATGTTGACAGTTCCCATTGGCCTTGTAGAGTTATTTACAGTGTTGATTTCTGTTTACATAATTGTGATTTTCCATGGGTCTTGTTTAGAGAGGAGTTAGAGTCTAGCCAAGGGTCTCATGGTATCAGATGAAGAGTGTTCCTCAGTTCCAGGTCAGCACAGATCAGGTGCAGGGAGAAAAGGAGGTAATGGACAAGCAGGAGACCAGGACAGGCAAGAGTAATCCTGAGGATATTGCTGAGGAAGGGTGATGTCATTGGAAGGGAAGAAAAGTGGAAGTCATGAAAACTGGTCTGGTTCAAAAACTGCGTAAAAACTAAGTGACCTTTACCAATAAAGGTGGACCAAGATGTTTAAAATTGGTGACAGAAAAGTAGCACCTTGTGGGTGCCAATCCAGAGAGATGGGTCAGGAAAGCCATATTTCAACCTGTATTCAGTAATGGTTGACGTCAAAAGACACAAAGAACATTTCTTGATGGCATAGTGTACCAGTGAACTGGTTTTGAAATCAGGAAATACAAAGATCCCTCCAGTTTTCTGAGCTTGATATATTTCACTGATTTTCTTTGCAAGACAACAGCTTATCTGTCTGCTTGCAAAATACTGAGTCTGCCTTTAATTTTTCCATTGAGAAAAGAATCAGATGTGTTTCAGTCAGTCATGACAGGTATATAATGTTATTTCCAAAATGCTGTATGTATTATCCTCAATAGAAGGTGATACAAAGTAAAGAGTGTGTCTCTAAGAACGTGTGCTTGTACCTGAATTCCTCAAATAATGTTCTAGAAAAATAATTAAATCAGCTGTGGTACATTTTTGCAGCAGTTAATGACTGCCATATGTGAGTATCATGAAAGTCAATAACAAATTTGGAGATGTGTGTACACGTAGAACCTCTATAATGGAAAAAGAATGGGAAAAGATGATTTAAGTCAACTTCTGGGCCAAAAAGAGAGCAAACAAATATGTTGATTCTTCTGCACTAATTTATATTTTATTTCTTTCTTGTTATTTTGCATGAAAATATCAAAGTTCTTGGCATGTTGAAAATAAGTTGAATGTACAGATTTTTTCTTCCACAAAAGTGTGTCAAATGCCATGTGGGTACGTGTCAGTTCTTCCCCTTGTAAATCCAATAAATTTCAAAACACCCTTAAAAAAGCAGCTCACACAGAGACTTTTATATATATAGTAAGCAGTTGTACCCAGAATGCATCTTCAAAGATTGTTGTAGGGTACTAACTTAACTGGAAAGGTCATGTTCCCCTGATGGGAAGGACATATTCGTACAACACCTCTTTTGCAGCACACCTGATACTGTGCATAGAGGAAGCAGGATAGAAGATGAACAAGTAATGAAGAAAATATAATTTAAATTAAATCACCCTATGATTTGGAGCTTTTCTCAAGAAATAAGCCTGTGCTAGCTACAGCAGAATGCTCTCTTTGGTGTGGCTTTGGACTCCTGCAACAGGGAATGGAGGCACTGTTCTAGACCTGTGGTCCTGCAGATGTGTTTCTTACCAGGAACCCAGATGGGGGGTGGCAGAGAAAGAATGTAGAGGCTTTTGGGTGGTCATCCTTCTCTGGCCATCAGCATGGGTACTTTTGACACTGCCAGAGTGAGTTTGATCATATCAAGAGTAGCTACAGAGCTCTAGGGGCTGGAGAGAAGGGGATGGGAGCTGAGGTGAGGTTCTTTTTTCTCCTGCCAGCTGCATGTCAAACACCTACAGTGCCACAGGCTTCTTAGCAGGGATGATCTGTGGCAGACCCTTCCAACCTAAATTATTTTACAATTCTACACCTGGACCTGATGTCTTGAAGTGGCTACCTGAAAACAGAGGCTTGACTAGGTAAGAGAATAAAGGTAGGTATGTATTTGAAGGTCCTTCAAACATCCACCCTGGGCAGTCAAAAGGCTGCACCCAAGATGGACCCTGGGTCTCAGGTTCTTCACATTTGTATAAGTTTGGTCCATGTGCATATCAGGGTTAATTCTCCAATTATAACCCCAGTTAATGATGTAATTACCCGAAGTTTGCCCCTCCTCTTCAAAGGTTTTTAGTTTACACATTTTGGGGCCTGGGATAATCAAGGTGTCCTTCAAGAGTAAACCTAGATGGGCTTTGTTATGTCTAACCAGCGTGAGAGAACAGCAATTAACAGGCCACACAAAACTTGTTACACTCTAGGCAGTACAGGATTTGAAAAATATAAAAGTTAAAACCTAAGGCATCAACTCCAAGAAGGATTTGTCTTCTGGACAAATCATGCCTTTCCCCCTCATCCACGTATATCAAGAGTATGTAATACAGAATTTACCTCTCCCTACCTGATTTCTCAATGATTTATGTAGTACAGGGACTTATTTCCTGTCAGTATCGTAAAGAAATTGATTTTTAAAAATCATGAGTGAAGCACAAAGGCATCAATATCAGATGAAGTCTACAATTGCCAGTTGATAAAGGTTTTCTCTTCAGCAATTTTCCATCTGTGTTTTCAGGCCTGATACTTCCCTGCCTTGGTATCAACTTGGTGTCTTTAAGCAAAGAAACACTCCTACATGTACATTCCTTTGACATGATCATTTTTATCAGCTGCTGATGTAAAGAAGTATGATCTTCACCTGAAAATGATAGAAAAAACTATGAGATAAATGAATGGAATAAACATTAACATGAATTAAAAATGGGTCATGACGATGCTTTAATTTTCATTAAGAGGCTTGGGTTTTATTTTATTTTCAGTGGAAGGTATACCTCATATATTTGAGCAGGTCAGAAAAATCCATGCTCTTGTAACTATGAAACACCATATTTTTACATACTCCAAGTTTTGATGGGAAATTGCATTAACCAGAGACAAATCAGCTATGTATCCTTTTCAGAAAAGATCAGGTTTTCCACGTACTACTATAGTTTATATCCAAGGGTGCATTCCGGTAAACCAGAAAATAAATCAGGGTCCATGAGACTGGGAAGAAATAAAAATAACATCCGTCTTAAACAATGGCTATGTCAAAGCTAATAAAATGAACTTTGTGTTTTTCTAAAGAAATATGCTAATATTATTTATCCACTTCAAACATATGTTGAGGCTTTGTGACATGGAGGAACAGAAAAATTCATTAAAAGCCTGCACAAGCCCAGATAAGAAGATATACAGAAAAATATAAACAAGAAAGTCAGTCACATGAGAACCATATTTAGAGTTATAATGCTTATAGAATGTTGGAAGGAAAAATGCGAAAGTTTTTGAGATTAGCAAAGCAAAACTGTGGTTAGTTTTAGCTCCAGTCAGCCATAGTGCCCACGACCTGAATGGACCTCTGCCGTGGTTTAACCCCAGCCAGCAACTAAGCCATTCACTCCCACCCACTGCAGAATAGGGGAGAAAAACAGAAGGGTAAAAGCTAGATAACTCATGGGTTGAGATAAAGGCAGTTTGACAGGCAAAGCAAAAGCCATGCACAAAAGCAAAGCAAATCAAGGAATTAATTCATCACTTGCCATGGGCAGGAAGGTGTTCAACCATTTGCAGGAAAGCAGGGTTCCATCACAGTGTAATAGGCACGTGGGAAGAAAAATTCCATCACTCCAAACACCCTCTTCTTCTTCCCAAAGCTTTATACACTGAGCATGATGTCATAAGGTACGGGATATCTTTGGTCAGTTGGGATCAGCCATCCAAGCTGTGCCCAATCCCATCTTCTGGCATACCCCAGCCCACTCACTGATGGGGTGTGGTGAGATGCAGAAAAAGCCTTGACTTGGTGTAAGCCTTGCTCATTAATAACTAAAACATCCTCATGTTACCAACACTATTTTCAGAACAAATCCAAAGCACAGCCCCATCCCAGCTACTGTGAAGAAAATTAGCTATAACCCAGACAAAACCAGCAAAACCTTCAAAACATGAATCTGAGATGACTGAAGTAACCACATTTTTTACACTGGGCCAAAAATATAGCACTTAGTGGGATGGCACTTCAAGTATATCCATGTCATCAAAGCACAGACAGCTAAATTAGAAACCTTTTTAAGGAACTTTAAATCATGCTATAGATAGTGAAGTAGTTTCTCACAGTCCTTTTGCTTCAATCCTTATAACAGTCACCTGATTTACAGAATTCTTTTGGGCTCTCTTTGTTAGACATATTTTCTTACTCTGAAGTATATTGCTGCATCAGATTGAAAAAAACAGAAACAGAAAAGGAAAGGAAAGGAAACAGAAAAGGTGGAAAGCAATGATTTCTACATACTGTCACATCCTGTTATTTGATTGTGGGGAAGGGATAGAAGAGAACTGATACATCTTTCAAGGTAGAGGTTTTCCCTTTTGTTTTCAGATGTAATTTCCCCATGGAACTGACCCTAACACAGAAGATTACAACGTTTTATTGTTAACTATTTGTTATTTTATGTCTTTAGTAGCAAAAAAAAAAAAAAAAAAGCAGTTGCCATAGCCAGGCACCAACACCAAGTTCTGGACTCTTTAACTTTAAGACTGAAAACATCTGGTTTACAAAACAAAATGGGACATTTCTGGAATTAAGAAACAAAAATTGTGATCCTTTCTTGTTCAATTTGAGTGAATTCTTATTTATTGTGTTTTGCATGCATAAAAATGGAATTCAGAGAAGGCTGAACTTCTTTACTATACCGCCAATACCTGTAGACAAACATTACTGAGCTGTCTATTTGTACAGAAAAAATTACCTAATATCCTCAGCGTTGTAACTGTGCTTGATGGTTTATGCATAAAGAAAATGCATGATCCCAGTGGTTTCAGAGCAACTTTCCAACAACATCCTAAGATTAACTGAATGTGTGCTGAGTTTTACCTTTTAAGAGGGTCTGGATGAGACGTTTAATTAATCATAATATCAAAGACTGCCCATTAATCACACTTGAAAAGAAATCACAGTTCTGTAGAAGAAGTGACTAAGAAGTAGGTCCAGCCCTAACAAAGGCAGGTTTATTCAGAGGGTTCCAAAGCAAAACCAGCTATTTTTCCAGTACAGTAATTATGCGAAATTAAATTGCCCATTGTACTTTATACAAAAAATCTCAAACTTTTTTATTAGCTCCACAAAAGAAGTTCATTGAAGCCTGCTTTTAAGTTGGAAAATATTGGAATTAGGCCCACACAATTCACACTCCATAGTGGTTAATAATCAAGAGATTTTTAAGCAAATTCCCTTCAATTAACATAACACTTCCTTGGGTGGTTGTCCCCTTGTGTCAGCCATTGCCGAACCCATTTCCAGCATCCATATGGAAAAGGCTTTATTACTCAGATGAGTTTTAGGCAAACTATTTTTAGAAATTATTTTATGGTCCTAGTGAAATTATAATTTTTACCATTGAGATTTGTTTTGTTCCCTTCCTCGGCCAAACCTACAACTATAAAGCATGGAGTAACTGCTTTCTGATGTATAACACTCATATGTCAGACTTCCAGTACCTTAAGGGGGCCCTAAGAAAGACCTGGAGAGAGTCTTTTGACAAGAGCATGTAGTGATAAGAAAAGGGGTAATAGTTTTAAAATGAAAGAGGATCTATTTAGGTTAGATACAAGAAGTAAGTATTTTTACTATGAAGGTGGTAAAACACTGGAAGAGGTTGCCCAGAGCAGCAGTAGATGGCCCATCCCTGGAAATAGACAAGGTCAGGTTGGATGGGGCTCTGAGCAACCTTTGATGTCCCTGCTTATTGCATTTGAAGATGGCTCTGCTCATTGCAGGGGGCTTGGACGGGACAAAATTTGAAGGTCCCTTCCAACTCAAACTATTCTATGATCCCTTCTGCTCCCAAGAGCATTTTCCTTCCCTTTTCCATTGAGGTTCTTCTCAAGATTGTCTAATCAAGAGCAGAAAAATCACAGCTGTTTTTTCTCAACCTGTGCTAAAGCCTTGTTTGTGATAAAGTATTGTGTAATCCCTCTCTTTTACGATGCTGGACTGGTGGAAGTGTGATTACTATGGAAATCATTAGCAATCCTCACTGAGTAAAGGCCAAGTGATCACAGGCAAGTACAGCTAGGTTTTCATCAGGAATTAAATTTAATCTTTAATGTACATGTTGTTCAGTCTACTACATCTACATACAAATAGTCACATATTTTTGGCAATAAGAAAGGCTATTTTCAGGCTCTCCATTCACTGCCGAGGAAATTGTGAATAAATTTTATGGCAAAACCCTATTGAATTGCCAAAAATCCAGAGTAGTTTGTTTTACAAACCTTTCCTAAGAGGTAAAAAAGACCACTGTATTGCTTTTCCATAGGCATAGCCACTTACTCAAATTATTCCACTCTGCTCAATCACAATGCATTTCCACAGCTGAATATGAGGCCACTGAATGATTCATTTCTGTTCCTAGCTCACCGCCCTGTTTTAACACTGCTTTCTTGTTTCCCTGTTGTATAGGAGTGATAGAGAAAAGTTAAAGTATGTGGCAAGGAGAGGCAGTGTCTGAAGCAGAAGTGAGAATGTACTGAATAACACGGCGGGGAAGTCAACCAGCAAAACCTACTGAAATTAATGAGATTATTTCCACTCCTTTCCATAGGCACTGGGCAAATCCTTCGACAGCTGTGTAGGCCAATCTGGCAGGAGACATGCATCAAGGACTTTTAACAATGCTATTAAATGGTATCTTCAGCTACAATATGTCCTTCCCAAAATAAAACGTTTCAGCTCGTTTTCCACCTAACCAGGAGGTGATATCCAAAGTACATTTCCACAACTGTAAGAACGTGTGAGCAAATCCATTACATATGATCAATGCAATTTTTCCGACACTTTCAAATTGTCAAGGTCCCAAACTTATTTCAGACCATCTTTCTCTTAGCTTAAACTGGAAGTAAATATGGAAATAAAGAGCAGCAGTCCAGTGAACATGGATTTTATTTCAAAGTATATAAGTACTCTGGCTTTTGGCATTACCTCAACATGGCTTTTGGGCAAGCAGCCACTCTGCAAACTTAAAGACATTCTGTGAATTTAAGCTATAATTTTGGAAAGAGCTTGCTGCTTATCCATTGAGAAAGTGAAATACTGGTTTTTTCCAATGTGGTGTTCATTTGCTGGAAAACTCTGTTCTCTCTCATAAAGCCAGAAATGCTCGGTATTCTTATTTCCCAAAAGCAGAATGGTACACTGAAAAGCAAAATAGGCAACATCTGCAATTCACAGATGGAAGAAAAGAGAACATTGCCTGTAGTATCCAATACAAATATCTTCAATAAACACCCCACAAAAGGCTTTACTGGAGAATAACATGAGCATTCGACCACAATACTTTGACTTTTGGTATTCCACGGTCCAAGTGAAAAGGACACCACTTTATTGCAGTGCATCTCAGGTTTTCAGAGGACTGATCATAATAAAAAGCTAACACTTAGCCTGAAAACTCAGCCTCAGAGCTGTATTTTTCCAATAATTCAAGATTATCCAAGGTTTGTGTTAAACAATTTGTCTTTAACTCCAAGCTGTAGAAAGACTTAGACTTTGTCTCCAGAGCATTTAAACACATGATTTTTTAAACGCCTCCCATTATTATAACTAAGCAGTGAGTGCCTTCTACTCCACTACGTTTTCCAGACTGTACAAAACAGATGACGGTGCCATCATTTTCTCAACTTTCAAGAATCGGTTTCAAAAGTAGGTAAGAGGGTTTTCATTCCTTTCCAGACAACTGATTTTTAAGTATTTCATATTGTATCTTTTGATAGCCTTGTACTCCTATTGCTGCAATCATCTAACTGGTATAACTTGGCTTCAAAAAGGTTAAGAAGCCCTAATTGCTTAACGGATTCCTGTTAGGCTTAGAAGTTCAGAAAACTTTGACCTGCATGAGTTCACTTGTCCCCAGTGTACAGAGTCCATTGCTTTTGGGCCCGTACCTTTCACTTGTTTTATCAAAGGAAATAAAACCCATAAGTTTTCTCTTTGACCATCAGGAAAAACATACTAGCTAAAAATTATAGCAAAAGTTCCTTTTCCTTCTGGTCTAACAAGGTCATTTAATTTTTTGGTTTTGACATTGACGAAAATGAAGAATTTGCTGTGCCATCATTTTCTAACACACACGTAGACACGCTTAGACACACTTCCACATTGCCAGTGGGACTTATCCGACTAAAATCTTTTAATAAATTAACAAATAGTTTAAGTTAGTATTGCAGGCTTCCTCTATCTGTGCTGGAAGTAGCTCACAAGGCATTCATCCTCTCATGTAAAATGGACAGATCTTATTTATATCCCATGAATGGAAAGGAAGCTAAGGGAACAGTAACACCAGCTACCCATAAACCCATGGTTAGAATCTCTTCTATGATGACTAAAGCATCTCATAATAAAAAATCTTTGTTTTTCAAGAAAAAAAATTGACCTTTTTTCCTTGAACAGAAGCAAGGTTTGAAAAAAATATAGATCATATTTAAACTTTGAAAATTAAGAAAATAATATACCATATCTTGTAAAATGATAATTGAATTCTAATACTTTTTAAAAGCAATTTCTCAAAATATGCTTTCTCTTTCAATACTGTGCTTCATAGGTTTTTTTGAATAAGTATTGGGGTGGGTTTTTTTAAAGCAATCAAGCTCCCCAGAAGCATGTTTTCTCAAAATGTTGCTTCAAATCTCTGCAAAAGAGCAATGAATTGGTTATAAGAACTTTTCTTATTAATATTGTTAGTGAATTCATACAAGCTTTTAAGAAGCAATCAATATAAGCAATATTAATTGAGGCAATTAATAAGCAATAGCAATAAATAAGCAGATCACAAAATCAATTTTTTTCTCTGTGAGAATTTCTTACTTCTCCAGGCTGTAAAATAAGCAGAAATAAAGGAGAAAATTAAATTATAAATATTCTACTGCTTTGGGGTAATGCCCTCTCCTGGTGCTCTGGTTTCTATTAATCATTTTTGTGAGGGGTGGCGGATCATTTCTAGGATATTTTTACTATATTGTTATACAAACTGTGGTCCTTCTTCAAGCTTTTCATACCTAAGGATCATTTCACAGCTTCTCTAAAAATGAGAATGCAAATTTTTTTTTCAAACGCTTCTGAAAATTAACAGGAATGGTTACTTGGAGTTCTGTTCCCTTTTTAAAATTATTCCTTCCAACACCATATTGAGGTGGTTAAATTTTGTATTGTGAGATATATGGCTTCAATATCCTAGGTGAAATGCAATTAAAGTGAAATATGAAAGTAAACATTTGCAGTTTTGATGCTTTTAAGCAACTTTATAAAAATAAATTTAGAAGATGATTCATTGGTTTCTTACCTCTTTCCTTTGGATCTCAGGGGAACCATCCACATGAAGACTCCACTGAAACTGATATAACTTTATGAAATGTTTGTTTCTTCCCCAAAGCACCTTATTCTACTAAAAACTAAAGAGCATTAAAGATGACCTATCTGAGTCCAGCTTTGCTCTCTTCAAATTATCGCCAGGTTTTTTGCACCCATTCATGTATATTCTTACCATTTCTGATGGTGAAATATATATATTACTTGGCATTTTAATCCAACGGTCTTGATTCTCTCATTTTTATCAAGAGATGCGTTGACCACATTTTTTCAGTTTAGAGGCATTATTGTGTTGAAGCTGTACACTGAAATCTATTTTAAACAAATTCCTGTTATTTTCTTAGTGATCCAAATAAATCCTATAGATTTCATGTGCCATTTTCTTCTTTATGTACTTTTCCTTGCTATATGCACTTTTGGTCTTATATATCTGTACAGTCTTTCCTAGAGGAAGACGGTTTCTTTTTTTTATCTTTCCTGGTTTAGAGATCTCTGAGTTTCCAAGGTCCATGACTGCTCAGTTAATAACAGCATTTCTTTAATCTTGCTAGTCTAAGACATTCCTTCATTTTTAACAAATACTTGTATCATGTGACAATACAGAATCACTCTCTAAATCTCTTCAGCACCATCAAAACCATGGCAAGCTAAAGAAGATTAGACACTTAAAAATAACCATCTTTGGCATGGCCTGGGAGATGCTAAATGCAGCCTACAAAGCCATAAAAAATTAAGGTAACTGAAATGCAGCACAAAAATGTGACTCATATATCTATATCTTATGGAAGAACAAATTGTTACTTTTTTTCTTCAAACATCATAACCTAAGTCTTTGACTGCTAAGTCTGCAGATGCCTGGGGCTCATAACCTGTAAACATGGTTGGTAGTGTAAAAACAGATGAAGGTTTACCTGGAAATTAGGTGATAATGCAATTTTTCTTTCATTTTCAATTTCAATAAAAATCACAAATTCTAATGGTTCTAAAAATAAATACAAAAAGTAACACCAAAAGCAAATTAGACAAACTATGGGAGGGGGAAAAAAGTAATTAATACCTCACTTTTTATCCTATGAAGTGCATTTTCTTCAGTACAAGAGCGCTACCCTACATTAGCATTGTTATTTGTTCTTTCCATGCTTTTAAAAGCCTGGATCTAATTAGAATAACCAGTTGAAAATTAGCTATTTTTTGTGTTGGTGATTTTTCAAATTAAATGGTTATTTTATCTGTACTTTACTTTTTAAACAATTTACAACTCTGTAAAACTGCTTTTTAAGTGTCATCGAATTACTTTGGGGTTTAGCAAAAATATTTCTAATTTTGCTGATGAGAGGAGAGTAGATTTAAATTTTGTGCATTGCAAACCATTTCTATTTTAACAGGCAAATCCCCAAGGAGGAAAATATATGATCCATCCAGTCCACAGACAAAATATTTTTATGACAGTCCATACCTGTCATGAATGTCCCTAACATTCAATGATTCTGTATGTTACAACAGAAATTCCATCCCTCTGACAAGCCATTTCACAGATCCAAGGATAAGCCTTTAACTTGTGTTTCAAATGAGCATTTGAAGAGGTTCAAATTAAGCAGACGATAGCCTCTGCCATGAAGTAAGGGAAAACAAAGGAAAAAACCTGCCCAGTTCCATGGGTGTCTGAAGTACACATAGAATTTCTTACAAACAACAGTTTTCATGCTGAAAGTTTAATCCAGAAGCTTGGCTATTCTACATGGAGTAATCACAGAAATCTGTCTCCTGGCCTCATTTATGACACAGGAATAAGACAGCCACATTTACACCCACATTTCTTAGAAGTCCTTTGAAATCACACTAAAGACATGGATTACATCAGGAACACATGACGAAACAGAGGTCATTAATTTAATCCTGCTTCCATCATCATCCACATTGCATAACTATCCATTCCCTTCAGAAGCCATTTCTGAATGTAAGAAGGACAAGAAGGCAGTGGTCAGCATGGATCAATAAAGTCTGTTTAAACAAAAGAAAAAATGTTTCAGTGTGAGGATGGTCAAACACTGGGGTAGCTTGCCCACAGATGTTGTGGAGTCTGTGTACAGAGAGATATTCAGAACCCAGCTGGAAAAAGCCAAGAGCAACCTGCTGTAGCCCACCCTACTCTGAGCAGAGGGATTAGACTCGATGATCTCCAAAGGTCTCTTCCAGCCTCAATCATTCCATTACTTTGTCATTCTGTAAATCAGGTTGTTGCCGATGGCAGTGTTCTACTAATTAATCCCATCTTTATAGTAATGAACCATCACTGCTGCCTGCTTCAGACAGTCACCAAAGGACTTATCCCATGTGCAATAACAACTTCCAGACACAAGGGTAAACTACAAAAGCCTGACTCACTGTGGGGATGTGGTTAGCTATGGCTGGTTTTGACACAAGGAACTAGTCTGTAAATTAAATTGCAGAATACTCCTTTCTCCAGGACAAAACCAAAGCTCATTAATCCCTTGCATCAAATTCAGCTTTTTCTGAATCTGGAACTTTCTTTTTTATAGTTAATTTTTATTACTTTTTGTCAAGTCAAAACTGAAATTCAGCAATCTCTAATTTTAAATAAAATGTCAAACTCCACAGCTAGACGCTTTACCAATGCATTTGTTCCCCACATGGAATTGTTCTGTGACATCTGTTCATATACTGTCATGAAAATTTTTGCATCATTTAGGAATTTTGATATTCTTACAATTATGGGCTGCTTATTGGCAGATATAATTAGAGGTCTGTGCTTTGGGAGTGGGAGAGAAATAAATTATAAAAACATAAAACTTCACTGCATATTCCACTGTGACTGAAAACTATAATTATGGGTTGTGTGATATAGACAAACTGGTATACAACATAACAAAGGAATCCCAGGCTACTGATTAGAATGGTAAAAAAAAGAGTATTAAGTGTAATTAAGGTTGGCTTATTTCTTTATAAACCATGCATTTGCATGACATAAACTTTGTTAGTACCCACTGTAGCAAGACTTATAATTTGGAAAGAAAAATGTGATTATGAGGAGCTATTATCAAAATTTTAGTTACGTTCTGGCATATTTTCAAGAGTAATGAAATGAAGAACATTTTAAGTACACTTTCTTGATAATCGAATTTTTCTCCTTGCGTAAAATCATATGCTAATTGTCTGAATTGTCTTTGAATTTGACTTGAGTGATTCTTCTGTCATTATAGGAGGGTTTTTCTTCTTCTCTCAATGCATGAAGGAACCCAAGTGATATATATAAACCACACTTTTTTTTCTTTTTTACATTCTGTATAAAAAGGAATCCAGAGTGAGGAAAATTGTTAAAAAACTGTTCACATGTCATTGCAATAGAAAAAAGGAGCAAAAGTTATCAAGAATTTTATTTAATCAACAGGCTTCCTAGAATTGATTTTTTTCCCAAGATTCTCTTTTGTAACCATGTACTTGTAGCTTTACTCTCTATATTGCCATATTTTATCAGAACTCAGTAGAAGTACTCACTTGCAAAAAAATTCTATAGATTTAAAAAATTCACATTATTTTTTTTTATTAGTAATTAAAACTGATAAATGGAAACTCACAATCTGACCATTAGACATATTTTCTACTTCATAGGAATGTGCACTGGAAAAATTTCAACAAAGAATTTTTATGACATGTGATTCATTTTACTGCTAAAAACTACTTTCACATTTGTATTACAATTAGAAGCATAGATAGTAGAATTCAAGTGGTGAAGTAAGGGAGAATGTAAGATAAACTTTATTCCCAGACATGGAAAGAAATAATATGATTGAAATTTTAGACACAAGAAAATTCTGAAGAATAAGAAATCTTTTTTAGAAAGAACAAATTTGACTTATTTTTTGTTTTTCAGTCTGACAGTGTGACTCTTGAGACTGGACACACTATCTGCGTGCTTAGATTTGGCACAGCAGTGGTTGGAAATAATGCATTCCTAGTATTTCATTTTTCTTAACTCCTCATTTTACAGGGCTAAACCATGGATTTTGCAGTTAAATTTTATTCTTAACTTCAATTAATTTCATAATTTTTCTCTGTGTTATTTAACTCATGTTCCTATGGAATTTTTAAAAGAGATGCAAAACAGCACCACTTTTCCATGTTTTTTGATAGAGATTGGTTTACATGAAACTTGGTGTTTTTTTACAAAGCGTCTTTTTGTCACAATGTCTCAGGTAGCAAGTACTGTGAGGTCAACCCCTTTCCACAGCCTGGAGCCAGGTGGTTGACACACTAAATGGCAGACAGATTATTCCATACAACAGGATTATTACTGAGGACTGGAGTCCTTCAAACTATTTTCTGTCAACATCTTCATGCCTGCCTGGAGTTTAAACATATTCAAGTCCTTACCTCATTGAGGCAGTGAGGAGATTGAATAGCAGCACTCCTTTAGCCAACAGACAAATAACACACTTACAATAAAACAAGTTTCTGCAGCAGAACTGTCACTGGAGGGGACTTAATTAACTCAGGATTAAAGAAATCCTCTCAATCACCGTTTAACATGTGTTGGGCTCAACATAATGCTGGAGGAAAAGAGAAATGGAGCAGTATGAGTAGCTGATTCATGAGCAGATGGCTTAGGGCTGGACCTCCAATTCCAGCACTACCTTCAGACAAAGGAATTTTCTTTTGGCACAGCAACAGGTCTCATCACACAGCACACAGACAGCATAGGCAAACACTGAGAGGAAACAGCTCTGAAACATATGACCTCTCAGTGCACTGCATCCATAGGGTCACAGGCAATTGATTTTTTGTTATTTTTCACAGAGTTGTACCTTTAGAACTTCCCCACAGAACAGCCAGTATAGGAGTTATAAATCATGGCATTAAGAACTTAATCCAAACAGTTTGCTCTAGCTAGACTTGGGAAGTGGCATGTCATTTCATCATCCTTACAACTTCCTTCAGAACCATGAAAAACAAAACTGAGTACAAGGTTTAGTTCTTGCTAACTGGTATTATCACAGTGTAATAAGTGACCGATTGAAAATAAAATCTTTCAAGGATTGAAGAAAATATCTGGTTTGGCCCTGTTTTTCAAGTTTATGGACTATGTTTTTCTCAGACATGAAGTTGTTTCAGTTATGGTTTAAATACAATATAACAGCAGATCAACATCGCTTTGGGAACAAACTTGTGCCAAAATAGCTCAGGAGTGTGTACTCTGACCAGCAAAGAGAGAAATGTAAACTCTTGGAAATGGCTTCAGTATAACCACCCAGCCATAAGCACAAAAAAACATCAATTCCAAAGAAAGGTGTGTGTGAATGATGGGACAGTCTGGCTGAAGGAATATTCCATTTTCATCAGCCTTTGAGTCAAGTGGTGAGGTAGGCTTGTGTTACCTCAGCTCATGCGAGCACAGAAGAAGGTCAAAGATCTCTTTGCTCTTCTTCCCATAAACCTATCCCTCAACATGTGTAGCTCTTTTGCAACCAAATTATCCCAGGGAAATCACAGAGACCAAAAAGCAAAGGGGAGATAAAGAACAGTGTCTTGTTTTTTAACTCTGTGGACTGGCATGTCACCTCGATCTGCCTTCTGTTTTTCAGGGTCCGATGAAAAGTGTTTCCAAGTGTTTGACTTTGTAAGACAAACAGAGGTGTGACTTTATTCAATAGAGCCAGAATTTGCTTAAAACTAGGGTCCTCAAACCCTGAAAAAAAAAAAAAAAAAAAGAAATTGTACTAAAAACAGAATAAAACATTCACTCATTATTCCAGTAACTGATACACAAAAGTAAAAATAAAAATTAATGATGTAAGAAAAAGTCCATGGCACCAACAAACAACTTGCTACCATACATAACCTCAGTGTCACATCTAGGCAGGCACCTGTGCACTGTCCTTAACCATGAACATAAAAGGAGATTAGTGAAGGAAAAAAAATCCTTCTGCTCCAAAAGGAAAAATGTGTGGCAGAAACATCACCTCCTGAAATTACCATTTCAGTAAGTGCAAATACAGAAATGTTACTTCTGGCTACACTCCCAAGGACGGGGTTGGGGTTTTTTTTTGTTCTGGAGCAAGTTACTGTGGAGTGACACTGAGTTTGGTATATCCAGCTTTTGCTTTGTACATGGACACCTCCATCCTGTGTTCAAGGCTTTAGAAATGCTGGACTAATAAAAGGTATTGCCTTTCCTCTCTAAAGCAGAATTCAAACTGATTTATTTAGCAAAGTTAAGATGTCTTGCCCAACCTTCTTTTTCAGGCTTTCTCAGTAGTCAGTGGAATGATTCACCTCCTCTCATCTGTCTGAAATAGTCTGCCCTGGAGGAAGTGTGTCCTTCTACATTCACCAACAGACAAAAGAATTAGTTTAGAGTAGCTCTTTTTAACAGTTGGACAAATGAAGGAAAATCAGACAAATTACCTGGAGCATTTCCCTGATCACAAATAGCTGTAGTAATAGAGGATGCAAACAGATCTTTCTCATTTAATTTTTATCGGTCTGCACTGTCATAAGTGATGAATAGTAAAGGTAACTATTAGCCTATAACTGCTACTTATTCCTGAGAACAGACTGAAAAGGTTACCTAAGACATAAACCTTGAAATGTATCAGTCTGAGTGTAACTTCATAACACATTTGAAACCTACATAAAAGCTTGTAGCAAAGCCTCTCTTTCTTCTGTTCATTACTGATGATAGAGTATTTTGATTGTGAAAACATTAGCTATGCTTATAAATATGTGTGGTAATGGAAAAATCCCAGCCTAATCTGATTGCCATTAAAAATTCTCTCTTAAAAAATGAAGCATCAGCTTTCCTGTGTCATGGTGGGATTAATGCTTAAACTGGTGAAGTGATATACATTCATCATTTGTTTTATAAATATTTGATAACAAAAGCATCAAAGTACACCTACAAAATAAATCAGAAGACATGTACCACCCAAGCCAAGCTCCATTTCCCTTGCAAATATGTGCATATGCTAATATCAATAATCAATCACATATGTCAGAGTATACCCAAATAATGCATATTTTTCCACATTGCATAGTTTCAGTGAAGGGTTTTTTTACATGAAATATAAAGCACGAGAATTTGGACCAAGCTCAATCTTTACATGCCTTTGAGATCACCACTGGGGTGATCTCCATGAGAAGGGGGGGTATTCAGATCTTCTAGTCATCTGGTATTTCCATTCTAGTGCTAGATCCTGGTTCTAGTTACATGGGGACAAGTGAGGAACACTTGCACCAGAGTAAGAAAATGACTTGTTTTTTGTCAGGTTAGGTAGGAGTGTTTTCAGTTTAATTGCATGGTCTCATTGTGTGTCACAGAACAACCAAAACCCTTGAAATGTATTGATTATACATGTAGAGCACAACCTAAAACCAGGAAGGATCTCAGAGGTCAGGCCAGTCACCAGATATTTAAGAAGCCTAATTCAAAGTAACAGCATGTCTAAATAATTCCTCTAATCCAAGGAATATCCATGATTTGAGTAATACAGAGTAACTCCAACAGGGAAGTACCATCCTTTACAGTGTGCAGTTCATTATTAAAGCTGAGGAGGTATTTAACATGAGAATATTGACTTTGCCACTAGTATGCTTTGTTTCTCCTTAATGTCTCTATATTGTAGCTGACAAAGCTTCCCTCTTTCTTTCATGGAAACCCACCCATTGATAACTCAAACCTTATAGTATGAATGAAATTAATCATGTAAACTAATCAGAAGATGGACTTTGCTGTAGATGATAAAAAGAAAAAGAAAAAGAAAAAGAAAAAGAAAAAGAAAAAGAAAAAGAAAAAGAAAAAGAAAAAGAAAAAGAAAAAGAAAAAGAAAAAGAAAAAGAAAAAGAAAAAGAAAAAGAAAAAGAAAAAGAAAAAGAAAAAGAAAAAGAAAAAGAAAAAGAAAAAGAATAATATCATCATCATCATTGTCACCGTCCACCCAACAGCGGTGACATCTTTGTCCATTCATCAGCTGAGCTCAGGTTCAAGTGAGCAGGGAAGGGTTGCACCACTAAAGTCCATTATGTGACTAAAGTCAGCTTCTCT
>VZRO01006455.1:4428-21679 GCA_013397915.1 Daphoenositta chrysoptera
TCTCCCGGGGGCCTCCCCCTGCCGTGTCCCAGTGTCCCGAGGCGCTGCTCCTGCAGTGTCCCAGTGTCCCGGGGTGCTGCTCCTGCAGTGTCCCAGTGTCCCTGCTGTGCTCGGGAGCAGCGGCTGTTCCCTTCCCCGGGCTCTGGGGCTGTGCCTGCTCCCGCAGCCCAGCGCAGCGCGTGTTGGCTCTGCCGGCTGGGATATTCTGTGTGCCCGGCCCTGGGGATGGGGACAGTGTCCCGTGGAGCTGGTACGCGGTGGGATAATGCCCCCTGCCGCTCCCGGGAATCAGCCTCCCGATGGAGCTGCCTGGGCACCGCAGGTACCGCTCCTGCCGAAGTCACGCCCGGGCTGAGCGCTGGCCACACACCAGGGTCACAAGGGTCTCTTCCCTGACACGGAGGGCACTTTTAAGTTTTTGGCAAGGAGAAACAAGCTGCACCTATTTTTAGGACACCCGGTTCCCAATGTGGCATTTATTCTGTAGATACAAATATAGTGTTGGAACTGAAGTGATTGATGTTTTCCTGAGGTGGCACCAGGGTCATGGAAAGTTCCAGAGTGAGTGTTCGTTGCCTGTTCCCTCCCTGTTGCTGCTGCTCCTCCTCTTCTCCCCTCCCCAAAAAATCCCTGCATAAAGAGCCCACCAGCATGTGGATTCCCAGCAAATCCACCCTGGTCTGCACTGCCAGTGCAGAGCTCAACCAGAACCCAACAGATTCTGTTCCCAGCGTGGCAGAGAGACTTTTACCAAGGAAAGCTGTCATACAGAGAGTGATTCCTGACTTTAGAAATCTTTCTGGAAGTAGCGGAGACTGGAGACATGCCCAGTCATTTCAGACATGTCCTTAATCCATCTTCAGACAATTTTAGGCATTCGGTAGAAGAAGGCTATAAGTAGATGAGCACAAGAAGAGCCAAAGGTAGGAGGCTTGTGGATTGTGTGCTTTTAGAAAATGGAGTAATCTTTGTTGCATTATGTGTGAGTTACCTACTTGTGCAAGCAATAATGATAATAGGACATGCTGAAGGGCAGAGTTGGTAAGGGATTTGCTAAAAATGGGATTCAGCTCTTCTAACTTTTTCTCTAAGTACTAATTTAGCCATTTTCTTGTCTCGGGGGTATAATGATGATGTGGTTGATCTCTTACTAGGCATGAGGACATATTGGTGTCAATATGGAAATTCTCAGGCTGCTTGCTTTTTGTGAAAAAAAACTTGTTTGTGAAGAAAAACTTGTTTGTTTGGGTCAGGAACATGAATCAAGTTTTATGTGAAATACGTGGCAGCACTATCTGTTGTCCTTACTTGATACCTTGTCCTTTATTGCAGGTTATGATGCATGATTATCACAGAAGAAATTCATGTCTATAGCTCATAAGGACTTCATTACATCATCTTCAAGCCTGATAGTTTTGGAATCCATATTGCAGCTGCAAACATACGTCTGCTTTTGCATTTCCACCAACATCTTCCCTGTCAGGAGATCCCAAAACTCAAGTCCTTTGTTCTAACACAGTGATACCATTGGGCTATTTTAAATTTACAGTCGTATATTTGCTTGGTAAGTTGTACCATTACTTGTGTATACAGTAGTTAATACTTTCGCTGAAATTATGTAAATTTAAAATCTTGGTGTCCTTTCTTTAATAAAACACAACAAATGGATATTTGTAAGTAAGATTATTGTTGCCAGTTTAGGGTTAAATACTCGCAGTAGTAAGTGAATTTAAAATAGATGGATTAACACTGGAAGTATTTGTGAGAGCCTTGCTATTTTTGTAACTGATTTTTGCCGTCCACTTTTTCTGGTTTGGGGTTTTCTTATTTAGTGTGATCTTCAGAATTTTCTTAAACTTGAGATGGAAATATAAATTGTTGCTGGTAACATTAATAGAATTCCACATATGCTTTCCTCTAAGATTTTTAAGGTGACTGTACTTCTGTGTATGTTAGCAGCTCAAACTTACAAATCTCTTTTTTTTTTTTATATTACTATTTCAAATTCATTAGGTCATATCAGGGTGATAGCTTAGTATTCTTAATTAGCTTCCTATTTGGAAAGGGGTTAACTAAAAAAGAATCAATTAAAGGAGCTATAAAATAGCTTCCAGATAAAAATGTTAAGTTTCCTGCAGTTATTTTTCCAGTCTTGGACTGATTTCCCTGAGCTGGTATGTTTGTATATGGCTGAGGTCTTCAGACAAAGTTGTTCTAGCTTTGAGATGACTTAAAATACATGATTGTTGATCAAAATTTATTAAATTCTGTCTGTTTTGTTGGTCATAATGTTCTTTCATTACTCCCAGCTGCTCTAAAATACTGAGTCATTACTCATAAAATTAAATAGAGAATGTTTCTCTATCTATTCTACTTCACTAGCTACTTTAAATTCTCACTTCTTATATTTCAGTGTAGCTGGGTTTTGTGTTGGCAAAAAATGCAGCTGGACCGGGGTGATAGGGAATGGAAAGTGGTGATGAATAATGATAGCTGGGGATGGATCTACCAAAAAAGATCCTTAGAGAGGGGAATCCATGTAATCCAGTGGCTCCCAGCTTGCTCCCACAGAGCTGGCACAGGTTCAGCCTATGGTTTTGAACCCAATACCTGCTGAAGCGATGTGGATGCATTAAAAGTTGTAGCCTCAATCCCTGAAAATCATTAATCCATTAATTCCCCCTGCATGTTTGTTTGCAAACAGTGTGTTGCTGGTACTGCTGTAGTGAAGCAAAATGCTGTAACCTTTACCCATTGTGTGTGCAGCCAGACCAACACCAAAATGATTCCCAACGGGTATTTGATGTTTGAGGATGAGAACTTCATCGAGTCGTCAGTTGCCAAACTCAACGCCTTGCGGAAGAGCGGTCAGTTCTGCGACGTCCGCCTCCAGGTACCTGTGCCCTGCCCGGGGGGCCTGGGGTTACACCACGTGAAGCTGTTGCCTCACTGACTGGGAGATGGGAGATTTTAGAAGCCCATTTTTCTGAAAAATGCATACTAAAAAACCCCAAATGGAGTGTGGTTTGAGAGGAGTGATGCTAACTTTCAGCTGGAGACCGTTGATTTGAAAAATCGATTTGAACTGTGGCGCTCACTTGAGTAGGCCTTCATACTGTGAAAATACAAAGGTAATTACAAAAAATCCTCACCAGCACATGGGCTTCTTGTTTGTGTTTGACATACAGGTGTGTGGACACGAGATGCTGGCCCACCGAGCCGTGCTGGCTTGCTGCAGTCCCTACCTGTTTGAAATCTTCAACACTGACAGTGACTGTCATGGTGTTTCCCATGTGAAATTTGATGATCTCAACCCAGAAGCTGTTGAAGTTCTATTGAATTATGCCTATACTGCTCAGTAAGTAGTTCTCACAATAACTAGAGAGAGGGTAGACTTCGATTTGAAAAATCAGAATAATAGAGGTAAATTTCTGTCTTTAATAGGTTAAAAGCTGATAAAGAGCTGGTGAAAGATGTATACTCTGCAGCAAAGAAGTTGAAGATGGAGAGGGTTAAGCAGGTATGGTTCTCAGCTCTTCTGGAAGTCCATTCTGCCTTCTCAGGCTGACAGCACTGAGCCTTTTGTTGTTAGTGAGCCAAAATCTGGTGCTTCTGTGGAAGAAGTGCTCAGCACAAAGCTGCTGTAGATGTTCCTTAGCACTTCCTTAGTTCCTTATTGATTTGGTGCCAGCTGGATGTGTTGCTTCCACTTGAGCTGTCTTGGTGCCAGAGTGTTCTCTGAAGTTATGTTTTGTATTTGTGCACCTGTGTAAAAAACCCAGCTTTGAATCTTAGCTGATTCCTTACCTTCAGGTCTGTGGCAGCAGTGCTGTGCTTGGTTGTGTTGGGAGCATGAACAAACCTGTAAATCTGTCAGAAAAAGAATAATCCCCACACTCCTGAACGTAAATTTGGTAGTGCTTGACTTTGGAAATACCCTTGGCTGCAGACAGGGGTACCCTTTACAAGGGAATTGGGATTATTAGCTCACCTGGCTGAGAAACAGTTTTGGATAGGTGTTCAGTAGGATAGCATGGGGTCAATGTACATGTCTGTAGCTTCCAAATGTGTCTGGCTTTTTCATTTAAGATGTGCATATTCCCGTGGAAGGCAACGTTCCCTTTACGGCACTGGCACGGAGGTGACAGCAGACAATCACTGCTCTGCAGCTGGAAAACAGCTGCTGCTGTATGTTGGGATAGATAATTTAAATGTATAAAACCTCTCTGCTTGTACACTAAGCTGCAGCTCTTTCCTTGCCAGGTTTGTGGTGACTATTTGCTCTCCAAGATGGACATGCAGAGCTGCATCTCGTACCGGAACTTCGCCAGCTGCATGGGAGACTCCCGGTTGTTGAACAAGATCGATGGCTACATTCAGGAACACCTTGTAGAGATTTCAGAACAGGAGGAGTTTCTCAAGCTCCCACGGTTAAAGGTTAGCTTAAGTTTGTAGAATTCCTTCTGGTACAGGATTTCCAAAAAGCAACCTGAGGAGCAAGTAGGATTTCCTTCCCTTTTGGGGGAAGGAAAGCTTGGTGTACTGACTGCTGCCAGCAATGTGACAGTTCTGGATCTGTGTCCTATTCTTACTGCTGTGAACCTTAACTGTAGAGAACATGTGCTGTCACCCTTTCCAGGTGTAAAAGGTGATTGTATTTAAATGTGCTTCCTAGTTCCATAGGCTGAAAGCTCCTCGTGGTGTTTTATGGCTCTGGGGTAAAGAGAGAGTTGTGCTCACTGTGTAAAGTACAGCATGCTTACAGGGTAGTTCTAGAGAGTAAATCATCTTTTCTCTTCTCCCTCAAGCTTGAAATAATGCTGGAAGACAATGTTGGCCTACCCAGCAACGGCAAATTGTACACAAAGGTAATCAACTGGGTACAGCGCAGCATCTGGGAGAATGGAGGCAGCCTGGAAGATCTAATGGAAGAGGTTAGTCTTTAAGAAAATGGGATTATGGGATTAAGCATTAAAAAAAAACCCAAGAAAAAAGCCAATATGAAGGATGATCCCTTTTTGGTTTTTTTTTTTTATTTTTTCACTTTTTTTAACTATGACCCTAAAGAATTTAAATTTTGCTGTAGGTACCCCTAAGCTGAGAAACTGGGGGGGTGTTCAGGTGAGCTGAATGCACTGTTCAGTCTGGTCTTCACTTTCCTTTTTGCTCCCTGTTGCTGTATAGTAGCCTCAGAGTGGCCTGTATCTGCTTTAGTTTGGGGAGGTGGTACTGAGACTTGCCGTAGATTGGTGATGTTTTCCTTTGCAGGCTTTGCTTGTAAATGCACAGTAGGTAAAAGCTTCTAATGGTTGTTCCTCCCCGTTGGTTTATCTCCCCATAGGTTTATTAACAAAACTAGGATACCAAGGCTGAAGAACCAAGAAGAGCCTCAAGTGTATTGACACGTACAGAAGCAGCAGTCCTGCCCCAGTGCTCCTAAGAAAATCCGCTGTGGGCAGAGAGCGATCATGATGATTTAATGGTGTTTACTTACTCCTTTACAGGATGCATTATTATGAAACTTGTGTGTTGTTAAATGGCTTTACTCATGAATACTAATGGTAGATGTTGCCTGGGCAGTGTTTAATGGCAAAATTAGTGGGGAGACAAAATTTTCAATTGGCTCCAGCAAATGGACTTTACCAAATTTCATGAAACATCGAAATTTTCCAAGTCTGTTACTACAAGCACAAAAGATCCCCAGAAACACTTGTCTAGGCAAAAGTATATGTTGATGCTGTCATATAATCTCAAATGTGTATTTCCTCTTGGAGAAACTAATTTAAAAGCTTTGATCATGTTGAAATTAAGATGCATTTCATTGAAACAGCTGCATCTGATTTCAGTGGTGGACAACAGTTTCTTCCAGAACTTAAATTTGTGTTGTCTTCCCTCATTTCCATACCTTTCTTTTAGAGTTTGATGGAGATAAATATGTGTATTTTTCAAAGCAGAAAACTTGTGTGCAGGGATAAGGAAAATGCTTGCATGAGACTGTGAATTTGTGTAACTCTGCAAATTAATGTGCCTTTTGCTTGTCTAATGTTTCTGTGCTGGGAAAACAGCAGAAGCCCATGGAAAACGAAGATTTCTCTCAAGCTGAGAAAGGAAGGAACCTTCACCCCCTGTTTGAAGACTGCCACCATGACATCTGCTTCCTTTTAGTTTTGCCAATGTGCAAGCTTGAGATGAGCTGACAAGCAGTGTGGTGCCTGGGGTAATGTGCCTGTAGCTGAGGAGCATTGAGACAGCAGCCACATGGGTGTTCTGTTGTTGTTTTTGCAGGTGCAAACGCTGTACTACTCAGCTGATCACAAGCTGCTTGATGGAAATCTGCTAGATGGACAGGCTGAGGTGTATGGCAGTGATGATGACCACATTCAGTTTGTGCAGGTACAAATTGCAGACAGTCTCAGGTAACCCCAGGTAGACTGGAGCAGTTTACAGCACACCTGAAGTCCTGTGTTCTGCTGGCAGAGAAGGCAGCAGGTGCTGTAGTGGAGAAATGCACCACGAGAAGGTGTCTGGCTGGAAGCTGCTGCAGGCCATGATGTGCTCTCAGCTTCTGTCTCTTTGGCAGGCTGGGCTGACTCTCAGCCCTTGCAAAACAGAGTGCTCTCATTCTGACTTCAAAATCAATCCTGGCTGTTAGAAGAAAGAAGAGGCAGACAAGCACTCAGCTGTAGGAAGTCAGCTGAGACCCTGTAGAGTTCTCAGAGACTGTAGAGAAACACGGACTGCTTGGCTTGCAGTGGGGAAGGTGTCTGTTAAATTTGGCCCAGAAAAAGATTGCAGATCCGAGTTCCAATCCTTCAGCTGCCAGCGTCCGCCTCTTTTGTTCAGCTGCACTGGTGGTGTAGCTGCCAGATCTCTCTGATGCTTTGACTGAGTGCAAATCACTCCTGTGCTTTTTGAGAGGTCTTTTTTTATGGCTTTTATTTTTTTTATTTCTAACCAGGTGTAATCCTTCTGAACTCCAGAAAACCACATGGCTTAGTACAACGCAGGCTAAGATAGAAAGAGTAAAAAAGGACCAACAGTTGTAAATTACCAGTTGTTTCATACAAATGAACTTGGTTTAAATTTATGATACTGAAGCAAATGCATAATAATATTTTGTAACAGTGAAACATGTTCATACAAAAAGTTTCCTTCTTGAAATTTTTAGCTAATGTGTATGTAAAATGCTGTCCATCCCAGAATGTGGATTTTAGAAGTGAAATGAGAGGAAAAGGAAAAGTCAGCTAATAGTCCAGATTTTAAATTGTTTTTAGAAAGCCTTCACAGAGTTCTCCACCTCTGGATACCACTTGTAACGCTTAGAAGCAGAGAGGTGAACGTTCAGAAAGTTCATTTTCAGAAATAAGACCAGGACTTCCCAGTATTTTTTACAAATCCTTTCTGATAAGAAAAATCACCAACTTCAGACATCCTAAACAATTGAGAGAACTAACACTAAAAAAAACCTGGATGCCAGTCCTGGAAAAATTGTAACTTTTACATTTTTAAATTACAAAACTTTGTACTTCTGTTGCTGTTGAGGCAATTTAAAGATGAGAGCATAAGTGGTTAATTGGATGAAGGTTCAGAAATAACAAAAATGTTCTGCACAAGTGCACTGGTTGGCACGGTGAGCTGAGCTTAGCAATCCAGCTCCTCTGTGTGAGGTTATCTGAGTTAGGTGATGTGTTTCAGAAGTCTTGTGACAGTTTCCATGGAGATCAGGCTCCAGGGAACTGTGCAAGCATCACAAACTTGGGACCGTGGTCATAAACTCTGCTGCTGAACAGAACAGACAGCATGGTAACTTCCTGTGCTTCAGGAAGAGCCTCAACAACCCAGCCAACTGTGCTGAAACTGGAAGTTTTGAGGTTTTTCTTAATTGAGCAAAATAACGTAAGCTACAGTATAAATTTAATTGGAGATGAGAAGAAAGCAGAAATCTGTTACTGGGAAGTATCGAGGGAGTAAAATCCAAGAAACGGCTTATCTGAGCACAGAGGGGAACTGAGACGAAATCAATTTGTCTTCAGGGAATGAAGAGAATTGTTAATTCACTTCCAAATAGCATTATATGATTAACTCAAGTCCAGAAGCAAAGCTTGAGAGTGAGGCTCCTAGGTGGTAGCTCAGTTCTTTCCAGCTGCACGTAGCTCTTTCCTTATATTTGTAAATCCTGCTAGGAACGCACACTCACTTCCAGGGATTTGCAGTCCAGCACCAGCAGTATAAAGCTGCAGTCACAGGATGGAGTGAGTCCCAGGAGAAAAGTGTAGGGTGGTTTTTGGCCACTGTTGCTGGGCAGGCAAGATGTTCTGCTGAAAATATAGGTGTGCTATAAATGCTGCTCTGCGGAGGTGGTAGACGAGTGTGCTCTGGAGTAGCTATGTAGTATCTCAAGAGAAGCAGAGGTAAAAGGAGCTGTAGTCTCTGGCTAGGTTTCTGTAGCTGCCTTTTGATTTTGCAGAAGAGGCCACCACGTGAGAATGATCACAAGCAGATCAGTAGCAGCTCCTCTGGAAGTCTTTCTCCAAATGCTACTGTTCAGAGTCCTAAACACGAGTGGAAAATCATTGCTTCAGAGAAGACTTCGAGTGAGTAACAGGGGCAGGGGTTGTCTAACAGATGTGTCTGGTCTCGGGTACCTGCCACCTCCTGCTCCCTGGGGATTTCCTTCACATCTCTGAGGAATGCTGAGGTGTTTTTTCTTCCTTATGATACAAGTCAAGTAATTTGTATGGTGCTTCTGATGTACCTGGGCCAAACTGGGACCACATACATCTCAGTTCCTTATCAACCAAATCCATGGTGTGCATCATTTTCCCAGAAAATCCTAAGGAGATAGGCAGTCCGTAGTTAATAACCAGAGCTGTTTGCTCTGTGTGTACAAGGAAACTCCCAGCACATCTCTTAAGTTGCTGTCATACATCCTTTGAGCACTTTTTTAGTATCTAAAGCATAGTTGTCAATAACTAACACTTCTTCTAACACTTGGAAGCAGTAACCTGAAAAGATGAAGTTTCCATGCCCGTGTGGCAGCCGGCCCAGCCCCCGAGGCCCCAGCTGACGGTGGCGGTGTGCTGTCCCCGCAGGTAACACCTACCTGTGCCTGGCCGTGCTGGACGGGGTGCTCTGCGTCATCTTCCTGCACGGCCGCAACAGCCCCCAGAGCTCCCCCTCCAGCACCCCGCGGCTGCTGAAGAGCCTGAGCTTCGAGCTGCAGCCCAGCGACCTGATCGAGAGGCCCATGTGCCCCATGCAGTACGCGCGCTCGGGGCTGGGCACGGCCGAGCTGCACGGCAAGCTCATCGCGGCGGGTGAGCCGGGGCCGGGCCGGGCGGGGGCGGGCCGCTGCCGCTGGACGGGGGCCAGTAACCTCTCGCTTGCAGGGGGCTACAACAGGGAGGAGTGCCTGCGCACCGTGGAGTGCTACGACCCCGAGAAGGACACCTGGACGTTCATCGCGCCCATGAGGACGCCGAGGGCCCGGTTCCAGATGGCGGTGCTGATGGTGTGTGGGGTGGGGAGCGGCCCCGTGGGACGCTGAACGGGGCACTCTGGAAAGGATGGCTCTAGAAGGTGTTTCCCTGTGGTTCCACGGCTCCCCGAGCCCTCAGGAGCCGGGCGTGTGCTGAGGGGTGACGGGTGGTGGTGTGTTCTCCCAGGGGCAGCTGTACGTCGTGGGCGGGTCGAACGGCCACTCGGATGACCTGAGCTGCGGGGAGATGTACGAGCCCGAGATCGATGACTGGACGCCCGTGCCGGAGCTGCGGACCAACCGCTGCAACGCAGGTGGGGCCTCTGCAGCGCCCGCAGCGCGGGCTGGGAGCTCGGCCGCTTCTTACTCACTGCCCCTCCTTTCCTCCATCGACAGGGGTGTGCGCCCTGAACGGAAAGCTGTACATCGTGGGTGGTTCTGATCCCTATGGCCAGAAGGGACTGAAGAACTGTGATGTGTTTGATCCTGTAACAAAGGCTTGGACGAGCTGTGCTCCCCTTAACATCCGTAAGTTTGTTGGGGAGCTGGGGAGGGAGGGGGAGAAAAGGGCAATTGCAGAACTGTAGCAAACCGAAAACAACACCGAAGCAAAGCCCCTTTGAGTTGCTGCTGCCGTGGGCTGTTGCTGGTGGCTGAGTGTGCTGCCTTTGGTTGCAGGGAGGCACCAGTCGGCCGTGTGTGAGCTGGGGGGGTACCTGTACATCATCGGCGGGGCCGAGTCGTGGAACTGCCTCAACAGCGTGGAGCGCTACAACCCCGAGAACAACACCTGGACCCTGCTGGCGCCCATGAACGTGGCGCGGCGCGGCGCCGGCGTGGCCGTCCGTGACGGTAGGGCTGGGCTGCTGCTGCTGCCTCGGGGCCTTTCACGCTGCCTCTGATGCAAGTAGAATACAAAGCTGTGCTCCTTTTTGGGCTGGAATCCAGTGGGAGCCTGGCTAAACCGCCAGTTTTAATTAAAAAGCAAAAACCTCATGATTGTGGGGCATTCACCCCATCTCTTTATTCTCAAAGTATCACTGTGCAGCTTCTAGAGCTGCACCTGTTTGAATCTGGACTTTGCCCTTACTCTGACTCAAATTCCTGTCAGCTGTCACGGGCAGGAGACCCAAAGCTGGTCGCTCCTGTAATTGCAGACCTTGACCAGGCCAAGGTCTGTGACAAGAGCTGGGGTCCCTTTGGGCTCTGCCGGCCCCCCGGGGGGAGCACGGGCCGGCTGGTGCAGAGCAGTGAGCGCGGCTCCCTCTCCCACAGGCAAGCTCTTCGTGGCCGGGGGCTTTGACGGCTCGCACGCGGTGAACTGCGTGGAGATGTACGAGCCCGCCAGGAACCAGTGGAGGATGATGGGCAGCATGACCACGCCCAGGAGCAACGCCGGCATCACCACCGTGGCCAACACCATTTACGCGGTGGGGGGCTTTGATGGCAACGAGTTCTTGAACACAATCGAGGTCTACAATCCAGAGTCAAACGAGTGGAGCCCCTACACCAAAATTTACAAGTTTTAAGTGAATTAAATTCCCTTTTCAAACTAACAGGCTTAGTGATGTAATTGTGTTTCAGTAGAGGTACACCTGTGAATAGGGGTGGGGAGGGCATAGATGTTGCCAACAGCAACACAGAGCTTTTGCATATTGCATATTAATGTGCTGTATATATTTGTTTTGGAAAGAATATTGAGATGAAGGGTTTTTTGTGTATTTTAGAACTTTAAGGTTTTGATTTTAAGATTTTGATGATAACACAAGAGAAACTAGACTGGGCATATCATTTCAGGAGCTTCCCCCAGTGTTCGTCACTTTGCACATTGGATGACTTCCTGGAGGTGTGTTCTTGGGGCAGGAAGGGTAACGTTTGTGGGGGATAATGTTTTTTTCTTTCATCAGGCCTTGGTTTCCTTCAGTAACTGGAACAATCTGTAACAAGAAGCCTTATTTAAACAGATATAATGGCTATTTTTTTTATTAAAAAAAGCTGACATGCCTCTGCTAATACCTTATCTTTTACAATTGCCTTTTTATAACAGTTTTTATATACTCAGCAGAGTATTTTGTCTGTTGAAATGCAAGTGGCAGATAAATGGCTATTGAAACAAAGAGACAGCCTTGGAGTTCCTAGAGCCCGAGTGGGACAGTGGATTGCCCCCACAGGTGAGCTGCTGCCTCTGCTGCAATAGTGTGAGTTAGTGTGCACCACCTTCCTTAGAGCTGCACAGGGTTTCTGGACACGACACAGCCAAGACTCTCTAGGGTGGGAAAAGGATTCTGGCTCCAAGTACTTTGAGGAGAATGCAGAGTGTGCTTTCTGTACAGCAGTTTTGTTACTCTGGGTGAGCTGATCTTTGTACAACAACAGCTTGGGGAGGGGGGTTCTCATGGGTTTTAAACTCTTGCCAGCTGGCAAAGAAAATGTGTTGTAGTACCTGTCTTAAGTTTATTTTTCTAATATTACCAGCTGGAAGTGTGATAGAACATGAATAACTTGATTTTGTATGTGCTCATAGTTCTGTTTTAGTTCACTTTCTCTATTCCTATGGATCAAACATTGGGGTGGGATGACTTGGTGTCTAATGTGTAGTGCTGCACATCTAACTCTGGGTGCCAAAACTAGCACTGACTGCTTGCTGCTGCTGCAAACACATTAAAGGTACCTTTTGGGAAACCCTCGCACCACAGGCGTGCCCTGACCTGGCTCTGTGTCCTTTTCTTCAAGGAGGTGGTGTCCAAAGAGGAGTCTGTGATACCAAAAGTGCCATTTCAGGTGGGTGTGGGCACAGGATGGGTAGGGGGGTGAAGTGTCCCATGTCCCTCGTGCCTGCAGTGGAGAGTCAGGCTGGCTGCTGGAGGGAGCTCAGAGCTCCACAAGCCCCGGGGTGTGGCAGGGCCAGGGAGCTCTCCCTGCTCAGGGGCTGTGGACAGAAACCTCTCTGCAGGGCTGGGAAGTGCCCCACGGGGCAGGGTGTGCAAAGCTGCACCTGGAGCTACTCCTTCACCTGGGCAGCTTTAGGGATCAGCCACACCAGTGGGGCAGGCAGGAGCTTCCCACTCCCCTGGCACAGGAGCTGGGGCAGGGCTGTGCTGCACTTGCATCCACAGGGAATGGGCAGAGCCACTCGGAATTAACCACTGTTTAATGTAACAATAAATTACATTTTTACAATCAAGAGTTTACAAATACATCCAAAAGTTAATACCAAAATAGACACTTTAAAACTTTGCCAGTCAGCTCATCTCTGTACAAATACATACACAGAAGAGGTAGCGTTAAAGGCCTTAGAAAATGGCTTTTGGAAAGTTTCATGGAGTTAAAGCAGTTCTGGAAAGCAACCAACAGTGCAGCCAGAGAGGGATGTCCCCCGGAGAGCAGGGAGGACCAGGCCCACCTTGCAGGAGGATGTGGCAAGAGCAGGATGAGGAGTTTCCCCTAGAGCACTGCTAGCGGGTTTCCACTGTATGAAGGTAAAATGCCTGCTTAAACAAAGGAGAAAGACCCTTTTCCTCTGAAAAGGGGTCTGGGACAAACGCCTGCATGAGGGCGGGGGGTCTGTTTTACCTTTAAGGAAAAATGAGCATCAATCTGTTCCTCTGCCCGTTCTACATCCTCTCTGAAGCTCTCGCTGCACAGGACACACAGACACTTCGTGTCCGTGGGTCAGTCCTCCATTCCTGGCCTTGCACTCCGCTCCCTCCTGCCCTCCCGAGCCCCGGGTGGCACAACAGGTTCCTTCCTCTCACCTGTGCTTGTACAGTACCAGCAAAACAAACACCGGGGTTTTCCTGTACAACCATTAACAGCTCAGCTCCTCCCAGGAGCGCTGGATGCTCGAGCAGCCCAGCCCAGCTGCTGCACCCCAAACCAGCCCTGCTTCTCCCGGTTCTCCATGGCTATCCCGCCGCACCCTCACTCCAGACAGAACATTCTAACAGCGAATAGAGTTCTCAGCAGAAATCCCGACATTTAACGTCCACGTGGAACCGTGTTTTTCCTTTCAACCCCAGCCCAACCCAGCACGGCTGAGGAAGGAACGGCGGCAGGTTTTTGGCTCCTGCAGCACGTCCCTGTCCCCCCCGAGGAGGCGGAGCTGCCCGGCTCAGAGCCAGCCCCGGCTCTCGGCCTCCCTGTGCACGGATGCCTGGCACTGCTCCAGCGTCTGCTCCAGCTGTGCCAGCTGGCAGCAGCCAACTTCCAGCCTCTCCCTGGGAGACAGGAGAGAAAGGTTAGCAGCACACAGCAGAATAGAAATCTTTACAAATACTCCTTAAATTTTCAAGGACGTTTCCATCAAACTCGAGCAGCAGCAGTGCCTTTTGCATTACAGCTGCTAACCCTGAGGATTTGACATGAGCTCCTTGCAACAGCCAACCCACAGCTGCCACAGGCAGGGCTCCTGTTCCCTTCTAGGGCAAGTAAAGTGGAACAAGTGGCAGGAGAGGTCACTGACATCCGCTTTCTGGAGAGATTTGGGATTCTGGAAGGTTCAGTTCAAACCATCCCTCATACACTGACATATCCTGTATTCACACTCAAAATAAGGATCTGGATACACCCCTTTAGGACTCTGACCCTTTCAAAAGAGGAATCTCAACCTGATCACATATAAACATGCCCTAACTTTGGTCTCCAAAAGATTCTTTCTCAAAAGACCATTTAAAAGCTGCTCCTCAAAAAAGAAAACCCCCATCACCGAGTTCCCCAAGCACAGCCTGAGGGCTGCCAGAGCTCTCTAAAGTACTTGTTTTACTCTGCTGAGCACAAAATCCCACACGGTTTTCTTTTTGCCTGTATCAATACAGGACTAGAGCCATCAACTCGTGGGAGTGAAGCCTTTAAACTGGTTTTTATTACTGATACAAATATTGAATGTCTCCCTCCCTGCACAACTTTGTCCCCCGATCTTGCAATCTGCACACTGAACTTTACAGAAGTTCAGGGACCTAGAATCAGTCCAGGGAAAGGGAAGCTTTTTAGTGTAATTCACCATCCAGCCTTTCACTCAGCTGAACTGGGCCAGTGACAGCTCATTCATATCCACACAACAGCAAAAACCAGTTACCTGTCCTTTATTAGCCAGCTCAGAATTATTAAAAAACCCATGACAGCATTTTAGAAACCTCCCAGAGCCTGGATTCACAAACCCTCAGTGACAAATACACTAAGAAATGAGCCAGAAACCACTGGCAGAGGAAAGAGGGCCCAACACCTCACCTCCAACAGCTGAAAATCACCATGTAGGCACTGATGCCTCATCTCCAATTTATTTTCTGTCCTCTCCTGCTCTGTGTTAATCAGGCATTAAAATTAAAAAGGGAATTTTAAAAAATCCCCCCTTTATTTTCCCTACACTGTTCCTACAAAGGGGGGAATTTTTTATTGACCCAGATGATTCCTCTCATGGTTCCTTGGTTAATACATGTGAAAAAGCTGCCTCAACCCCCACAATGGGGTCGGTAACTGGCTCACCTGTAGAGCTCCTGTGAAACACACTCATACAGCTCCTCAGCAGTGAATTTCAGACTGTTATTGATCTAACAGAAAGGAAAAAGAATTCATATAGTCATTTATCAAGAATCACATGTCTGCTACAATTGTACAGCGGGAATAGCAGATACAGCTCATTTATTCCCTACCAGGCCTTCAAGTTGAGAGAGTACATTAAAAAAGACATCCTGGTATTTTATAATAAAATCTAGTATTACAAATTCCAGCTCCATTTTCTAACCACTTCCACACAAATCTAAAAGACCTTCAATAATTCTTCCTCCCCTCTTAAGTTACCCAATAGTTTTATTTATATATACGCATACATACATGTAAGTGTATATGTATATGTATGTGTGTGTATCCTCAATGAAGTAAGCTCTGACTTGCATAAATTCCAAAAATGTATGTGAAGGCCCAAATCCCAAATATATTTCCTTGCACAGCAGAGCACTGCTAGCCTGAAATATGTAATATATATTAAATAGAGAAATATTCTACTAAAAACATTAATTTCAAGGCTTTTTACTCTCAACAGCAAATCATTCACACAAGTGAGCGCTCAGCAAATCACACAACTCAAATACCTGTTGAAATCCAAAAAAACCTCTATCTTTAGGTTCAACAACTAATAAAGAAGAGCAAAGAATCAAAATTTTAGTGGAAATACAGTGATGAGGCATGACCTCAGAGCTACTTGAAATAAAAGCTGTAAGTGAAGTGACCAAACAGTAAAGAAAATGTCATACCTCATGTCTTCTGAGGAAGTTATAGAGGGTCCAAATATCTTGGAAACTGCTGGTTGGGGTCAAAATTCTGAAAAAGAAAAGTTTGGGAATGCTTTAAAACAAGTAGAAAAGGAGTCTATGAAAGAGTTAAGAGAATAAGCCAGAAATCTTCACGGAAAAAAAAAAAAATTACTTGAACAAAAAGGAAATTATGAACCTTGAAGAATTTTCCCTTTCACTCCTCTAACAGAATTAAAGAGCTTATTATTTCTGTGAGGACTTTTCTGGAGGCTTTTCCTAATTAAAAATTCCCTCCATGTTTTTGTGAGCCATTTCTGTATGAGGAGGGAGGAAACCCAGCACTAACTGGAAGCCCTTCGGTGCCCACCAGCGAGGCCCATGGGCTCACAGGGAACCACAGCAAAGCTTCCCAGGACACACAACATTCCCACCCCAGGTTTAACTCATTCCCTCTGGACTCCCATGTGCAGCCCAAATGCTGCAATTCACTTCCCATTTTTGCTACTTCTAATAACCACCAATTCCCACCCAATACTGCCAAGGGCCAGTGGGATGTGGCAGCTGAAGAGAGGTGGCTTTAATGGAGCACCTCGATGGACACCCTTTTCCACAAGGCTCCAAACCCGAGCCAATAAGGAAGTTGGTTTTTAACAAAATTAATTATCCTCATCTATTTAGGCAGATACAATTCAGTTGTAACTCAGTGTAACTTCATTTGCATTCACCAGGAAAAGCAGAACCCTCCTAAATGCTGCAAAACGTACCTTAAAATCAACATTAAAACACAATTAACACCTTATATATATTAAGAAATACTGATAAAACTTCGGTTTTTAACTCTTACATAGTTAAATAATGATTAAGATAATGACTGGACTTGGAAAAAGAAAAAAATCTTTTGGGGAAAGCTCTATTTACTTTCCCATGGGAAAGCGCCCAAATTCTCCTCTCCCTTCTCTTGCAAGCTGTAAGCTTCATTTATAAATGAATTAATTAGGAATTGAAAAAACCAGGAAAGTAACAGAATAAGTTAAAAAATCCTAGTTAAAGGACCCTGTGTTTGAAGCAGGCTGGAAGACCATGACACAGCAGAGTATTTACTGTAACTGGAGTGTCCACTGCTTTTTCTCATCGTTATTCGTAGGAATTATCACCAAAAATTAGTCACGCATTCTTCCCCCTCCTTCCTAAGGAGCAGTACCCAAAATGTTTGCCTTAAACCTGCCAACTACGAGTCAGGCAGGGAACCAACCGGCTGCTCTGCCTAAAATCACCTCGGAGCCTTCCCCGGGCACCTCCGCGACAATCGGCTTCGACAGGGAAAAGCCGGCAGGGAGAAGCTGCCAGCAACCCTCCCTGGAAACGCTGGGAATGCTGGAGCTGGAACTGCCCAGCAGCTCCCATTCCCCTCTGGCAGGTCCCATTCCCATCCGGCAGCTCCCATTCCCACCCAGCAGCTCCCATTCCCTCCCAGCAGCTCCCATTCCCCCCAGCAGCTCCCATTCCCCTCTGGCAGCTCCCATTC
>VZRO01006455.1:21874-44875 GCA_013397915.1 Daphoenositta chrysoptera
CCATTCCCACTGGCAGCTCCCATTCGCACCAGCAGCTCCCATTCCCCCCTGGCAGCTCCCATTCCCACTGGCAGCTCCCATTCCCACCAGCAGCTCCTGGCAGTGCCAGCCCTGCCTATCACATCCAGCACCTGCAGCAGCAGGAGCAGAGCATCCCAAGCCCGGGAGTGGCTGATTCCTCATGGAATCATTCCCTCCAGTCCAGGCAGAAACTGCCTGGCTGCTGCCACCAGCCTGGATGCACAACTGGACACAACATAAAAGGTGTTATAAATAACCTCACCCCAAGGCCATCACAAAATGCTGCAGCAAAATCTGTCCATCCCTGTTCTTCCTGCTGTGCAAGGACACACATGGATAAGTGACGGAGCTGCCAGTGGGAAACCCGGCCACAGGAGCTCTCCAGAGGAAGGATGGAGGGAACATACTCAGGTTTATCCCTGCAAGACCTCAGGTGGATGGACAAACCCACCGTGCCTCCAGTTCTTTGGGAAAAAAAACCAAATTGTGCAAATAATCATCCAAGTAACTTAATGTTAAATCTTGTACCTCGTTTTATGGCCTTTGCTTGGATGATGCCAACGGTTTCTGGGTTTTTACCATGGAATGAGAAGTCTGACACTTGGCTCCAAGTTTTACAGCAGCTCCAAATAAAAGAGATTTGTTGTTTTGAGGGGAGAGCCCTCACTGCACACAGAGCTCTGGGAAGCTGCTGAGAGAAGAGCCTGCACCATAACTTCCCCCACAGATTCCCAACAGGTCAGCATTCATGGAACAGCCTGGTGCTGTCTGCAGCTAAATAGGGGCTGCAGTACCAGCTCCAGTCTGGGAATATGTTCTTCAGTACAAGACTGACACATTCCTGTCTGCAGAGCAATGATTTCACAGCACCACTGCTCTCTACTGCTTTCAATCACTTCACGTTCATCTCCTGCAGCCACCATCCTGTGCTATGGAAATGGACATATTAAGGGAAGGTGTACACTGGGAAATCGGGGTCTGTCTGTATGAGCACTGACTCTGCTTCTATTACTTCATTAAATCAAGTTGCCCTCGTTTCCATGAAGTTTCTCAGTGACAAAAAGTCTACCTCAACTACAGAACTATGTCTAGAGAACTTCCTCTACATCAGTAATCCATGAAGCAAAGGGCTTTTACATCAAAATGTTCCAAGGAGCCATGTGAACCTCAGTATTGTGACCACTACAACATTAACCACTGCTGCTGCTTCTCTCTCCACACTGGTTCAAAAGCAGAGGGTGGAAATCCATGGAATCACTTGGCCTTTCCATCAGCACAGCCCTGCAGAACCATACTACAACACCCTCCATTCTGTGCTTCAGCTTAAGAACTCCAGTGTGGTTCTACACAGTTTTCTGAAAATACCGAGCACGTGAGGTAGAGAAGAGAATGTCATAGGAAGACCCAAGAAATGACTGTGGATACCCCCCAACTGGAGGTTAAATGCTGTCCTGGGGGAAGGAGGGAGAAAGGAGACAGTCAGACTTGGCCATTTTATCTCAAGAGCTTCCCAAACCACTCCCAACGTTTCTTTATCTCCTGTTCTGTCACTCATCTGATGACAAACACAAGGTGTAAGATACAATAATAAACAGAAATGGATAGAAAATAGCTCAGGATGTGGTTCCTCACTTGTGCATAGACAAGATCTGGGAGAAAGAAAAGCCTATTTGGAAAGGACCAGAAAATGAACTTATCAACTAGAAATGAAAAAGCCCAGCCCACAACCCAAGTGGCAGTGACAGCAGCTCAGCCTTCCAGCTGCTCCAGGACCCCTCGAGGGCAGGGACAAGGGAGGTCTGGTGGGACTGTGTGGGACCCCTGTCACACCCGAGGGAAGCTCTGCCCCCGGGCCCGTCCCACTCAGCGTCCCTCTGTCACTGCTCAGGCTGCAGGGCTGGCACAGAACATCACCCCGTTAACAATCCAGGGCTCCAGCTAAAAGGCTGGGATCTGATGGGAGAAAAGGCAGCCTCACCCATTAGCAGCCCCTTTTAACCTCACTGCCCGATTATCAAGGAAGCAAAGGAGATGGGAAATGGAAACCCCAAAGCTCCCTGAGCCTCATTACCAATTCCTCACTGCACTGCACCGAGGGGCTCCAGTGGGGTTACAGCCACCACCACAGGCCAGGCTCTGCTTCCACAGCAGCCAGCCGGGAAATCCAGGGGACTCCTCCCCACAGCAGAGCCAAGCTCGTGCTTTCTGGCACTGTGGAAGTGCCTCAGCTGTCAGCCCCTGCTGGCTCCCCTGGCTTTACAGGCTCAAGGCACCGCGGCTTTTACAACCCCACCTTTGAAACCCTTCTGCTTTTCAGACTGCTCTAAAAGCACCACGGCGTGAGCAGCTGCACAGCACCACCTCTGCCCTGCCCCTGGGGAGCAGTGCCCAGTTCCCCTGTCCCTTGGGGAGCAGTGCCCAGTTCCCCTGTCCCTTGGGGAGCAGTGCCCAGTTCCCCTGTCCCTTGGGGAGCAGTGCCCAGTTCCCCTGTCCCTTGGGGAGCAGTGCCCAGTTCCCCTGTCCCTTGGGGAGCAGTGCCCAGTTCCCCTGTCCCTTGGGGAGCAGTGCCCAGTTCCCCTGTCCCTTGGGGAGCAGTGCCCAGTTCCCCTGTCCCTTGGGGAGCAGTGCCCAGTTCCCCTGTCCCTTGGGGAGCAGTGCCCAGTTCCCCTGTCCCTTGGGGAGCAGTGCCCAGTTCCCCTGTCCCTTGGGGAGCAGTGCCCAGTTCCCCTGTCCCTTGGGGAGCAGTGCCCAGTTCCCCTGTCCCTTGGGGAGCAGTGCCCAGTTCCCCTGTCCCTTGGGGAGCAGTGCCCAGTTCCCCTGTCCCTTGGGGAGCAGTGCCCAGTTCCCCTGTCCCTTGGGGAGCAGTGCCCAGTTCCCCTGTCCCTTGGGGAGCAGTGCCCAGTTCCCCTGTCCCTTGGGGAGCAGTGCCCAGTTCCCCTGTCCCTTGGGGAGCAGTGCCCAGTTCCCCTGTCCCTTGGGGAGCAGTGCCCAGTTCCCCTGTCCCTTGGGGAGCAGTGCCCAGTTCCCCTGTCCCTTGGGGAGCAGTGCCCAGTTCCCCTGTCCCTTGGGGAGCAGTGCCCAGTTCCCCTGTCCCTTGGGGAGCAGTGCCCAGTTCCCCTGTCCCTTGGGGAGCAGTGCCCAGTTCCCCTGTCCCTTGGGGAGCAGTGCCCAGTTCCCCTGTCCCTTGGGGAGCAGTGCCCAGTTCCCCTGTCCCTTGGGGAGCAGTGCCCAGTTCCCCTGTCCCTTGGGGAGCAGTGCCCAGTTCCCCTGTCCCTTGGGGAGCAGTGCCCAGTTCCCCTGTCCCTTGGGGAGCAGTGCCCAGTTCCCCTGTCCCTTGGGGAGCAGTGCCCAGTTCCCCTGTCCCTTGGGGAGCAGTGCCCAGTTCCCCTGTCCCTTGGGGAGCAGTGCCCAGTTCCCCTGTCCCTTGGGGAGCAGTGCCCAGTTCCCCTGTCCCTTGGGGAGCAGTGCCCAGTTCCCCTGTCCCTTGGGGAGCAGTGCCCAGTTCCCCTGTCCCTTGGGGAGCAGTGCCCAGTTCCCCTGTCCCTTGGGGAGCAGTGCCCAGTTCCCCTGTCCCTTGGGGAGCAGTGCCCAGTTCCCCTGTCCCTTGGGGAGCAGTGCCCAGTTCCCCTGTCCCTTGGGGAGCAGTGCCCAGTTCCAGCCCTGTCCCTTGGGGAGCACTGCCCAGTTCCAGCTCTATTTGAGCTTTATTTCTTGGAGTTGTCATTAAAATGGGCACAACAGAATATTTCATTGGGTACAGGACAAATTTGGGCCTGGCAGCAGAGAAGGCTGCAGGTAAGTTCAGTTTCAGGTTTTACCTAAATGCATAAAACCATAAAGATCCAACAAGTAGTGATTGGAATGTCTGATATTTTGAACTGGGATCTCCTTTTTATAATCTCCTTTTTGGTTCCAGAAGGAGACTGTGTGCAGAGCAAGATTAAAGGCAGAGCTCTTCATCCAGAGACTTTATGGCAGAAATTATTAACTGCCACAGGAGCCTAAGGGAATGAAAACAATTCTCTAATGAGACACCAAGGAAAAGAAATCTCAATTCCTCCAATGACTAGCTGAAAAAATAAAGAGGACACAGCTTCTCTAGATCTGTGGAATTCTGTACTAAAATCAGTAAAACTGCAGAAGTGTTTTTAACTTATTTAAATTCAGCAATCAGTTCTGATATGGTAACACTCTCCTGCACTACGGAAATCTTAAGAAATTACACTTTTAATTTACAAATGTTTATGGAGCTCTTGACTAAACCACATTTTTCCAAACCATTGGGAGTGTGAGAGAAATTCCATTTAGATAAAATATTAGAAAAGCAGAATTCAGGCTCCTTATGCAGTCAGTAACAGACCAATATTTTTACAGGTGACAGCATATTAGTATAAATATTTAGGAGGCCTGTATCTAAATGTATATGCTATAAGCTGTGAGTGATTTTAAAGTTGGCATACGAACAAAAAAATTCTTTCTTAGCCAACAGATGAAAAGAAAAAAATCCAACTAGAAATAACTGTATCAATTCACCAAAGACTAAATTTTCTTTCTTTTCTATGAACAAGGTTTCTTATCTAAAAGAAACTTGGCAGGAAACATGAAGACAATATCCAATTCCCTAGGGGTGCATATAAAAGCTTGGAATCACAAGTTCTATTCAGCTGAGGGCAAATGTCAGCTAATCTAAACCCCTACTTTATTTTAAAGAGTTCATTTAAGAGACCTTAAATGAGGTGCCCCAATTAACTGGTTCCAAATAATACCCAACCCAAATACAAATATAAACCACCAGTGAGAACACTCAGAAATCCTCAATCCAAAATTGTTTAAAATCATGTCATGGTTTCACAATTTTACTGGATGCTTGAATTTCAGAAGTTTAATAACCTTTGCTCATTACCAGTAGTAATG
This sequence comes from Daphoenositta chrysoptera, assembly GCA_013397915.1. Lineage (NCBI taxonomy): Eukaryota > Metazoa > Chordata > Aves > Passeriformes > Daphoenositta > Daphoenositta chrysoptera. Next base: position 26,810 of record VZRO01006455.1, read on the forward strand.
GTATATAGTTAGAATACACTAACCATACTGCTTATTCTTAATTTCAGAGCTGAAGGCTGTAACACATCTCTGGCATGCAGAACTGTGAGTATAAACACCACTCTGATACCAATGCTGTTAGAGGAAGACACCAAGATGAAATGAAAAACCTGCACGGTGTGACAAAAGCTACCAGGACAGGGTAAGGTGCCACAAGCTGTTACTGAGACATCTTCAATGAAACAGCTTCTTTTGTTTTCCTTTTCCATATCTGTATTTATCATTAACATGTTCTGGCCATCAAGCCTGAATAGCTGGGGTAGTGCCACTGGTGTAGTATTTTTTTTATGATTAAGGGTATCATTATATTTATCTCAAAAAGCATCATCATGTTTTTCTGATTGTTTTTAACAATCTGAAAATCTAAACTTCTAAAGCAGTTGAACTTTCAATACAATTTATTGGTAAAGCTTCCAAACTTTCCCAAGATGTTTTCTCTCTTCTTTGTTCTGGACAACAGGGACCAGAAGATACCACAGAAGGAGTTGTGTTTTATCACTAAAGCTGTGTTACCTCCAAATATCCAAGACAGAACTTTCTCACTATTTTTTTTCTCCAGTGCCTCCTTTTCTGCAATCATGCCATTAGATTAAGTCACTGAAAGGTATTTTTTCAAAAATGAAGAAAAATAAATACACTGCAAGGTCAGTTTTAGAGCAAAATGAAACGGAGGTGTCCCTGCCCATGGCAGGGGGTGGAACAACATGAGCTTTAAGGTCCCTTCCAACCCCATCCATTCTGATTCTATGAAAACTTCTGAATTTTTGCTTTAATACTCTGTAACATTCATTAAACTGCAATGAGACATTAACCTGGCTCCCAACCCTTTAGAAAAGCTCCTCAGAAGTCTCAAACTCCCTTGAATCACTCCACTCAAGGCCACAGCAGCAAATGCTTGGTGCAAATTCTCCCCATCTCTTGCTCCGTGATGCCACCTACTGCAAACCTGCACATCAGAGCAGGCACTTCCAAAGTGTCCAGGAAAGCTACTCCATTCCAACAATCAGCCTGTGTATTTCAGGATTTCTTATTTTTACAGAGCTCTCCCATATGAAGAAAACCAGCAGTTTTTAATTAAACACCTCTGCAACACAGAAACAACCATCCTGAATATTCCATATTCCCATTAAATCTCATCCACCACATCTATAAACTGATACCACGAGATCTGTTGCAAAAACTTTAGGATTGGAATGAAGAGAGCAAAGTTTAGCAGTAACCTGCTTTATGGAAACAATTTCCTTAGGGGGGGAAAAAAGCCACCAGCAATAAACTGAATTCATCAGCACTCAGCTGCTCGAGCTCACAATTCTACCCATATTTTTCTCCTTCTAAGTTTGTAATATTTTTATCATTTATCTTTGAAAGAAAAACTGCAATTCTTTGAATGGATCTGTATTTCACTGCCATGAAAAAAGGACTAAGCCAAGACTACACAGGAGATTCCTTATTCTTCCTGAAACTTCCAATTTTTTGTGCTGTATGACAAAGGGCAGAGGGATGGGGCTCCCCCTGCCAGAGGGCAGGGTCAGATGAGATACTGGGAAAGAATTCTTCCCTGTGAGGGTGGGCAGGCCCTGGCACAGGGGGCCCAGGGAAGCTGTGGCTGTCCCTGGATCCCTGGGAGTGTCCAAGGCCAGGCTGGATGGGGCTTGGAGCAGCCTGGGACAGTGGAAAGGGTCCCTGGCCATGGCAGGGGTGGCACTGAGTGGGCTTTAAGGTCGCTTCCAACCCAAATCATTCTGGGATTCCATGATTCTGTGAAGACAGAGGGAATATTATTCTGCCTAAAGAGAGAATCCAGCTGATTGTCATTGTTATGGCTGTCATGAAGAACACTCTAGAACTGGGAAGAGCAAAGCTCCAGAACTTTATATCCTTCACTCTATTGGAACTTTGCCCGTATCTGAGTGGGCCTCACAGTTGAAACATAAATGTCCTGAATTATTCAAAGTTCCTGCCATCAGAACTGATGTATCAATCATAATCATCAATAGCTCCAGTTACATCTAAGCAGAGACAACTCGCTGGTCAAACACTGGAAAACAAATCCCAGACATAAAAAACAATTCCCTCCAAGAGATCTCCATGTCTGCAACACTTTCATGATCTTTTGCTACCAAGAAATGGTTCAAGGTAGCCTTGACAGCAGGATTTTTACTGCAAATCATGTCACTAAGCACACAGAATAAAGAGGGGTTTGGTGCTGAAATATTTCAGACCTTTGTGACTTCAGGTGCCTGTCACACACTCTGTGCCCAGCTGCAGTGCTCACCTGCCAATGCCCTCACGGATGTCCTTCACAGCTGCCAACAGCTTCTGCAGGCCCAGAAAAGCCTCCTCAAACGAGGCCTTGGCAGCCATGGTCACTGCACTGGGGTCCAGCTTCTGGAATAGCTCAATACTGAATCAAAAGAAATAAAGAAGAGACAGAAAAGCAGTTAATTAAAACGCTCAGAATTCAGAGAAACCCAGTGTCTACTGTGTGTTTGTATTTTGTCTATTAAAACAAAAAGGTAAAATATAAATCCCACTATCTAAAACAGTCTCAGAATAAATGGCAGTGCAGAAATGGAGTTATCACTGCTGATTAGCTGAGTCCTCACAGACCACCAGAAATGGAGTTCCTTTGTGCTTGGCTGGATCAGAGCCCCTCCTTGGAAAAGATTCCCGACTAAGACAACAAAGAGAAAACACAGTACCTATTCAGATTTTATCAAAAGATATGGCATCCCGGTGAGTTTTCAGCAGATTTTTCAAAAATAACCAAAATAAAAGCAATGGTAAAACATCTAGATGGAAAAGAAGTTAATTTCCTGCAATTCTGACTTTACAAGAAAAAGGAAATTCACTAGATTCTGCATTTTGTAAAGTGAAGAATTTTGCTTAATAACAAAATATTTTCTATTTCAAATTGATTTTCAGGTTTTAAAATACGGTATAGAATTTTGCGTAAGGTAGAAGACCTCCACTGGTTTTGGAAATAAAATAACCACAAGAAAATTAAGATCTCAGATGCTATTTTATTGAGAAATACAAGATTTTCATGGATGCCTCACACTTGTAGGGTTTTCAACTCTATTTTTCAGGGCAACTTATTTCAGCTGCTGCGCAGAAAAAGAGCAGCAGACTGACGTAACAATTTGCATGCTCTCAACTTTTGTGTGACAGGCTGTGATGGGGTTTTTTTTGGTCACTTGAGATGAATTACAGGGTAAAAAGCACAGTTCCTAAAGTGTGCTCATTTGAAAGTTATCTAAGGTTACATGTTATTTCTGAGCCCCTTTAACAAGCTGTACCTGTACAAGTTCATGGTGTTCCAAACACCTTCCAGGACTGACCAGATTTCCTGGTGCCTGTTTTCCTGAGCTGCATGAAAGCTGGGATGTAGCTCTTTTTCCTCCGTGCTTTGCAGATTGGGTGTCGTGGCTTCCATTTTTTCACATGCAGCATTTTCTGAAAGAACCATGATGTCTTCTGATAAATCCTGCTCACTGTCTGCCCTCACCTTATAAAACAGTTCAGCAAACAAATAATCAATGTATTTGGTTCCTAACTTCAGAAAACCTGAATCTACACATTTCTACAGATTTTTTTAAGCAATGCTCAAGAAATCAAGGCTGAACTCTTTGAGTCACCTTAGTTACAATCTCTGCATCCAAAGCCTCTCTCGGTGGTTTGGGGTGGAAGGGACCTTAAAGCCCATCCAGTGCCCCCCCCTGCCACGGGCAGGGACACCTTCCACTGTCCCAGGGTGCTCCAAGCCCCGTCCAACCTGGCCTTGGACACTTCCAGGGATCCAGGGGCAGCCACAGCTGCTCTGGGCACCCTGTGCCAGGGCCTCCCCACCCTCACAGGGAGCAATTCCTTCCTGACCAGTTTTCAGACAGAGCCTGATTCTCATGGCAGCAGAGTCAGGTTCAGGGCTGACTGCATCGCACAGAGGCCCCAGCACAGGTCACTCCTGACCTTCCTCCTTTCCCCTTCAGCCTTTTCCAAAGACACCAAGAACTCTTTACAGCTGTTCTGACCTAGCTTCTTTCCCATAAATCCAAATATTTCATCCATGCTCATGACTCCAGTTTTTTTGCCATTGCATACAGAACTGGCAGTAACCATAACCAAGACAGTTGAAATTTCCTCCACAGCAACTCAGAGCTGAGCTGGGAGTGAAAACCAACTCCTGAGAACACAAGAGGTGTCAGGACAACCCCCGGTAACCATCACAAACCATGTGACACAAGGGAGTCCCTCCTTCAGCTACCAAGACATTGAAAGCTGAAATAACACACCCAAGAACAGCACTATGGGACCCGTGTCAGAAGGAGAAACAGCAAGTTTAATCTCTAAGGCCCAACAGCTACAAACGCAATAGAAAACTAAGACAAAATAATGGTCTTCAGTCACCCTTCCAATACTAACACATTTATATTAGGGAAAAAAATATAGCAGCAGGTATAAAGTAAAAGTTAAAGTCAGGGCCTCTTCATTTAGAAAACACCCAGCAACATTTCCTGGAGTAATCAGTGGAAATGATGGGAATAATTAAGAAATGTAAACCAGGTTTGGAACATGGAACAGCTCAAGGAAGGGGTGAAGTGGACAAACACCAAAGCTGCCCTTACCTCCCCGAGGGTCTCACACAGCTTTGTCACTTCAGCATAAGCCTGGGGCAGAACACCGTTGTAGTCTGACCTGGTGCTGAAAGCATGGAGCAATTTTTTGGATTCCTGGAGCAGGATACGCACTGTTGAGGAGTCAAACGGTTTATCTGATGTTTTGACATTAATGTGAGAGGGAGGAAAAAAAAAATGTTAGGAGCTATCAGTCTTGGCATGCAAATTTAATATTCAAATACCTGAACATGAATAACAGAAGCACATGAAAAGCCTAGGAAAATGGTTGAGAAGCATCAGGTACAACAATCTCAGAGAAACATGCATGAGATTGCTCACTCCTTAACCAAGTCTTCCAAATTTATCCTGGGATGTTGCACGAGGATCAACTGGCATATCTAAAATAATTCTGCAGAGCAGCAATATCCCAAAGAGGCAGAACCATGAAATCACAGGATATCCTGAGTGGGAAGGGACCCACAAGGATCGTGGAGTCCAACCCCCAGCCCTGCACAGACACCCCAACAATCCCACCCTGTGCATCCCTGACATGGGAACAGGCTGTGCCCATGCCCTGGGGAGCCTGGGCAGTGCCAGCACCCTCTGGGGGAGTTCACCAGGTCTGTCTGTCAAAATCAAGTGCCCAAAGACATCTTTAAACAAATGGAGGGTTTGTGGGGGTTGTTTTGGTTGGCTTCTTTTTAAAACAAACCTCCCTGCCCTCACGTACCACATTAAATATCCTTGGCTCCTCCATAATTTATTTGGCAAATGCAGATCATTTGGTCACACATAACATGGGGGCAAAGGAGGGAAAAGAATTATTTGCTTTTTAAAAATAATTCAGAGACTTTGGTGACCATTAATATACACAGTCAGTTCTATAACTCAAAGCAGAGCAAGGAGGCTTTTTACAAGTTTACACTTAACATTCTCAGGGACTGTTACCTGCATAAAGGTGTTTAGAAAGACATTCAATGGTTGAAAGCAAACTCCTTGGCACCACATAACCAAAAACAGCCATCCAGTGTTTTTTATAACACTTCAGCAGGTTTGCTAAGGTCCATGGTGGCTTCAGGTACAGGATCTGGAAGAGAGTATATTATAAATTCAAAGGCTGGTTTTCATTTAGACGTATTTCTATTCATTCCACAACTGCTCTGTTCTTCAAGAATGTGATGATTTGTGACTGCTGAAGGAGAATTTCAGTGATTCCTCAGAAGTAAGACTATGTCCAGATTTAACAAGTTTATGTATTAATAAAGATTTGATTCAGCAGCATCATGGGTTAAACAGTGATGCTCATTCAGAAGCAATGCACAATCAATCAGTCTCATGATTTTTGGTTCCCCATTCCTCAAAAACTCTTAATACTTTTAATTTATCTCAGAACTGATCTAATGAGTTACTTGTGCACAAAAGCCAACAGTTACAAGAACAAAAAGAACAACAATAAATATGCCTTTGATTCTCCAGTACTGCTACAAAGTAAAAATAAACAGTGACTATTCATACATGAAGTAAAATACATGTATTGCAAAAATATTGAAATTCACTACTATCAAGTGAAGCCAGTGTTTGAAGAGATGTTAAAAGAAATTAACTAAGTGAATCAAGAAGTGATTAAAAGCTTAGCAGCTAATCAGGACAGCTTGGGAAACAATCACCCCATGATTTTGGGGGACTTTTAAAGCCACAGAGGCTTATCTGCAATAAATTTAAACTTCTAACAACCCCCCACCAGCTATGAAATGGAATCTAAAGTAAAGCATGGACAATTTGAAAGTGCCTTGTACCTGGGTATTTATCTTCTGCAAACAATACTTTTGCAAGAGTGTTTAGGGGTTCTCATTAGTACCCTTGTCATTCTGTATCTGCACTGGAATCAATTTAGCTGTGAACAGTTTTATCCACATCTGTTCTGGTGGGGAAGAAATGCCTGCAACAAGTGCCTCAATATTATACAGAACATGATGGAATGATTTCTTGCAGGATGTATTTACAGTGCAGGGATTTACCTGACTAGAAAAGCTGAAATAGAATTTTAATGCCACTAATAAAAAGAACTCTGAAACTTCACACTGAGAAACCAGCACGCCTGTTATTGTGTCATTAAAATTCTATTAAAATACTGCACATGTTGCACACTAGTGGTCAAACAGGATAATCTTGCTATAAAACGAAATATTAGAAGTGAACCTTCAGCTATTCTCTGTCAGTGAACTGTTATATCATGGACCTGGATGACTTGGGTTTGGCTTGGCACAGGTATTAATAGCAATAAAATATCAGGGGCATTCAAACCCCTAAATAATCAAAACATTAAGCAAGAAGATGTAAGAAACCACCTCCATCCACAGGTTTCCAAATGCAAGTTTCATTTCAGTCTCCAAAATAGAAGACAAAGCTTCTCCTAAGTTCCTTTCGAGGTCTGGAAGCACATTTGGGAATTGTGCAGTAAAACCAGCATCGCCTCTTGTTTTCCCAAATTCTGCATCTGTCAAACCAATGATACAAAAGGTATTTATTGAAACTGGGTTTATATCGAATTCATGTTGATGGTGCATGAAGAACTTGCCCCCATAAACAAAGACAGACTGCACTTTAGTTTATAAAGCAGATGGGCTACACCTAATTAGGTTTCAAGTATTTCTAGTTATACCCACTTGTAATGTGTGTATTTTTAATTAAGAGCTACTAACTAAGAAGGTAATTTCCCCACCGTATTACTCATTAGTGGTCTTACTCCACATTTCTTTTTTCTTTAAATAACTTAGATCATATACAGCCAGCAGGGTTATCAGCAAGCACAAGATGATCACTTCTGAGCTCTGTAAGCTGTACCCGTATCTTTGGAAAAATGAAAAAACCTCTTTCAGTCCCAAAAAGTTCAGGACACCTTTTAAATTACTCTAAACATAGGAAATTCATGCAGTGGTTTTTTCTACAAAATAAAAAGACATCATATTTGAATTTCCTAGAACTCTGAGACAGATGTTTAATTCAAGTCTCAAACTTTCAGTAAACTTTTGAAAAAACATTCCCCAAACAAAAAACATTCCTAAGGATTCAAAGCATAGGAAAGCTGAAGGTGTAGTAGGAACTGTTCTCCCTCTGCCCCACTATTTTTTACACACTTACAAACCAGCATATTCCACAGACTCACCCTGCTTTGGCTGCTGCAGCTCCTCACAGTTCTGGGGCCTGTTTACATTCACATTCTGCAGAGCAGTGACCAGATCAGCTTTGCAGAATGCCTTCACCTCGCTCACAATGGCTTTACTACACAAATTTTTATCATCCCTAGAAGAGAATTAATTGTTGTTAAAAAATGAATAAAAGCAGCTTACTGAAAAAAACCTGTATTTGGAAAACTTTTTTTGTGAACTTCATTATATAGACAAAGTTTTCTTTCTCAAGCAATTAGAAGTAGTTCAAAAAATCAAACCAGAGAACTAAGTAAAAATGAGAAACATACTGAAAAGTGTTTTGGAGTCTAGGTTTGCTTTAAGAAAACAATAGCTATAATTACTACAGCAGTGATGCTTAGTTGCTATGATCTCAGAAAGCAAACCATGCAGTAATTCTAAGACAGTAATATCTTATTTGATGGCTACAATTAATTGTCCTTGTTAAGACCCTTTTTACTATTCTACTGGCCAAATCATTATCTCAGATGCCACTCTGAGGTTCTGCTCCAGCAGAACTACTTTAAAAATCCAGGACAAAGTTGCATCCCAGTACCTTCTCAAAAGCTCCCATTGCTTATATTGGTAGAGGATAAAGGGATTTTTGGGTGAAAAGCACTTCTGAAGTAACCTCCTGTTCTTTGATCAGTGAAACATAAAATCACCATCACTATCCTATGAATACTGTGACTGAAATGGCATTTTCAGCAGCCACTTGTGTCAACCTGAAAAACCCAAATGGTGCCCACTTTTAACCCTGCTCACTGAACTATGCAGGAACTGGTTCTAGCCAAGACCAGAGCAAGCAGAGCCAAGGAGTATTTAGTTCTTCAAGCTGGCTTCACCTGCTCGTATCAAACTCAGAATCAATACTCAAAGGTCAGCTGTTATCCTCACAAACAGGAACAGCAGCAAATCCATCCCCAGCTTACCTCTTTCTAAGATTACCCCTTGTTTGCTTCTGCTTGCCTGGCTGGGAAGAGGAATGAAGTCTCCAACTGGATCTCAATCACTAATTCACATCTTTTTTTCTATTTTATGACTTCAGTAATATTTTTTATAAGAAACCAGAATAATGCTTTAACAAATTTTAAAATTGAATATTGAGTAAGCTGAATTCTATTTCAGGCCTCAAGCTCATAAAGGTGATTCCATCTCCAATTTTAGTGGTTTGTTATCTCCTTCTACTCTAGCTTTTAAGAGGGTGATTGCCCTTCCAATAGCTTACTCAGAAACTGCTCTTTCTTTAAGGGCTGATTTGAAAGCAGTGTGGCAGGAGAGGCAAAGGCACCCAGGAACTCACGTGCAGAGGACGACAAGAGCTTGTGGGAAGAGGTTCTGGTACTGCAGGCAGCACTGCAGGACACGGTCGTCGTTGTTCTCGTCACTCAGCCCATCTGCAAAGGCAGTGCAGGCACAGCTGAGGGATGTGGGCACAACTCAGCCTCACAAACTCCTCCCTGCACCCATGGTGCTCTCTGTACGTTTAATGCTCCCCACACAAGGACACAAGTTTGAGGTGAAACTGAGAAACAACTGATAAAAGAGCACTACCCATAATATGGCATTTGCGTGCCACAGCCTTGGGTACACACTGAAGGCTGCTGTAAGAAATCAGCTCATTTTAATTAGCTAACTGCAGAGTGAAGTCTCCATTAAACTCAGAATTCTAAGGCTGCCACTAGGTGAAGTGCAAGGATGAAGTAGCCAGCACAAATGGACTGCACATGTATTACACATTTTTTGAGAAGCCAGCTGCATGGATTGCCCCCACAGTTTGGAATCCTGGTTCTTGAGACACTTGTAGATGAACCGCACTGCAGGGATAGCTTTGTCCCGAACATGCTGCAACATTTTCCCCTTCTTCAAGTTGTCCAGCTCTTGCAGGACGACCCAGGGAATTATTAATGCAAGTCTATCAACTCCTGGAAGGAAAAAACCAGCACCAATAAACAAAGGTATTCGCAGGAGCGACACAAACTACTACAGAGAAATTTCAATTCAAGCATCATATTTATGCAAGTTCACACCCTTTGCCCAATAGTTTTCATATTCCTTGCTCAAGAGAATCTAGCATTCGAAAAAGAGCTGAAAAAGGCTGAGTTCCTTCTTTCTCATCTACCCTCAATCTGGCACTACACTGATTACATGGAAAAGTGACAATACTAGTCAAACAAAAGGGAGACACGATTTTAATCAGCAGAATACTTTGACAACACTGTAACATGTATTTGCAGCAATTCTCTTGGCACTCACTCGCTGTAAGATGTTGCAGCAAGGTGACACAGCAGCTGGAATAGCAGGCTGCACACACCTGAGTGACCACAGCAGTCACTGTGCCAAAACAAGCAGCAAAAAAAAAGCAGCAAGGGCTTGTGTTCATTGCCAACCAGCATTCCTAAACCAGGAACAGAAGTGTGGATACTGGACCACGGTTTTATTTGTAGGTAAGTATGGGCTGAACTTCAAAGCTTTTATATGAAATACAGGGTAAATCAGAAGTTTAATGACTCTTCTGTTTGTCCACCCATGACAAATACTTCAATCATTTTCTTTCTCATTCACATTATGAGAATAGAATTTTGAAAAAATGCATTAATAACCATCTGCTTTGTAATAACTAGGCCAGGGATCAGCAGCCTTCTCAACATGGTGGGTCTGGTGCAGGACCAGAAATTGGGAGTTGCAGTATTCTAAAAAGGCATCTTAGTGTATGTACAACAAGAGCATTCCTAACCTGGGAGGGGAAATATCGTCTGACAAACTCCTGAAAATCACTCAGGCCCTTAGGGAAGGTATTTTCCAGGTGGCTGGAGTAAGTGTATTCATTAGCTGAAAGTATCAAAGCACCCTAAGCATTCTGACAGATTCCAGATATGCCTACCCAGAACTGGCATGCAAGATCCTAACCCTGCAAACATCAAATAACCACCAGCTTCCCAGCATATTAGAGTCAGATATTAAAGCCAGGATCTTATTCTGAATTCCTCAGAAACTGCTCAGTTCTGCCACCCTTACCAAGGCAGAAACAAAGCACTGACTGACTGCTCAACACATTTTAAATTATATTTCTAGAAAAAGAAATGTTAAAAGGAGGCTAGGAAACAGAGTTATCACTAGTAATGGGTTAAATGCTTAAATTATGTTCTTAGAAAGGGTTAAGACTTAGGTACCTCTAAGAATTCAAGTGTATTCCTGGGAATATCTGCCATGATTATCTGCAGGTACATGGGCTTATTACAAGCACAGTAGGTTCTGCTTCCACAGCTGAGGTTTCCCTAGGATGCAGCTTGTTTGGGTTCACAGAACCAGGCTCTCAAGTGTGAGCCTTCTGCCTCTGGATAAAACCTGCCTTTTTAAGGAGCCCAGGCTTGGTTTCCTTCAGGTAGCCTGAAGCTCTTACAACATCTATTTTTCTTACAATGTCTAACTCTTCAGAATGTATTTACATACCTGGTATATCCTCAGATTTCAGGGATCTCACAAACTCAAGGTGACTAATCATTATATTTGTGTCAATCACCACTAGGATGTTCAGACCAGAACTAAAAGCCCCTAGGGGAAGAGAAAAAAGAGAAAACAGCAGAAATAGTCAGTTGTGTGCTCCCTACTTGGACCATAACTGCTATTACTGGTTGCAACTAGAGAGCAAAGCAGATCCAATCATGGCATACCAGCAGAAATATTTAAATCCTGTTCTGGAAGATCTATCTCCATGCTTGTAAGTTCTCCACAGGTCTGTACTACAGACAGGGCCATCCTCTTCTCCACACGAGCAACATGCAAGTCTTCAACTATCTGCATCTACAATGAGAAAACGTGCATGTGTGCAATCCATTGGAAGTAATCACTTCATAATTCTTCCCCAAAAAGATACTCTTGCATTAATGCTGTTAAAACTGCCTGAAAATGATGTCAGAAAAATTTTAAGTCTGTACAGGAAATGTAAAGCCATTAGAACTTCTACATATGCTCCACTAAAGTCATCCAAAATATGGCCTAGAAAGATTTATGACCTTTCTACCTGGTATTCAAAAACTTTGCTTCATTTTTTTGTTACACAAACTGCAAGTTTCCTAACAGGCACTTCTTAAAAAAATATGTCTCTCTTCCAACTAAAAAGTTAGAGGACGGAAAATGAGACAGCTGGAGCATGTTAGCAACTATGAAGGCCCCTTTGTTGCACATGGTAAGAGAAAGACACTCTTTATCTCAGAAAGTTCCTGATTAGCAGCAATTTAGCAAATTTGCTTAGTTTTTTAAATAAATGCTCCACATTTTTGGAGTGTAGATCATGAGTCAACAATGCCAAATACTAGGAAAGGTCATGGAATTCTCCAGTTACACAACCTTGGTGCCCTTGGTCTTTAAGACTCAGAAGTGTTAAATGAAAGCATTACCAACCTCTTGGTCTGTTTCTGCATTCTGACTGTCTTGAAGGGGTGGGAAGTCTTCAGAGCTCTGTAGGGAGAATTAAAAAAAACCTACCAACACCACAAGATATCAAGGAATATTGAGGAACAAGCGATCCCCACACCAGGAGTTTTGGAATACAGCCATACAGTGTTAAACAAGTCCCTCACTCACCTTTGGGACAGGCACAGGCTTTCTGACCTCACCTCCCTGGTAGGAGTCAGATGTGCACGGGACCTCATCATTCTAGAAACAAACAGGAACAGAAGTACAACACATATCTTAGAGGGCTTTTTAGAGAACACTGGGTATTCCCAAGTGAATAGGGGACATAAACCACAGGTTTAGCATCTACAGTATTATTTCAATAGGGCTTAGATGCATGGCTTTCTTTTAAATAAGTAACAGTGAATTACACAGCAAATTCCATCTGAACATTAACCTCCCACTTTCTTACATTTAAGGTGGCTGACCAGGCTGCCACAGATAGGCTGTGGAGTCTCCATCCTTTGTCCTGGGCAGCCAGCTCTGGCTGACCCTGCTTGAGCAAGGGGGCTGGACTGGATGATCTCCAGAGGTGCCTTCCAACCTCAATGACTCCCTGGCTTTGCACTTAGTAGCTCTCTTTGCATACACACTAATGCTCACACCACTGTAACACAAACTGTAACCTCCAAAGATGCTGGGCATTTACACAAGAACAACAGCAAACGCTCAAGATCCAGCTTGTGTTTGGCTCTGCACCTCAACCTGAGCTTAGAAACAAACCCGTCACAGATAAAAGGGAAGTTCTGCAGCACACATACCAATTTAGTCCCAGATCCACCCCAAGCTCTGCTGGCATCACTCTGCCAGCAATGCTCTGTCTGGCAGCAAGGTTTCATTGGTTCAGTTTATTCATTCATAAGGTGAAATAACTGTATCAACTCAAAACAAAAAAAAATCAGCGGATTTATACCTAAACTGAAGTATTCCACACCCCCAGCAGCAAAGCAAAGCTGTGGAAGCATCTGTGCAGACACAGTCCCAACATACAAGACCTTTACTCTTCTGGTCTGTTTAACATTTAGCTGAGGAACATGGTAACAAGGTTTACATTGGGATCAGAAAAATCCACCTAGTTAGCTATGAAACCTGTCTGGATTCTGTAAGAAGACAGTCTGCTCATATAAATCTGTCTGCCATTGAGAAACCAGCCTGAAACACCTACATAATACAAAGAACTGGGCTCCCCTTACCTGCTTAAAGCAGTGTGCTGTGGCTTCCAAGTCCCCTTCTTTGGTCCCCGAGTGCCCAGGAGCTTTGGGAGAAGCAGTGCTGTGTATTCTGCGCTTCCCAGAGTCCCATCGTGCCCGAGTTTCAGACGAGGAGTGTGATGATCTGTGTTTACTCACGTGCCTCTTTTTCACAGCAAAGTCCTTATATTCTTCTTCCTCCTCTTCTTCCCAGAAGCTAGATAATGCTCTTGGCTCCTTCGTGGCAGGCCTATCACCACGCCCAGTCCCTGCAGAGCTGTCAGGTGGCTTTTTGGGAATTCTGACATCTTCACCCCGCTTTTTTGAGCCCTCTGCCTTTTTATGTGGTACCTCACACACAGAGGACTTAAACTTTTCTAACATAGTTTGTTCTGCTTTTAGCTTGAGTTTGCAGAGTTCAGCTTTCTCTCTCTTTTTCTTCAGTGCCTTGTCCCTCTGAAGTTCAAAGCTGTGCCAGAGCCTTTTTCCTTCTGTTCCATCGAAGCGACTTCTTTCCTTGCTGGCCACCACATCAGGAGTGCGGGTGGTTTTGCCATGTTTGATTTCTTTGGCTTTAAACTGGATCACTATTTTCTTTTGCTTTTCAGTTTGAATTGAAGAACCATCCAGGGTTTTGCTTCTGTTTGGAGATTTTTCCTGGGATCTTCCATCAGCATTGTGGGAAACACTAGAACTTCGGTGTCGCTTCTTCTCTTTCTCTGGTTTGGATCTACAGAAACATCATGAAGAAAGTAATGTAATTTAGTTCAGTTAATGGAAAAGAGCAACAAAAAAGGCAGCTGCATTTGATTTAGACAGAGCTAAGCATTTATGAGCATCATGTTCTTAAACATGAACTTGGAGAAACATCTGTCCTTCAAAATAGTTTGATATGGCATTTATTGGATTTACCTTTCTCCATTGTACAGCCATTTGAGCTTTGAGAAAATGGAGAAAAAGCTTCTTCTGCATCCACTGTTGGTTTGAGAGACACCCTACACAGTCGAGCTTCTTCTTATCACACAGATAAGTTTTAACAGCAGTTCAGTGATAAAGGAGGTGTGTCATCCTAAAAGGTCAGCTTGGTCACAGAGTGCCAAAATACACACAGCTTTCAAACTGTTTATCCTGCACCGACTGGGAACTTGGAAAAGGAACAACGGATGGGAATATAGTAACATTCTACAGAAATTGTGAATTATATGAAAAATTATTAGGAAACTTTCTTATAAGAGCAGAGAAAATACTCAGTAATTATATTTACTGTACACTAGGTTTAAAATATCCAAAGAAAGACTGGTTAAAACACCATATTTTATTTGGTAAACAGGTTGAAAAAACTCTTCAGTTCAGCATTAAAGAGTCTGTGATTGTTATATTTTTAAGTAGTTCTATTTAATGACAGCTTGAGAATTTACCTCTTAAGTCCTGTTTCTCCTTTCACAGTATGCTTGTAAGATCTTGTGTCCTCAGAGTTCTGAAAGAAAAAAAAATTCAGGGGCTTACAGAGGAAACTGCAGTTAAAAAAAAACCTTTGTAAGACAACGTCACAACTGAGTGGTTTGGTTGCTTAGAGAAACACTGTCAAAGGGTGCCAAGGATGTGCATGCAAAGATAAGGGTGCAAAGGGTTCAGCAGCACTTCATGATTTAATCATGGAGCACTTTAATGCTTACAGAGTGATTCAACAGGGTCCACTACAACAGTGTCAACTACAGATCTGAGGCAGTAACGTTCCTACCACGATCAGCTCACAGGCACTCAGGTAAAACCATGTGTGCCACAAGACAGGTAGTTTTTGTACACCTCTGTGTTAGACGACTCAGTTTGCCCAAAACCACAGCAGGGTGTAGGAAGTTACAACAGAGAACGGTAACATATGGATTATTTCGGATAAGGAAGCTCCAGACAGTTCATCCTTTCACAAATAATTCACTCTTTCAATAACTGGGGTGTGCTGACTCAGTGAGGCCATTAGGTCACTGCTGCAGACATTTTTCCTACCTAGAGAGCCTTCCACACCAGAGAGCACTTAATGCAAAAATCAAAGGCTTGCAGAAACCAGGAGAGTTCTAAATTAAGGCAGTTTTGAGAACTTCTGCCTGTGGTTGGTTCTGCAGCTGCAGGACCAATACCAGCAATGGAACAGAAAAACCAGAATGACAGACAATTCCAAAGGCTCCCCCCGGGGTCACATCCACTGCCCTGCTGTCCCCACCAGCTGGAAAGCAGTGAAGGATCTCCCTTGGGTTAGGTGGAGCTCATGATGCTGCTGGGACAACTTCTGGTGATAACAACCCCACTTCCAGCTGCTCAGTTATTCGTTTCTCTCTTCAAGGCCTATTCCCCAACAACCATGAGCTTCCATGACATTTTTAGCATTTCTTGTCAACCTACCTCCTCCTTTTCTCAAAAATTTTCACTTAATTTAGTCATCACAAGCAAATTTTCTTACTGTTCCTCTCCTCCCGGCACTATCAGTTTGGGGTATAAGACACCTCCCACCCATACTGGGATCACACTGGAGGATGCTTGCTACAATTAGAAGTTTCCGTATCTTTTTGCTGTTAAAGCTGTATTCTTCAAACTGGTAGAGGCATTAGCAATGGAAATAAGCTACAGTATGAGGTTTTAGGCCAAGTGTTTACCCTTTGTATTACAGAAGTAAAAAAACCAACTAACTAATAAAGCACCTTAGGGTAAGTTAATTTTAAAAGATAAATTGAATAATAGTAAGGACTTCAGGGGAAGAAAAAATAATTATAAATATTTGACTTTGAACAACATTTTCTCTATGATCAAAAGGCATCTAACATGAATAGTTCAGTTTATGAGGCCATAATATCATGCTCATTTATTAACACTTGCAAAAAAATTTTGAGAAGACAGGTAAAAGTTCTCTTACTTTACATATATTCTTTGCAAAATCCAATGGAAAAGAATCTATCAAATTCAAGTGTGGATTTATTAAAATACTGATTTATCAACTATGTATTGCACTTCTGAGAGTAAATAACTTGTCAGAAGTGGCCATAAACAATAAAAACAATAGGAAACTACACACAAGTGTGACCAGAAAGATGACAACTCCTGTAGCACCTGCATTTTACAAGTGATTCAGTGAAAGCTGACTCACTAGAAACAAGTATGTATTAGAATATGCTGAGAATTTTGGTCATTAATTTGTGTCTCAGTGGCTAGAAGGAAATATTTGAGAGTCACTCACCAAAGTGCTGTCAAGTACAACTCGTGGTTAATCAGAAAATTAAGATATATGATCTAAGATACAGAACAATCCAAGAAAACAGCACTGGTTTCAGTACCAGTATTCAACCCAACTTTCCTCAAACGGAAAGATACAGTAAAAGAAAAAAGTATCTGATTTTCTGATACCCACACTACTCACAGCCTCTGGAGAAAAACACAATTAATTATCTGACCAACTCAACCCTCCTGCTGCTCTTTATGAGCCTGTATTTAAATTGGATTCATCCTTCTACCACAAGGCTGCTAAACAATTCATGTTCTCTTGAATTTAGGAGATTGATTTAAGATAATAAACATAGTAATACTTCTGCTCCTACTTTGTCATCCTGGCCTTCCAAACAGTCTTCCTTTCCAGCTAGTTTCTTCAGCTTCTTTTTCGACATCTTCAAATCCTACGAAAAAAAGTGTGTTGTCTTTATTACTTGTGTCAATATTTTAGGTCCAGATGAGATAAAAATAAATTTTAACTGCATAGAGAAAAATATTTTAATAGCTTTCTTTTGTTTTCTCATTACAGAGCCACAGCAGATCTCAACAGGGTTAATTATTCGCATGTAAGGGAACGCCAGAGCAGAAAGCACAGCGATTACACCTCCCCAGAGACACCTATTTTGTACCAGCAAACAAACAGAAACAAGCACCCTTTAACACTGAGACCTATAACCAAGTTTTAAGACCATCGGACACTGGCAGGGGCTGCCCAGGGAGGTTTGGAGTCCCCATCCCTGGCGGTGTCCCAGGAAGGCCTGGACGTGGCACTCAGGGCTCCGGGCTGGGGACACGGTGGGGATGGGGCACAGCTCGGACTCGATGGGCTGGGAGGGCTTTTCCAGCACAACCCAAGCCGTGACTCTCTAAGGCAGTCCCGACTGTGCACTGTCGCCTTCGCTCCCTCCCGAGGATGGAACTGCAGGGACATCCCGCCACCCTCCCCACACAAACCAGCGCACACCAGCAGGAAGTTCAGAACTGTGGAAGGCTCAACCCGGAGCTCCCGGGGCGATTCCCAGATCGCAGAGCCAAGGGGGGAGCCCGGGAGCGGCTCCGCCCTCAGGCGCGGGCAGCACCGGGCTCTGAGGGAGCCTCTCCAGGGGCCCGAGGGGCGGCAGCCTCCTTCCTGCCTCTCTCCCTGCGAAGGCAGAGCCCGGCGGCCCGCACGGCACCCGGGGTGCCGCCAGCACAGCTTCCCTTCGCTTCCTTCCGTCCATTTCCCTTCCCTCCCTCCCCCCAGGCACCGTGCGGCACCGCCTCACCCCGCTCGGCCGCTCCCCCACGAGCCCCGAGGCGGCTGCCGGGGCCGGTCGGGGG
>VZRO01006455.1:44889-83598 GCA_013397915.1 Daphoenositta chrysoptera
AGGAGGAGGAGGAGGAGGAGAACCACGACCATGACCACGACCATGACTATGACCATGAGCATGAGGGCGGCGGCGAGCCAGCGGCGCTCAGTGAGAGCGGGCGGGGATCGGGCGGCGGGGGGAGCCGGGCCCGCCGTGCCGTGCCGGGGCTGAGGGCGGGCGGGCGCCATGCGGAGCCCGGGCGGGTTTGAATTTACACCCGGGGCGGGTCTGAATTTACACCCGGGGCGGGTTTGAATTCACAGCCCGGGGCCGCTTCCCGCCCGGGAGCCCTGGGAGGCGCAGGCTCCCGGTTCTCCCGTTTTCCCGGCGCGGTGCGGGGCCACACGTGTTCCCGCGGGGCCTCGCGCCGCTCGAACCCGCGCTTCTGGCGCTTCTTTCTTCCCCAAACCTAATGATTCTTTGTCTTTGGTGATCATTTGTTATTCCGTGAGGAGCCCGGGGTGCGGCGTGGGCCGCGCGGGCTCAGCCGCGCATCTTTCCCCGCAGTATTTTAAACCCAAACGTGTTTGCGCCATGTGCTCAAGGATGACCCTGCTCATGCAGGGAGGTCGGACCACCGTGGTCCTCCCGGCCTGACCCGCTCTGGGATTCTGTAAACTGGTTTTGCTGGATTTCCAGCCCCCCAGGTGAACCATTGCTGCCAGCCCTTTGCTGCTGCAGCCTTACGGTTCGAGTGAACTGACGCTTCTAATTAATTCTTTTTCTCCTTTATGTGTACTTTAGGCTCTCTGAAACGTTATTCTGTTTGTAATCAGTGATTCCTGGTGGTCATTTAAAAAATCCGGAGGTCTTGGTTCGGTAGCAGCCTGCTTTTCTTCATCGTTCAGTGTGAAAGTTTACCTCCCTCCATGTGCATTTACATATTGACTATATTTTCTTACATATATGTGTATTATTCTTTTCAACCATTCTTACCTCTCCACGTGCTGTGAAGATGCAGCCCGTCCAACTCTGCTGGCTTTTTGTCACTGTTGTGCTCTCACTATACATTTTTATAACTGTTTCCATTTTTCTCCAAACTAATCAATAGCTATTAGGGATTTCTTACCCGACATCCTTTTACTTCTTTGTTTACTTTTTATCTTTATATCAATAAAGCATGTAGAAACTATCACCAGGAATCTTGCAACATTTTAATGGAGGACTAGGCTCCATGCAAGTCTTTATTAGGTGAGTTGCCAGCTTAAAACAGGTCTGTGAGGAGCACAGCCACAATCTCTGCGTAGCAGTGCACCTCCTGATAGACTTAAAGCCAGGTAGAATAATTTTATTCTGTGCTTCTGTTTTTTCAGTTTCTTGAGCCCCTGTCTTGAGGTATTCCTTCCATTTCCTCTTTCTGTTTTGTTTTCATAATAACAGATATTTGTACCCAACAGCAATGTTTAAAAGAAAACAAACAAAAGTAGCCCAGGGGAATCAGAAGAACTGCTGGAAGATCCTTCTAGCCTGTCTTAAGTTCTGGTCAGGGGTAGGTGGACTGGGAAGACCAGCGAACTCAAGAGAATCATGGAATGGTGTGGGTTGGAAGGGACCTTAAAAATCCATCCCGTTTCAGCCTCTGCCATGGGCAGGGACAATTCCACTATCCCAGGGTGCTCCATGCCCCATCCAGAGAGCAACCATACATTCCTGGGCCCTCTGGAAGTAACTTCTGCCACAAACCAGTTGGTAGCTCCGTGTTTTCTCCATGTGGTGCATCCCAGTTTCTGTGTTGGGATAAACAGCGTGCGGTTACCTTTTGTGCTCTCTCTGCACCTCCTGATTTTGGAAACGTCTGTCCCATCCAGGCTGAAAAGCCTTGGCCTGCTCTGTTGCTTCTCAGTAGCTGCAAAGCGATGCCAGGGCTTTGTTATTTCTTGTTAGCCGTGGTTGAAACTTCCCTAGTCCCATCTGTCCCTTGGAGTCTTGCTGGGAGCAGGGCAATATTGAGAGATACACGTGGCTTTGTGAATCCTTTCCTAGTGCTTCCCAGCGTCCTTTGGAGAGGGGTCAGACCACACCTTTTGGGGATTTCTACCTCTTCCTTCAGTTGCTTTCCCCGGGCGTGACTTGGGCGTTTGACTATTCTCATCATTTTATTGCCCCATCTCAGCCTCTTTAAGTGCTTGAAATTCTTCACCAGGCTCATCTCAAACTGCCCCAGGAAGTCATTCATTCGCAAATGCTGGTGGCACCAGCACTTAACCCTCATCACTGCCTCTGCTGATAGCAAATTCCTGCCTTAGTCACTTCTTTCATTTTGTTTGAATCATGAACTCTTCTAAACTGTTACCAAACTTTCTTAGCCAATAGTAAATTGGCAGGAGAATTTGGATCTCCTGCTTGCCTGCTTTGCTCTGCTTCACTGCATCCTGCCAGAAAATAACGTGTAAATGTTATTTTGTTCACCTTAAACATCTGATACTCATGTGTAAATAGTCGTTTCAGCTGTCCAGGATGGCATTATTCCACAGTGGTTTCCAAGGATAATTGGAGTGATAATTCATCTCATACTATTCTCCTACATAATTTTGTTTCCTCCTTCACGATTGTAGTCAGCACCAGATTGTTGGAAACAAATTAACTTGTTTGTATAGTTCAGTTACATCAACACTTTCGCTGGGTTTTTGTTTGGTTTTAAGATGGTGTGGTGGTCTCTGAAAAAGTGAAAAGCAACAACCTGGATGTGAAAATTCCCGAGTCAGAATTGGAAGCTGAAGAAAAAGGAGCAGAGGAAGACCATCCAAGGGAATCTGATAGCAACATTTTGGATATATCATCTGACTACCCAAGAGGTTTGCTAATAAACTCTTAATATTTGTGTCATGTGCTTGAGGAAAGGTAGAAATAGTAGGGAGGAAAGGTAAAGGGAATGTGTGAAATCTCATTTTAAAACTCACCTCTGTATCCTGAGCACGTGGATCAGTTTCTTTGTCTTGCGTAAGAAAACCTGAAGATTTATCCTATAAAAACTTGGTAAAGGTTAAAGTTGCTACTAAATCTGTGTTACAGTGAAGTGGGATGTTCTGTGTGCTGGAATCAAGAAAGCAGATTTCAACCTGAATTTTTTGCTACTGGCAAATTCTGATTGATAAGTTGAAGAATCAGGTGGTAGATTTAAAGATTTAACTGTTTATTCAGGGAAAGAAAAATAATGGTAGATCTTAATGTATCCTGGCTCCACAGTGAATAATTGTTCTTAAATTTGGTCCACTTTTAGTTGATACTTTGTTTTGCCAGTCAGGTCATAGGATGTTTTTGTACTGCTTTCTTGCATGATTTGCACTCCCTAAAAATGCTGAACAGTAAAATCAGGTGTAAAGGGAACATGACTTGATCTTTTCAGCTGTTTTTTTTCAAATGAAGGTCTTTCCAATCTGAGAAAGTTTGTGTGTCAGTATTAAAAAGAAGTAGGAATATATGAAAATAAATGGATCTTATTCATGGGGGTCATGGATCTTATTCTGGGAATAATTTTTGCAGTCATTCCTGATGCCATGGAAGTTAAAGGACAAAATCTAGTATTCCAATTGCTACTACAGTCATTCCCTAACAGTGCTAGATTTGAAATGATGCATAGAAAAGAAGCAATAAACTAAAACCAGCTTTTAAACTAAGAATGTTTAACTTCTAAATATTTCTGGGGTTTTTTTTAGACAAACATATTTCAATTCAGAGACACCTTGCTGATCTAGAGAAACTGGCTGACCTGAGAGAAGGTGAGTTTTCCACAGCAGTGTTGCAGAACACAGATCTTCGTGTTAGGGGTATTTACATTTTGCCTTAGATTTTATCTTTAACACACTACATATATTTATGATATTTAAAGACTTGGGGTTTTGTAAAAACGGGCTTTATGATATATTCTCTTGTTCTTCTGCTAAATTCTGCCTGAGAGGTTGTTTGACATTCAGCTAGTTTTTATTTAGGTTAGTACTTCAAGGGCTTCAACACCCTTGTTACACAGTCTTGCCTTTGCTTTTTGTGTCTCACATGCAGGATTTTCAAGAATTATTTTACATTTTTCAAAATTATTTGATATATAGGGTATATTGTCTTTTTTGCAGCTTAAAGAGATACCAGCTGCTTGTGTTATCCAAAAGATCCAGGAGTTGGAACAACAAAGTCTTATTCTAACCTCCTAATTTGTGGGGGTTTTGGTTTGTTGGTTTTTTTTAAACATTTCAAGTCTCTGCATGTCATCTCTGAAGTTCTGTTGTTCCTCAGTACTTTCCAGAAGTTTCATTAGCCACATGTTGCTGTAGTAAAAAATACTAGAAACCAAAACCCAAAGGTTGTAGAAATTAATGATTTTTAAAGTTAGAGTGATTTTGGTCTATATTCTATAGAGCAGAAAGAGGCAACCCATAAATTTTAAGTTTGTGCATGAAATGGAATGATCTTTGAGGATTTAATTTCTAACTCATATTGATTTTACCTTCAGCCTTTTTTTCTCTTGGCCTGCATCTCAGCTGACAGGAGTGGTAACTGCTTTTCATGTTACTCATAGTCTTTAATTGTATTTTCAGATGAAAAGAAGCCCTGTCCGTTGTGTCCTGAGGAGAAATTCAAAGCTTGCTATAGCCACAAACTCCATCGTCACCTGCAGAATTTGCACTGGAAAGTTTCTGTTGAATTTGAAGGTAATGGCAATTGGGTTTGAATAGTAAATACTAGAAGAAATTGTGGGCATGTTCAGTTTCATCTTTCAAAATTCTTCTTGATTTAAGCATTTTGTTACCAGCTCTGAATTAGAACCATATTTTGATAGAATGAATTTTGAGGTGGGATGTAAAATGTAAATGTGGAATAACTATTCCTCTCCATCCAAAATGGTTACAATTGTACACTTTTTTTTTAGAAAAACACCAACAATTGCTTGGCATGTCATGAAAATTACCACAAAATTTTAAATATGTGTGTAATGAAACTATTTCAATAAAAGTTTTAGTTATATATTAATAATAATCAGACACACACATGTGGTCAATTTTGGTGCATCATAAAGATTCTATGGGTTCTGATAAGCATTTGAAGTATTTATGTAGTATCAGTATTTCGTAGCTTTAATTGCTTTTAAATAA
This sequence comes from Daphoenositta chrysoptera, assembly GCA_013397915.1. Classification (NCBI taxonomy): domain Eukaryota; kingdom Metazoa; phylum Chordata; class Aves; order Passeriformes; genus Daphoenositta; species Daphoenositta chrysoptera. The sequence continues at coordinate 49,956 of VZRO01006455.1, forward strand.
ACTCTGTAATATGCTTGTAAGATGCATTAAAATCCCTGCAAGTTTAGGAAGGAAAAGAAAGTGAGTTGTGTGTGTTTTTTAAAAATCCAGGTGTGTGGGTTTGTGGGAAACAAAGTGACTGTTTACAGGATGGGCAAGATAAAGTTGAACTATAAATGCTCCAACTGGAGTATCAGGTATCTCATTTTGGTTTTATTTAACTGGAACATATGTTTTATAGGAGTCTTCACACAAGTCTTTAGCCAGCTAACAATATTTTTGTGAAAGACTCATAAGTACTCTTGAACTGGACACTTGGTATAGCTTTGTAGGATGCTCAGAGACTTATTTTAAGAAATTGTAGATTCTGTGCATTTTAAAATTTAAAATGTATAATTAGCTGATAAATTACCCTGTGCAGAGAGCGAGTGTAGCAGATAATTGGTGATGTTCTCTTACTGCTGTCTTGTGAAATCTGAAGTGAGACTGTTCTGGAATGGATTTGTTTTCCAGGGTACAGAATGTGCATCTGTCACTTGTCCTGTCGGCCAGTAAAGCCCAACCTTGCTGGAGACCAGGTAACAGTGCTGAACCACAGAAATTCTTGTTGCTGTACAAAGTGGGGGGATTTTTGAGATCTGCTTAGTCACCAAATACATCTTTCTCCTCTCTGTGTGATGCCAAATGCTTGTTGGTCCAGGGTGTGTGATAGAACCCTTGGGCAGCTGACTGTGGTTGTACCTCTCTTGTAGTGGGGGGCAGCTGCCTGCATCAGCTCTGGCTGTAGATTCCAGATATTTTGGGTGCTCTAGAGCTAACAGACAGATGACTCCTCATATGCCTGTGTTCAGTTCCACTGTAACCATGTTTTCTGTATTGTGAAACCACGTAAAAGACTGTGTTTTCCAGACATTGGCAAAGCTGGGAGCTCACTACCACTGTATCATCTGCTCAGCGACCATCATCCGCCGGACGGACATGATCGGTCACATCAACCGGCACGTCAACAAAGGAGAGACCGAGTCCAGGTTTATCACAGGTGGGCTCTGACTGACAGGAAACACTCAGTCTTCTCTCATGCACCACGTGCACTAATTGTGATACTGGGGTGGGAGACACGGGAAAAATTCAGAAACAGAGTTAGCTTTTCTAATGAAAAATCTGCCCTTAATATTTCAGAGCTTTTGTTTCATCAGAGGTGTAGCAGAGTTGTGATTTAGTTTTGCACTGACCACTTCCTGTGTTCTTACTGATAACTAGTACTCCCCTCACCCTTAATGTTGTAAGTACCAGCTTGTATGTCTCCAAAAGAGTGAGGGACATGGCATCCACAGAACAAAAAGTCTGGAGTAAATCATTCTGCAATGTAAAAATCCTTTGCTTTTTACCCAGGCTGCACCAGCCTGGGTTCCCAAAGGAAGGTGATGTTTTTTCAGTCCCAGGGAGTCACGATAGAGTTGTCAGAAGTTCTTTGGTAAATTAAAATCCTACCTGACTTTCTCCAGAGTGAGACTTTGATTTCTGAACTTGCATAAACTAGGTTAAAAACGTTTTAAATAATTGGAATGTCAGTAGTTTGATGCCTGGGCATCAGTTTGCATGTCTGAAAAGTGATAGTAGTACCATACTCCATATCTTTGTAGCATTTGTGCTGCGATCTCTGTGTGCTTCCCTTCAGAGCTATGAGTTAAGAATGGCCCATTTAGCATTTTTTAACAAAACACATGAGGCAGTTTTTCCTCACGGGGAGAGGAGAAATCCAGCGGTTTTGTGCTCTGTAGGCACTTGGCAGCTCCTGGGGCCCCTGAAGGTGGAGCAGATACACCATGTGTGTGTTTGAAAGCCCTGAGAGAGAGGCAGGGTGAGCACTGGAAGGTATCCAGTTGATAGAAAATTTTTCCTGGTTGTTCCTAGGTGTGTTTTAGACTGGGGATGAATTGCTCAGAGGAATGGCAGCCTGTGCTTACAGCTGTCAGATCTGAAAGCTTGTTTTGCCACACATTGTTTACACAGAACTCAGGTGCTGGAATTGTCCAGGTACTTGTGCTGTTTATGCACAGTTCATGGGGCTGTTTGATAACTTAGATTAGATGAAGGATTTTCCGGGTTTTTTGCAGTTCATGGATACACATCCAGGACTATGTTAACAGGGTTTTAATTAATTAGTAATGTATTGTGTTGAAACATGCAAAACAAATGTGCTAAGCCTCGGGCTCAGGGGCTGGCTTTCTTAAATTGGAGTGGATATGTAAGAGCCCAACTGAGAAACAAATCTGGTGTTTTATGAGAAGAAAATTGTGGTAGAGCATGATCCTTATCTGGCACTTTTGAGATAAGAAGATAAATTGTTGCCTGCTTCCCCCCTCATCCTTGTTAACTGGTCCATGTGCTGGTTGGATTGCAGCATAACCCAGACTTCTTGCTTTATGGGAGCAGTTTTTCAGTGTAATTTACCAACTGTGTTAATATTAATTTCAGTTCTCACCGATTCTTTCCTTCCACCTCCATGACTTGTTTCAGTTCGTGCTCCCAAGTCATCTTACGAAGTGGTGAAAGAGTCAGCCACAGATGTGCAGGTTCTTCCCAACCACTCCACGCCCCAGAAAACAGATTCCTATTTTAATCCTAAAATGAAACTCAACAGGTGAGAGAGCAGGGAGCAGGAGGATGCACCAGAGGGGTGGGGAGTTTGTAGTGAAAAATATGTGCTTTGAAAAGCAGCCCTGTGAAACTTCTGTTCAGAGGGCAGGAGAAAGGAGTTTCTCATCAGAAAACTCTTCTTGACAAATAGTATTTATACCCAAGAACACCATATGAGAAATGCTGTCTTTTCTGAAGCAATTAAGTATTTTTCTGTAATTAGTAGATTTTACCTTAAAGGATATGCTGCTGTACAATTCAACTTTTCAGCATAGCCGAGGTTTTTGATTTACAGTTCTTCTCTGTAATAGATGGAATTTAGCATAAATATTCCAGTGTTATGTTAAAGGGAAATATATAAGGAAAAGGAAGTAAAAATGTTCTCTCAACTTACAGACTATGCCCATTCTTTTTTATCTTCCAGGCAGTTGATATTCTGTGCACTGGCCGTGCTTGCTGGGGAGCGCAAACCCATTGAATGTTTGGATGCTTTTGGTGCCACTGGTAAAGTCCATTTCTTTAATATTTTGCTTAATATCCAATAGGACAAAGCTGCAGAAATTCATAACTGACATCACATGCTCAAAAATAATGTGAGGTACACAATAATTTTCTTCCTTAGGGAGGGAGTCATGAGCTTCCGTACAAAAAAACAGCTGTCAAAAGCTGTAGTATTAAGCCTTTTAAAAAGGCTGTAAATAATATTAAAGTTCAGTGCTTTTCTTAAAATTAGTTGTCTTAATGTCTGAATTCTGGTTTTCCTCAGGTATCATGGGATTGCAGTGGGCAAAGCACCTCAGAAGTTCTGTGAAAGTTACAATTAATGATTGTAATGAAAATTCTGTGACAATGATTAAGGAAAATTGTCATTTAAACAAAATGAAGGTGAAAATGAACATTAAGGAAGAAGACAATGATGAAACTGTGGGAGATGGAGAAGAAAATAGTGACACCATTGAGGTGACAAAAATGGATGCCAATGTTATCATGCATTTGAGATCATTTGATTTTATGTAAGTGTTGAATGTTTCTGTCAAATTTTCCTGGTTTGGTAATGACACACCCCACCCCACTTTGCAGGATGTGGTTATTTGCAGAAATTGGAATGATAAAAGAATCAACCAACAGTCACTTAAAATGTAATTTTGTTGTCTCAGAAAAGGTGTGGGGACAGAACTTTAAACTTGAGTCTTTTAGAAAGCGGTGTAAAAATACTGGTCTTTCTGACATCCAGAATGGATTATAAATATGCATGAAAGTTTTAAGACAGGCTGGGGTTTTTCTGTAACTTCATTTTCTGTTTGCTGAAGGGAAATGCCAAATCAACTTCGGGGTTTTTTTTTAAACTTCTTTTAGTTTAAAATTCATACCTTTGCCTGCTGTTTATTGCATCTCTTATTTTTATCCATTTTGCAGAATATTAACTTTGAATTAAAGCAGGGTGATTCTTCCAGGTTGGGTATATAGATGCATATATTCACACCCTAAACATACATCAAAATAAGTGGTGGGATTTTTTTGTATTATTAATGATTACCATCCAGATCTAAGCAGTGCTGGAAGTTTTAGTCCTGTTCCTTCTTTCTGTTTTAAATGTGATCATAAGTGAAGGTTATGAAACCTTATGAAAAGGTTTTTCTCAGTGTAAAGCTAGACTTTCAAGCATTTATAGACACTCAGTGGTACTTCCTTTCTTTTCAGCCATTTGGACCCTTTTGGAAGTTCTGTGAATTACCTGGACTCTGCCTTTAGAAATGTGAGGAACCTTGGGATTGTGTCGTTGACATCCACAGACATCAGCTCCCTGTATGCCAAGGCTCAGCACGTGGCCCTGCGTCACTATGGCTGCAATATTGTCAGAACAGAGTACTACAAGGAGCTGGCAGCCAGGACTGTCATTGCTGCTGTCACAAGGTACTGCTAAACCAGCTCCGGTTAGGGTAAAAAACGAATAGGTAATTATTAGAAATAATTAGTGACTGGGCAAGGTAAAAATGCATCAGTAGGGTAGGGTGGGTGGGATGGTAACATGAAAAAAAAATAATCAGACTTGCAAACTCTTCTATATCTCTATCAATTTTGCCATTTTAGAGCTCCATAGGACTTTATAAATAGAAATTAAACTGCTTGAATAGCTTCTGGCTAAGCATTCCAGTTAGACTTGCTTCAGTGGAACCTGATGTTCACTGCTGATCCTCATACTTGAGGTTCAAAAGATGAATGTGATTACTGACTTGTAAAATTATTTGCATATAGATACTCCCAGTAAACTCAGTTGGTTAAATAAATGAAGATGTAAAACCTAATTGGAGAAAAAAGGTACAGGCAAGAGGATGGGACCACTGCTTGGGGAAGATGAGGAGGAAATAAAATCACCAGAGGTTTTGAGAATGCCAGAGCACAAATGCTAACCTGAATGTGTTTAGATTTCCCTTGTCCTCTCCCTGCACATGTGATGATGCAGGTGGCAGACCAGTATTTATATAGCTGTGATAAAAAGAAGTAAAATCAGATTAGCTTGGCCTGCCAGGAAGGACACAAAATGAGGCACTTCAGAAAGAACACTTCCTCTTGCTCTCTCGAATCTTCAGTGCCTCTCTAGGAAGTGGATGAGCTCGAGAAGTGTGCAGCAGGTCAGGTGTCCGTGGCAGTGTTTGCCTGCTGAATTCAGCATGTGTTTCTCCCCCAGAGCTGCAGCTCGCTGTAACAAAGGCGTGGAAGTGCTGCTGGCAGTAGCTCTGGAACACTTTGTTCTGGTGGTGGTCAGAGTTCTACGGGGCCCGACCCCCGCGGATGACTCGGCAAAGAAGGTCCGGTACCTCATCCACTGCCAGTGGTGTGAAGAGAGGGTTTTCCAGAAAGAGGGCAATATGGTGGAAGGTAAATGGCTTTTCTTTTGCACTTTGTCTGTCTGTTCTGTGCCTTGTTTATATTTACATCCCATTAGTAACAATTGCCTTGTATGTAACAATGAGTGGTTTGTGTGAGGTGGAAAGGGCACTGTGCTTCATGGCCGTGGGCTAGATCAGTTGTCTGCATGGATTTTCCTGTAAATGGACTGGATTTGTGGCACACAGATTGCTCAGTTTGTGGCTGCCCCATCCCTGGAGGTGTTCAAGGCCAGGTTTGACAGGGCTTGGAGCAGCCTGGGCTAGTGGAAGGTGTCCCTGCCCATGGCAGGGGGTGGCACTGGATGAGCTTTAAGATTCCTTCCCACCTAAACTATTCTGAGATTTGTTTCTACTCAGGAGATCCTCCCAGCCAGCTCCAGCTGCTGGAGCTGCCAGGATGCCTGGTACATCCATGGATCTGCCACTTCAGGAAAAGCCCTAGGAGTGGGCTAGCCTTTGGTACCACTGGATTCCTCCAGACAGTAGCAGCTTGATAGCTTTTGGTGTCAGATTGCTTTTCTGCTGTTCATTTCAGTTCCTTAAAATGCAGTGGATTGAGCAGTCTCCTTTTCCCCTGCTATTGTTAATGGGCTGTCTCCACACACAGGTTAGCAGAGGCAGGAGGCAAAAATTGCACTCCTGGAGATGGTGGTTTGAATGAATATAAACCCTAAAGTTAGGGTTTCATTAAGTTAGAGGCTCTTGGATAGCTCACTGTCAACTCATGGTGTCTTTGCCCTGCTCAGAGTCAGGTGCACGAGCATGCAATGAGCCTGCTGTTAAAAAGTTATTTTAAAAAATCAGATAAAAGTTTTAAGGGTGGGAATGAGTAGCTGAGTACAGTGTCACAGTAGAGATCTTAATTAGTAAATGAATTGTTTGCTGAATGCCTTAATTGCACAGGGCTTACAAGACTGGTGGGTGGACTTTGTTTTGCAGATGTACCTGGCTGATGTTTCAGATTTTTTTGTTGGTACTTACTGTTAACCTGGACAGCTGTTTATGTAAGGGTAGGAAGACAAATATTTTCCTTGTTACTTGAAAGAAACATAGAGAAGTTATGTTGCTTTTTTTTTTTCCTTCAGTGTTTTCACACTGATTAATGATCAAGTCATCAATCACTAAATCTCACTATGAGCTGCTTGGCAGAAGTGAAAATGGTGTCACAGTTCTGCTGTTGCCCTTCCAAATACCTCGCTGAAGTGAGCTCCCACTGCATCTCTGTCTCTGCAGTAATACAGGCATGGCTGGGTATTTTCAAACAACTCAATTTTTTTTTTTTTTTTTTTTTTTTTTTTTCTGCAGAAAACCCTTACCAGCAGCTGCCCTGTGACTGCCACGGCAGCATGCCTGGGAAGACAGCAGTGCTTCTTGGTCCCCTCTGGTAAGTTCACATCCCAGGACACATGTGGAGGGTCACTCCTGGTCCAGGAGCTCTGAAGCTCAGCTGTTCATACCATAACAATTTTTGGTTTAGCATTACAGAAGGAGGTACAGCAATCAGGAGGAGTTCAGGAAACCGGGTGTGGATTTGAATTTAGTGGGGTGTTTAGTTTCTCCCTTCATTCAGACCAGTTAATAAGTAGTAACACGTTTTAAATTTCACATTCAGTGCACTTACAGAATGTGTCCTGCACAGGAGAACCTGCCTCTGTGTTCCTCTACTTGCCAAATATTAAGTAACTCTTGTTACTCTATGCTTGTGGAAAATTTATTAAATAAATCATTACATGTGCTGATGGTGAAAAATACTACACTGCTTGTTAATTGATATTTGTAGAAACAAGAATAAAAATTTTTAAGTCTTTTAGCCATTTCAAATCTATTAAAAATGGTTGGCAATTGACAATACCTTTCTTGTGGGGGTTGAATGACTTTCTCAACATCATAGTGCAGAAATAAAATGACTGTTCTTGAGATCTTGATTTTTTTTTTTTTAAACATAACCAGTGTTGCTGTCATTGCAAAAAAACAATTTCAATGTAACATAATTGCTAATCAATTTGGACAAGAGAATTCTGGAGCAGCTTTCATTAAGAAGCCTTAACTTTCGACCTCTCTTGTGTTTCATAGGTCAGGAGCTCTCTTTAACACTGGATTCCTCAGGAGGATGCTGCTGGAGGCTGTGCAGTATGGCTTGGATGAAGCTCAGCCACTTCTGAAGACATTAGTTTGTGAAGCAGAGTGCACAACTCTCAAACATTTTTCTACCCACAGTCCTGGTGATGAGAACAAACAAGGTAAGAAAACAGGCAGCCTGTTCACAGAGAAGACTGGCTTTGTGGTGATTTTTAGGGACACTGATCTGTGATAACTTGTTTAACAGCAGTGTATCCCTAGAGTTGAATGCATTATTGAATAATTGAATTATTTCCTTCTGTGTAATTAAAGCATTTTGCCACTTTACAGTAGAAATAATTTTGCCTTCTAATTGTATTCTAGAAGAGTGTGGCGTATATATTAAAACACCAAATACTTCTGCAGAATCCTACTTGGTACATGGTAAGTGGAGCATTTTGGTGTAGCTTGTTTTATGTTTAACAATGTTGCACTCAGGAGGTTTTTCCCACCCAATAGTGATTTTATTTCATCTTTATCCAGCATGATATTTATTGGTAAAAGCAGAATGCCACATACTCCATGAAGGCCACTTTAATTTACTTCTTACTACTGCAAATGGCCTGTTGATTAAATCCATGCCAGACTGTACCTTTGCAAACACCAGCTTACAAAGGCAGGCACGCAGCTGAAGTTGCCGTGTGGCTTTGTTTTCGTGTGTACCGTCTGAGGCTCTGCTGGTGTTTTTGGGGTGCCCCTGAGCACTGAGAGGTTTCTGTGGCCTTGTTGTGGTGCAGGGAAGAGGAAAAGCGAGGAGGTGCTGCGTGGCGCGGCGAAGCGGCCGCGGGCGGAGCACAGCGCCGAGCACCCCCCGTTCTACTACAACATCCACCGGCACAGCATCAAGGGCATGAACATGCCAAAGTAAGTGTGGCTTCGCCTGCCAGCCTGCTCTGACGCTGACTCCCGGCCTGCAGGGAGTCTGTTCTAAGCACAGGGGGGTGGTTCTGCTGCGTCTCTCCCCAGGTTGAATAAGTTCCTGAACTACCTGTCGGAGGCTGGATACCGCGTGAGCCGAACCCACTTTGACCCCATGGGAGTCCGGACCAGCGCGCCCCTGGCGCAGTTCAAGACTGTTCTCATGAAGTACAGCACTCCCACCTACGTGGGGGCTCAGGCAGAAGGCCCTGTGCACCTCCCTGGAGAAATCCAGGTGGGAGAAGAGGTTCCAGCTGCTGCAGAGATCAAGGTGGAGGGGGCTGAGCTAGTGGAAGATAATAAATCCGGAGTCGCCGCCGCCGTGTTCACACAGCCCTACCCCACTCACTGTGCTGCTGATTAATGCAGATGGTTTGTTCATCAGGATGTTACAGACTTCCAGCACGCCCTGTTCCAGTAAGCCACTCCTTCCTCCCAAGCTGGCATTTGACCATTTGAGCTGCCTGTCGTACTTTGAAGGGATGGTTTAGACTTAGGTAGCAGAACTTGGCCCTGATCCTGGCATGGCTGCAGTCACAGAACTGGCACTGTGGGAAGGCCGTGGAGTTACCTGCTTTTATGCTCACCTCCCTTTCACACTGAGGCATGGAGGCTGCTTCCCAGTCTGTCCAAGCCTTATTGCCAGCACAGCATCCAGGAGGGGGGACAGGGCCAAAAGCGTTCAGCATGTGAAACAGCGTATTCCTAAAATGCATCATTCCTAAAACCTGACCAGCTGTGATCCAGAGAGGGCATGTTAAGGTAAAAAAATAGCAGAGGATAAAATGCCCTCTGAGTTGAAGCCAGGCAATCCTGCCTGGATGCAGCTGTAGCTCCAGGTTGCACATGTAACTGCATTCAGGTCTGTTTGCAGGGTTCTCCCTCCAGCCAGGAGCTGATCCAGCAGAATGGAAAGGAGTGGTGACATGGCTGCTACCGAACTTCAGTTTGTAACCAAACCTTAGTGAATTGTGTAGTCACTCTAGGTAGTTGTTTGCTCAGAGCTTACAGTGGTTGTGTGCTGCAGAAAGGTACAGGGACAAGGGACCACAGTGGACGTTCAGGTGAAGTTTGGTGGTGAGTTGTCAATAGTAACTCTGAGCTAAGATCTCTTCTGTGAACGAGCAAAGCTGCCAGGTGTTGGCAGTTCTGGTTTCCTTAAATACATGGCAGCATTCCAGCCAAACGAGTTTGCCTTTGTCCTTTCTTTCCCCCACACTTAGTTCTGGTATCTCTATCAAGTGTATTCCACTTGAAGAACAGTCACAGTGGTGGCAGTTTCTCACAGGTTTGGTGTTCAGCCTGGACCCCAGTGTTAGGTTTATCTAAGAGCAGAATATGAGGGGTTATTATCATTACTCATCTCTGAAACTTTACAGTAAAAGTAACATAACTGATCCACTTCCTGATGATGCAAAATGTCCTATGCTCCTGTCAGGCCAGAAGTTGCTGCCTCTTCACCCTCTTCAACTCCAGATTGCTTTGGCAGCGAGTTATTCTCTAATTTCAAAAAGGAAGAACCCACTGAAAGGATCTTGGATCAGTGATACAGCAACAAAATTTCTTTCAAAAATGTCGTGCTTACAGTTCTTTTCCAAAGATCACCTGGGATCCCATTGGAAAGTTAAATGGAAGGAGAGAATTTAATGTTCCCTAGGGGCATTTTTGGGTTTTTAAGTGGATAGAGTAGTGGCAGATGTTGCTTGCAGGTAACACACTTTGGCATTAATAGGATAAAACCAGTCCTAAAGTCAGTTACCTGGGGCTAAGGGTTATTCTGATTACAGTAAAGTAGGTTAAAAAGAAAGTTTAACTGAAGCCCCTGTGGGAAATGCTTTTGATTACTCTTGGAGCTCCTTTTAAGGAGCTGAAGGTATTGAATACCTTTCCCAAGCCAAGGCAACTATTCCCACGTGTCTGGAGGGGCACAAAAAGTGAAATTCAGGCTTGTCTCTACAATCTGGGCTCTTTGCCGGACGGGCAGAAGCTGTTGTGATCTGGGGTGGGGTTTTTCCTCTTATAGGGGTCCAGCAGAAGGGGTGATTTAACTCGGGCCTCTGGGAATTCTCTTCCTATTCAGCAGTTGTCTCTGTTGCTGACCAGGAAGGGTCAGTCCCTGCCATAAGCAGCTGACAGAACATTGGTGTTGGTTTGGGGCTGGAGCTTGGGGCATCTTGTTCCTCCTTGCACTGATCCACATGGCCGGGGTGGCTGTCACAGGGGGAGAGAAGAGTGGGAAACGGGTGAGCAGAATGCAGGAGGTGGTGGCAAGGTCAGTGCTCATTCTGTCACTTCTGGGAGCAGCCAGTACCCAGTGCTGTGCCAGGCACCAATGACAGACCTTCAGCAGATCCTTGTGGGACCAAGGCATTGCTGCAAGTGGCTTGTCCTGAACAGAAAATCAGAACTGATCAACTGCTGGAAGCCTGCGGGTTGGGAATCAGTGCAAGGCCATCAGCTGAACAGCAGGCTGCAGAATAAATGCCAGAGGACAAAGGGAAATGATGCTGTAGGGTATGATCCAGTTACTGGTATGGGCAGTACAGTGTCACCTCTGCTGCTCTGTACCTGAGGGACATGTCCTCATACCCACGGGGTGTTTCCCGTTTAGCTGTGATTAAAGGAAGTTTTCAGGGAGTTCAAGCTGTTCAGATGCAACTCGGGTAATCAGTGGTGGCCTAGAGAGCAGCACAATCTCCTCAGTCAGAGTGTGCTCATGTTCAGTGCATCTCAAGAAAGTCCACTCTGGGCATACACAAGCATTGTTTCTTAACTCAAGGTGCATCTTCTGGTTAAAAGTTGTAAATGTAGACAGAAAACAAGGAAAGGAACAAAACTTCTCTAAATAATGCACCTCAGCTGCACGAGTTCATTACAGCTGCTCTCTGCTGCTTTTGACTGAAGCTGCTCAATAGTTAAGTGCAGCCAAAGATGCTGGGTTTAACCCGAGTGCTGTGAAAATCCTTCATCCCCTTCCTCAGGCTGCAGGATCTGGTTGGAACAGCAGCACCTGTGACAGGTCAGTGGAAGAGCTGATTCATTCTGTTATTTTCTCACTCAAGGCTCAGGAATTGAGCTGCTCTCAGGGGACTGTAACAGCCACCACTGGTGGAGCTGAGCTGCACCTGCACAGCCCCAGGCACGGCAGCATCAACACAAACGCTGCCCAAAGGGGGTCCTTCATCAACCACGGGAGGAAGCAGCACTGCAATTCCCAACAGGTTGTTGATAACGTTTTTGCTTTTATTGTCAGTTTGAGCATTTCAGTGGGACTTCAGTTGAATAGGAGATACTTCAGTTGGATATTAGGCTTACCCGTACGTAACACACATTATGTACTTACAAAAGAACATGGCTTTAGAAGGGGGAAGAGTAATGGCATTTTGAAAATAAAATAGTTTATAGCACTAAAGAGTCACAGTGCAATCAATGGTTTAATCAAACAACTACATTATATATATAATATTTAAAGAACATAAATATTCAGGATATTCACTACAACATGAAAATAAAAGCTTCACATTCTCCCACGCTTTTCAAAAGAACTGGGGACAAAGTGACAGCTCCTAGACAGACTGCTCAGCTTCACAATACCTCTCTTGCATAAGGGACTGTCCCTCCCCTCAGCTCCCCCCAGGAGGGATGCTGGCACTAATCTAGAAGTTTCCCCAATAACTTTAAAGCATTTAGCACAGCCACTCCCCCACCCCCCGTTATATTCCGTGGACATGCACTACAGTCTATACAGCAACGCTTCACAAAGTCAGCAAAAACAGGTCCCTAACAGCTGCCCCTCTGTGCTCTGGGGCCTGAACACTTCCATTTCATGTCACAAAAGCCCAAGGCTCTCCAGTCAGAGGAAATAATTAGGTTACTCAAAGAAGCCTGTGCAGTTTTCACAGCGGGATAAAGCTGATCTGAACAGCAGCCAGAAGGGACACTATTTACAAGTGCTAGGAAAGCCCAGAGCCAGGGAAGGGCAAATCCTTCCCAGGAGAATCCCCGAGCAGCAGAATACTTTTGTACCACATACCAAAGCCAGTGGGACTCCAGGCAGGACACAGGAGGAGTGTAAACCACACCGTGTGGGGTAAAGCCTGGTGCTTCCCACCTGCCACCACCTCTTTGCTTCCAGCCTCAGGGGCAAGCAGGAGGGTTCATCAGCAAGTCTGAGAGTAAAGGGAACCTCGTGGTGACAGCTTCCCTTACAGACAGGACATGGGACAGGTCAAGCTGCCCCCTCAGAGCCACAGCAAGCTCCAGAGCCAGGGCACAGGGGCTGAAGATGCAAATGACCAGCAGCTACCAGGCCTTACAGCACAGCCCACTGCCACGTTGAGAAACTTGAGCCTAAATGTAAGACACTAAATGGTAAACTTCGTCAAGTACTAAAGTTGTCTTCCAAAGTGCTAAGCCATGTTTGTTAAAGCTATGGCAAAGTAACAAAAGTAGAATCTTGGAGCAGCTTACAGTCGAAGTCTTCCCTACTCACACTGACACCTGGTGGCACAGTTCCCCAAAGCAAAGCATTTTGATGGCTGTGTGCTGGAATTTGGGGGATTTGCTTTAACAAAAAAGTGTTCTGGACAGTTCTTTACAGCTCAGTCACAACAGAGATCCTACTCTAGGGAACAGAGCAGGGCTGTGAAACATCCAGATTTCCTTCAGTTAAGCTGGAGGACAGGACAACATTGCAGGGGGGGCCAGGCAGGAATCATCAAGATTGGCATGTCCTGCATGGACAAGAGTTATGGGTTTGGAGTGTTTGAGTGGTTTTTGACTGAAATATTCATTAAAAACCAAACCAAACGAATCTGATGAACCACCTTGCACTGAAGTATTAAGCCCAGTAAACAGCAAGGTTTTAAAGTGTCAGTTTTCTCACTGCAGCTCTCTTTGGAATCCCAGAATCCCAGGATGGCTGGACTTGGAAGGGACCTTATACACTATCTCGGTCCAAGCCCCTGCCACGGGCAGCAATACCTCTCACAAGATGCGAAATTCACTTTTGTTCACAAGAAAATATCTGAATGAACATTTCCTAGGGAATCAGATTACCTCTAGCTGCAAGACTATCCCAAATCCATTCTCTACCTATCAATCCTTCAGATGGGTAACAGTCACCAAATTCCAACACTTAACACATTCCTTGGCATATGCTACTATTGAACAGACTTCTGTGGCCAACACTCCACACTTCACAGAGGCTCCTGTAACTGTATCCAATGGAGCAGAAATCCAGATTTACCCGGACAAAATGAAGCCATTCCAAACTGGAACGCTGGATCAGTATCATGCATTAGGAACAAAAAAGCACCTCAAACACTGGAATGCACTGGAGAAGGTCATTTAGTCTCCTAGGGAAAAACCAAAAAACCCAGCCCAAAGACTAAATTAAATACAGCCCAGAATACTGTCTAGTCGTATTACTGAGTATACTGAGAGTGCCTGACGGCACCACGTGTGTTGTCCATGAAGATACTGTGGTGCCTTATTTTAATATTAAAGAAGTCGTAGCTATAAAAAGAGTTAGTCCCATCCCAGTTTCCAGCACTTATTTGTGCTCCTTGGTGGGGGCATAGTACAGTTCCATGGGTTTGTTCACTTTCCAGTACTTCTCACTGACCAGTTCCAGGGAAAAGGACCCATTTAGCACCTAGAAAAGAACAGCAAAACGGGAACGAATGAGGTAAATCTGATGTGGTGCTGTAAAACAGGCCACTTAAATCAATACTTTAATGTGTTGACTTGAAGGAATCACCAATAATGTGGCACAAGTCACAAGCTAAAAAAACCAAAGATTCTCAAGTGAATCAGCATTTTTCCCTCTTCAATTTTAATTGGAAAAGAATGGCATAAGCCAGGTCACGGTTGGTGCCATCACTGCCTTTTCCCCAAGTAATTTCTACGCTTCCTTTTTCGCCAACCAAGCTTTTGCCAAAACGCAACCGCTCTGCTTCTAAACAACCCGGTGCCACGAGTTTTGCCCTGAGGCAGCTGGGGAAGGGCCCGGCTGCGGGGGCATTTTTGGGATTGGGGCGGATGCGCGTGCAGGGCTGTGGCCGGCAGGGCGGGCAGCGCTTACGGTGAACTGGCCGGCGGCGGTGGCGATGTAGATGGTGTACTGCTTCTCACTGGCCGTGTCCAGGGTCATCTGGTTGGACTCGCCCTTGCTCCGCAGCTCCTCCAGCGCCAGCCTCACCGCCAGGTACTTGGACAGGTGGTCAACTGTGGCATTGCCCGAGGTCTTGATGTACCTGCGACAGCAGCCACACAGACCAGCAACAATGACTGAGCAGCAGCTGTGGGAAAAGCCGTCTGGAACGCCCCAAATATTAAATGTCAGCTGTGAAAAGGCCTTTAGAGACAGTTCCCAGCTGAAGCTTTGCATAGATTTACACACGTCACAGAGAGATGTCTCATCGGCGAGAAAGCCAAGGAAAGACCTGAGGAAACACCACAAAACTACTCTCTGCTGTGAGCCAAAACTTGCAATCTGTGCTTGGACTGGACTATGAACAATAAAAATGGCAGGAAAAGCTTCCAGCATGCAAATCCTGCTGACACAAAGCTGCTCTGAAAACTCCTGACACTTACACAAGGTTTGTTTATTCCCAAAGAATCTTAGCTTAAGTAGAAAGGGGCTGATATAACACCATCATCCCACTAGTGAATTGCAATGCTAGAAAACCTTAAAAACATCTTTATTGGTGATCAAAGGCTTAAAACAGCTTATGACTGTATTTTTTATAATAATTTTTTATAATAATCAGCAGTACCATCTACCTGCCTTGGAAGAGAAAGAAGAAAAGAGAGTTTATTTGCATCTGGCCCTGGCACAGGGTGCCAAGAGAAGCTTTGGCTGCCCCTGGATCCCTGGAAGTGCCCAAGGCCAGGCTGGACAGGGCTTGGAGCAACATCAGACAGTGGAAGAGGTCCCTGCCCATGGCAGGGGGTGCAACTGGATGGGCTTTAGAGACCCTCCCAACTCAAACCATCCTGTGATACGGTTAAACAGGATGTGGCATGACTGAAGTAAATTGATGTCTAGAAGCCTCAAGAAGTGATGGGAAAGCAAAGCACCAGGAAATAGCAGCAGAACAGCGGGAGATGGCCAGGGGCCACTGACCTCGTCTGCGCGCTGTCGTCGTTCTCCATGAGGGTGGGGTGAGGCCTGAACACCAGCTCGATCTCACTGGCCCCGTCCATCACGGGGTCTATGGCCACAGCCGTGTTGTTGTTGTCCAGCTCCAGCCCCGAGTCATCCGAGGTTTTGGTCCTCTTGTTGCTGGGCCCCGCCTCCTGGTTGCTGTGTGTGGAGGCGTTGCTGCAGTGGGAGCTGTCGCCGTTGTCCTCGGCCCCGCTGCCGTTCTCGATCTGCTGCTTCTTGCCCCGCTGCAACCTGGCCACAAACGGGCAGACACACCCTGACCCATCCAGAGCCCACCCAGCTCTGCACACACCTCCTCCCCAGGTGAGGCATGTGCACACACAGGCACTGAACGGTTCCGAGGGATTTAAAGTTAAAAAAATGACTCATATTAATTCTTCTGTAGAAACAGATAATGATAGACAGAACTATTCATTTTTTCGTGTTCTTCAAATACCTTTTAGATACATTTTAAGACTATTTTAACTTCACACCGTTGTTTTTCAGGCAATTGCAGACCATTATTTTCATCCAAACATGGGTCCACATGTGATTAGAATTATTAAATCACACCATGCTTTACCATGCAAAATTTGGGGCCTTCCTCCCAGATGGCTCTCTTAGGTTTAAATGCACACCTGGAATTTCACCACGGTGTAAATACCACATATTCCAGCCTGTGAATTAAGTCATAACTAAGCCCCAAGTCCTGGTATTTTGTGCATTTATTGGCATGTAAGGGTAGCATTTTGGTACAGGATTCATGGTGTTATGTCTTCTATCTAAGACATGACAGCCATAATTTGGTAAAGCTATGCTGAAGTCTCTGTCAGGCTGCCACAGAAGTCACAGGGAGTGATACAGAGGTTTCTGATAGTAGACAAAAGGTTAAAAATTCTTTTGCCAAAGGTTAAAAATTGTTTTGGCAGATATCAGAGGAGAGTAGAGGATTCTCAAGCTCCACAGGGCATGGGGATAGGCAGTGTATTTTTAGCCTAAAGGCAAAGGAGGCGATTATGTACCTGTTCATAGCCTGAATCTTTAATCCCTCCTCGATGCTGTGGCTCAGGGCTTGCTGGTTGTTGTGCTTGCTGATCCTGGCCAGCACCCTCTCCTGATGAGCTTCGTACTCATCCCGGCTCGGGTAAATCTTACTGATGAGAGCGTCGAAATTGGGGTCTGGCCGCAGGGACCTTTTTGAAACCAGCTTTTTGCGACATGTGGGACATTCTTTGTTGCTGGACGTGGACAAGAAGGAAGCAAACAACGCTTAACTCTCCAGCAGTTACAAAACTCTGCCCTGTTGCTACCATTCTTGGTTAAAGTGCTCACTAAGACTCAGTATTTATAGTAAATCTGGAAAGGGGCTTCCGTCTCTTGACAGATCAGGTAGTTGCAGATATTTAAAGAAAAATCCCAAACATATCTCTCCCTGCTGCTCTTTTATTTTAAAGTATGTTTGAGCAAACTAGTTAGACTGAAGAGATCAAAAGTCCCACGTTCCCTTTTCCCCTTCATTTTCTGGCTGGATTTTTACCTAGAAAAAATGGATGTTTAGCGGAAATTATACTGAGGCAAAGTCTTAGGAGGAAATTCCTCGCTGTGAGGGTGGGGAGGCCCTGGCACAGGGTGCCCAGAGCAGCTGTGGCTGCCCCGGGATCCCTGGCAGTGTCCAAGGCCGGGCTGGATGGGGCTTGGAGCAGCCTGGGATAGTGGAAGGTGTCCCTGCCCATGGCAGGGGGTGGGACTGGATGTTCCTTCCAGGACAAACCATTCTGGGATCCTATGATTCCATGATTTCTAACACTCACAGTACACGTAATTTGAAATGGCTGAAGGTCACATTATTTGAAATGTATTATTAGGAAAAGGAAGAATAAGGGAAATGAAACCCATTTTTGTCAGTAATGTGTATTTTTGTTTTACTGTTACTGGATCTAAGAGAAGAAAATAATACAAAAAGAGAACTTCAACTCCTTGCAAGAAAGAGAATTATGAGATGACTTTTCATGAGGAGGAAGGAATTTGATCTGTCTTCCAGAGATAGCTGAACATGGAAAAACAAGACTTGAAAGGTGTGCTGAACATTCAGAAACTCCCAGTGCATAGTGACTGTCCCACATCAACCCCCAAGGACACTTCCACCTCAACTGCAATTCCTCTTCCTTCTGGAGTGTCCAAGCCCTCTTTCCTCCAAAGTGTTCATCCCTGTGTCCCCTGGCAGCATCCCCTTCTTGTCCTCTGGCAGCGTCCCATCCCTCTTCCCTGGCAGTGTCCCATCCTTGGCAGTGTTCCCCCCCTGTTCCCTGGCAGTGTCCCCCCCGTCCCCTGGCAGTGTCCCCTCCCTGTCCCCTGGCAGTGCCCCCTGGCAGTGTCCCCTGGCAGTGCCCCCTGGCAGTGTCCCCTGGCAGTGCCCCCTGGCAGTGTCCCCTGGCAGTGCCCCCTGGCAGTGTCCCCTGGCAGTGCCCCCTGGCAGTGTCCCCTGGCAGTGCCCCCTGGCAGTGTCCCCTGGCAGTGCCCCCTGGCAGTGTCCCCTGGCAGTGCCCCCTGGCAGTGTCCCCTGGCAGTGCCCCCTGGCAGTGTCCCCTGGCAGTGCCCCCTGGCAGTGTCCCCTGGCAGTGCCCCCTGGCAGTGTCCCCTGGCAGTGCCCCCTGGCAGTGTCCCCTGGCAGTGCCCCCTGGCAGTGTCCCCTGGCAGTGCCCCCTGGCAGTGTCCCCTGGCAGTGCCCCCTGGCAGTGTCCCCTGGCAGTGCCCCCTGGCAGTGTCCCCTGGCAGTGCCCCCTGGCAGTGTCCCCTGGCAGTGCCCCCTGGCAGTGTCCCCTGGCAGTGTCCCCGGCAGTGCCCCAGTACCCGCTCCTGAGGGCGGTGATGATGCAGTCGGCGCAGAAGCGGTGCAGACACTCCTTGGTGGTCATGGTGTTCTTGAGCATGTCCAGGCAGATGGGACACATGAGCTCGCTGTGCAGGCTCCGGGGGGACACCACGATCTCCAGGCCATCCGTGATGGCTTCCTGGCAGCAAAGAAAGGAAAGGTTCTTTGGTGGGCTTGAGTCCCTTCCTCGTGGAGATGGCATGTTTTACCCAAGGAAACACAGCAAAGAGATGTGACACACACAGACACATCAACCACACAAAACCCCAGGGCTGCCGGCCCTGCTGCACACAATAAAAACACGGAGCTGCTGGACAGGGCCCCGTGGAGGCCACAAAGCTGATGAGGGGACTGGAGCATCTCTCTGATGAGGAGAGACTGTGGGAGCTGGGCCTGGTCAGTCTGGAGAAGAGAGGATTGAGAGAGGAATCTCATTAATATATACAAATATCTTCAAGGCGTGTCAGAGAACAGTGCCAGACGCTGTTCAGTGGTGCCCGTGACAGGAGGAGGAGCAATGGCCATAAACTGAAACACAACGAGTTCCACCTCACCACGAGGAAGAACTTCTTTCCTTGGGGGGTGCAGAGCCCTGGAACAGCTGCCCGGGGAGACCGGGGAGCCTCCACTCTGGAGCCATCCCAAACCTCCCTGGACGTGTCCCTGTGTCACCTGCTCTGGGTGACCCTGCCTGGGCAGGGGTTGGACTGGGCGATCTCCAGAGGTGCCTCCCAAGCCCGGCAGTCCCGTGGTTCCGTGATTACCTGGGGTGTTCTCTGCAGCTCGTACAGACTCAGCTCCCAGGTCTTGCTCAGCGGCTGCGTCCCGTTGGTCTGCACGGCCTGAGACATGGCTGGGGAAGGAAGGGACACGGGCTGAGCGCTCAGGAGCGGCTGGCTCGGGATCCTCTCCCCCCCCAAGCCGCAGCAGTGCCCGTCCAGCCCAGCAGAGGCTCCGGCAGCACCCGCCCCCACGCACCAGGCTCTGCTGTGCCACACACGGATAATCCCTGCTCCTCCCGCTCCAGGAGAACTGCGGGAGCCGCTCAGCCGTGACCACTTGGCAAAAATCAATTCAGTTGTTAAACAAAAGTGACACAGAACTGAAGGCCAGAGAACTTGGGCCACAAATGCCACCTGATGCGGAAAATATTCCTAAAACATCCACTTCCAAATGTCCACAGGGGTCAAGCAAGGTCTGCTTCCTAACTGAGGGGAAGGGCAAAATGAGACAGGACACAGCACACCAACCAAACGTGCTCACTGGAGCACACCACAAGGGCTTTTCCTTCCTCCTCAAAACACATCCCAGGGGGTTTCCCATCAGAAGTTTGAAGGATACTGAAAGATCAAGTGAAACCCAGTCACTGCATAATTAGAAAAAAAAACCAAAACAAACTAAAAAACAAAAAACAAACAAACAAAAAATTAAAAACCCACACAGAGAAACTGCACTGCTGTCCTATCGAACTTTTAGTATTATTGTATGAGATGAGGCAAAACTACCACACAGAGTCACTGCAGATGTGAAAAAGTCTGGTCAAAGTGACAGACGAAAATGGTGTTTCTGAACAGAAAATACTTTTATGCTGGGGGAGAGGAGGCATTGCTTCCCATGTCTCCAAAAATGCCTTGAGCAGGAAAACTAATCCCAGATAGTGGTAGGTTTAAAAAAATAATTATAACTATGTAACTGGCAAGACTGCAGTTGCACACCTTTTTTCTAGGTGGAAGAAGTAGAAGTGCTTTCTTTTATTCCCTTTTAAAATCTGGGTTTTCAGACCCTTCAATTCAGCAGCCAAACGCATTTTCTGTTGGCATCTACCACACACATTATAATCCATTTTCCAACTCATTAAGTTCTATATGAAAAGGCCCAAACTCTCTGGAGAACAAGGTTGCTCTATAAGCTTTAATTAATTGAGAAGGGAAAAGCAAGAGAAGCAGTGCAGAGTATTAGATCTACTTTCATCCAGGCACAGAAATCAGAGCTTTCTGACTTGGTATTTTTCTTCTTTTTGAGGAAGGAGGGAAAAAAAGCCTGACAAAGTAGCCACATCCACTATTGTCTCTATTAGGTAGAATCACAGAATCTTGGAATAGTTTGGGTTTGAAGGGAGCTTTAAGCTCATCTAGTTCCAACCCCCTGTCATGGGCAGGGACACCTCCCACTCAGCCCAGGGTGCTCCAAGCCCTGTCCAGCCTGGCCTTGGACACTCCCAGGGATCCAGGGCCTCCCCACACTCACAGGGAACAATTCCTTCCAAATATCCAATGCAAACCTACCCTCTGTCAGTCTGAAGCCCTTCCCCCTTTTTCTGTCTCTCCAATTCCTCTCAAAGAGTCCATCTCCAAGTCCAATTTTACTGTGTAAATATCATGCCCTAAAAACACAGTTTACTTGTCATAAGAGACATGTTCCTCTGTGTGGATCAGGGAAGTCCCATGTCCAGTGAAGACCTCACCAGCCCAGTAGAAGTGAGAAGCCACCACATCCCAGGTGCAGACTGAAGCACTGCGCTGTCAGGACTCTGAGTGTTTTATTTCAGTTATTCAGTGGTATGAATTTAATTATGCTATTAAGTGACACATCTCAGCAAAGAAATGAAACACTGTTTCTCTGTGTTCTAATTTCCACTAATATTTAAGGCAATTCCAGGTGTACAGGAAGCCAAGTCCTCCAGGGTAAGGATTTTTTTGTGTTGTTCTAACAGAAACCAAACATCATTCTGTGTCTGCACTGGACACCACTCTTGTGTGCTTTTAAAGCTGACACATTCAATTAACCATCATTTCAGCTGCTGCAAGAAATTAATGAAGCTGCTAATCACATTTCCCAAAACCTGCTGGAGCACACAGACCAGGACAGCGGAGTCCCAGAGGATCCAGGCTGTCCTAGCCAAGAGCCAAGAGCCAAGAGCAGGCCTTCCACACCCCCGTGAAGAGTTCATCCCAGCAGCCCCTGCCTGCACAGGTAATTCCTCACCTAAACTCATGTGCTCGCACCTCCCAACACAGAACAGCAGCTCTGGGGGCCAGGCCATCTCCAAACCCATCCATCTGCACAACAACCACATTAATACCAACATTTCTTCCTGGAAAGGGAGGTCAGGCCTTGACAGGGGCTGCTCAGGGAGGTCTGGAGTCCCCATCCCTGGAAAGTGTTCAAGGAAGGCCTGGATGTGGCACTCAGTGCTCTGGGCTGGTGACACAGTGGGGATCGGGCACAGGTTGGACTTGATGATCTCAGAGGTCTTTTCCAGACTCAGTGAGTCTGGAATTTGTCCTGCAGCCATGCCTACAAGCCCGAGGCTACACTGCACAGGACACTGTACAGCTGTTGTGATAAGCAACTGAGCAGCTTTACTCGAAAGCCTTCTCATCTGAGATGCCAAAGTGCTTCTCTCTCACCCTAGGGGCTGCAGTGATAGTACTTTCAAATTTTAAGAGGAGAAACAGTGGCCTTAAAGCCAGCTGAAAGCTGGAGAGATCCACACAGCCCATTCTGTCACTACCAAACACCTCCTCTGTCTCTGGCAAGGGAATTCTGAGGAGCAGTAGAAACGTGGTCAATTCAAGCATGCTGGATCGACAACAAAAACAATCAAATTATGTTCTACGGAGTTTCTAATATGATCAATAAACAAGCCTGCTTAGCTTTTCTTCTACAATTTCAAGACCTATATTGGTCCCGAAAAATGCATGTGAACAAGGCCTGACTTCTCTTCCCTCTGGCACTGGTGGCTCTCAGATTGGACTGTGTCTCCTCACACTGCTGAAACCTAACGCAGCAACATCCACAGCTGGCCCCAGGATCAAACACCCAACTCCACAGTCAGGAGAGGCATTTCGACCCAGAACTGCACTGACCATTAACAGCCACCAAGCACCAACCAGCAGTCACAAAACCTAACCACTGAACCATCTCTTCAGATGTTCATCAATGAACGACCTTCTCCATTTGTCTGGGGAAGTGAGGAGGGAAACACCTCTACATTTAGCTGACTCTTCAGTTTCCTTTTAGGACAGTCACTGCTACTAGATTTGAAGAAGGCATCTGCTAAAAGAAACCCTGCATGGCTCAGGTCACACTGGCTGATCCTTTCTAGAGCTACAGAAGTAAGAAGTTTTTCATGAGCCTGTTGTGGACACTCTGTTCAGAGGGAAAAATATGAAGAGTGAAGTTCCTAGACTGAAGGTACAACAGACTTTTTATTAACTACTACTGGTAAAGGGACAAAAGATACAGAAAAAATGTCAAACCTCACATTTGTTCTTCAGTCTGGAAATTTATCCAGTGAAATCTCACATTCCTAAAATCAGTGGCATAGTTCAATGTCCCTCTGCATCCCTTTTGGCATTGTTTTCCAAAGAAGTCTTACATGACAGGTTTCTCATGCTCTTTTCCCAGCTCACAGTATGACACAGATTCCACCTCAACAATACCCACTTTTCACCTGTTCAACATTTCACATCTTTACCACTTTATAATGAAGGCAGGATCTCTTCTTCACAGGTCACACGTGCAACCACCAGGAACAACATGCAGTCAGACACCCCTGTGAGTCTTTGTTGAAAAAACTTCTAACACACCACAACCTTGTACTTTTTATCATCTTTTTACCTTTATGACTTGTCCGTTCCCTCTGGATGTAAGAGGAAAGCAACCAGTCACACAACAACAGGATGATATCAAGGGGAGAAACCACATTCATAGAATCACCAAATAATTTGGATTGGAAGGGATCTTAATGATCATCCAGTTTCAACCTCCTGCCATGGGCAGGGACACTTTCCACTAGCCCAGGGGGCTCCAAGCCCTGTCCAACCTGGCCTGGACACTTCCAGGGATCCAGGGGCAGCCACAGCTTCTCTGGGCACCCTGTGCCAGGGCCTCACCACACTCACAGGGAGGAATTTCTTCCCAATATCCCATCTAACCCTATTGTCTGGCAGATCAAACATCTTTCAGAGCCACCAACAAGTAGTAGTTGTTTGGGTTAATTCTGTGGCCAGAGAGCCATTCTTGTCAATCATTAAAAAAACCACCTTAACCAATATTGTATGGACCCCTGCAACCCTTCAGACTGACTCAGCCTTCAGGCACAGCAAAACCCATAAGCTCAAGCTCCATAATTACAGGATACACATATCTGTCACTATCAAAGCCAGAGCTGACTGATAAACCAACATATTACACCTCAACAAATTTGAAGAAAACCAGGTGGTATTTAAAAACTTAAGAAAGTAAGTCTTGTTCCTGAAGCACTGGAAAACAGGCAGTTACAGGAAAAAGCATCAGTAAGGAACACCCTGTCTGAAAGGCCCTCGGATCTCCCGCCTGCTCACTGACTGGGGAATTTATGCTGGGATGTCCTCCTTCCAAATGTGCTTGGACAAAAAATTCCAGCAGACTAATATCCACACTTGTCACATACCACATCCGCTTTACAACCTCTTACACTGAAACACACTTAATTATTTACTCCATTAGTAGGGTGGGCATTTGGATATCCCATTCCTGAAATTGTCCAGTAAAAATAAAATCCAGCTGGCAGCACTTAGAGCAGGCCAGTCAGAGCTGTGGGCAGCCCGGGGAGGAGCTCAGCACCAGCATTTCTCTGCTGCTGCCCTTCCCAGCTTACCTTCCACAGGCTTCCAGCCTCAGATCCACCAAGGAGTAACAGCTCCTTAGTATTACTGCTGAAAATGTGGCAGTTCTGAAAATATAACATTTCCTGATCTCTAACTCTGCACTACCCTCGATGGTGGTCCCGCTTTAACCAGGGAGCAGGGGATGCCATCAGGGATCCCCCACACCTGGATTATGCTCCAAAGTGCTTTGCAGGGCCTATTTTAGCCCAGGCAAAGGCTAAAGAGCATCTGCAGCACGGTGGTGTCAGCACCCCTGGACTTCAGAGAAAGGCTGGAATGGTACCAAGCAGCTGGAGAGAGAACCCACAAACCCAGCTCAGGTGTGACCATAACCACACCAGCTCCTATTTAACTTTCTGTGATACTTTCATGAAAAAAACACTTCTGAGGAAAACAATTGTATCAGGCTCTTTAAAAAAAAAAAAATTACACACCTTTTTAGAGAGTATTAAAATCTTAGAAGTAACTGATTTCTGTTCCAAGTTGTAAAAGGTAAATATTTAGACTTAAAACAGTAAGAGAGTTAGACCTCTATTCAGTGTGCCAAGTTCAACAGCACCTTCAACCATTCCGGGTTTTTCTTCCTAAGGATTAATTCCTTTAAAAACAGGTATCACAGTGCAGTTACTTCGGAAAAAAACAGGATTAGAGCTTTAAGTTTTACTCTCTCTCACTATGACTAGTATTGGGAACAGATTGCACATTTTCACAGAGTACTCAATTCAATCATTCATTGCAATTTATTCAATTAAAGCATTCTGAAATTTAAGGTTTTTTCTGTTTTTACTTACTGGCTTGGACCTTGATTTGAAAGAAAAAAAATCCACACAATCTGGAAGACACTATTTGGAGGAATTAACCTTCCCTGCAGTTCCCTGGCGGCTCAGATAGCTTTACATCCAGTTATAATCTAGGACAACTGGTACTAGATTATGATCTAGTATGTTTAGTATTCACTCTGAAGTTTTTTTCCTGTCTGGATCAAAAATGCCCTCAGAAACAGCCAAATCAGGTTCTGGCCTGGAGTTCCTTTTGTTCCTTCCTCTGGAATTCCCTTCTCACTGATCCTGAACAAGGATGTCACCACACCTGGCTGTGCCTCCCCGCCCTCGTCACTGTCACCACTCCTCCAACTGTCTCTTGCTGAGTTGATATTGCACTTACTCTAATTAAACCCTGATCTCCAAAGGGGCTAAACTCAAGAGAGGGAGGTCCTACTGAACTGGGTTTAGTTCACTCAGCCATCAGGCCCTGGCCTCCCAATCAACTTCAATGTCACAACATCCCTTACTGGGAAGGTTTCCACTTCTATTTGCAAATTGGATTCAATATTCTATGAGCCATGTGCAGAGTCATCTTCTCTTGACACAATCACACCTGATCTAAGCTGACAACAAATCCAACCTCAAGGACTGATGTTCAGAGTTGCAATCAAAGCACAGTGGCTCTGCAGGGCAGCTCCACATGCAAGGTTCAAGTTGTCAGCCTTGCAGACAACCAAGAGATAATGTATGGCTTGGTATCCATCAGATCATCTGTTACAGGCACCAAAACCTCCTTCAAAATCTCGAGGTGCTGTGGGCTCCCACCATGAGCCAGATATAAAGCAACAACTACTTAAGGTACTAGACCCAAAATGAGAAAGTATTTCCCACGACAAAAGGTATGGACAGACAGAATAAACTGCTAAGAAGTGCTGAGCAGTAGAATCCACAGGGGAAATGAATCCTACCTGAAAGCAGAAAGCCACGGCCAAGGGGCCACCAGGAACAGGTCACTTGAGAGGGGCTGTGGGATGCCCACTCTGGGACACAGCCACGCTCCACTGGATGTGGTGGTGACCAACTGGCCCTGCTTTTGCCAGGGGGTTGTATTGGGTGGTCGCTGGAAGTATCTTCCAACCCAAACTATCCTGTGGGGTTATCTCACAGTCCTGTGGGGTTATCTCACTATCAGAGATCTTTATCCTTAGTTTGGCTGTGCTGGCAGTGACAGCCAAGGAAAGCCAACAGCAAGTGACACTACCCAGCCAATAAACCACTGCCACAACAGAGGTGAAGGAAGGTGAACATGACCTTCTCCTCTCCACACACCTTTTACAATCCAGGTGGGCAAATATCATTCTGTGAGCATCCTCCTTACCCACAAAAGAAACATCAGAAGGCTTTTTGGGGACAACAGTGACCACCAGATTTATACAAAGCAGAATCCATTTGTTTGAACTGTGCAGAAACAGCAACGAGGGAACTGGGCCCTGGTATGTTATAAAGAATATCCAGCAAGTCTGCTTAAAAATGGGAGTTTCCTCCATAAACTCATGATATAGCCACGTATTTAAGAAAAAGAGGATGTAAAATAGAGCTGTAAATGGTGCAGATTAATTGTCAGCCTGCAAATTCATGAGGATCAGATAGAGATTAAACATGACTGTTATCAAGTGAACAGTTCCAGCTACTGACAAAACACCTGAAAGCACATTGGTGGGCAGATTTCAAAATGATTACCAAACACTTTATCAGTTAATACTGATGGGAATGTGAGTTCCTTTGTAAATGCCTGCTATGGTTAAAACTGAGTAGTCTGCACCACTTCCACAGAGCCAGCATTGCAAATAATTTGTACACATTAACTAGAAGTCTATTATGTGCAAAGCACAATCACAGCCAATTAAAAGACTATTAAAGATGGCAAATTAATACAAAATATGAAGCTGAAACTTTACATACCAATTACATGCTTCAGAAACCCAATCTGATAACAATTAACCACTATTTACACTGTGCTTTCTACCCATACAATGTATCAGCTTAGAAGCAAACCCACCCTCAGACTGTGTGTGTGGAACAGAAACTCTGAATTAGGCAAAAAAATGAGGGAGAAGAGACATAGTTCATATCATCATAGAATCATGGAATGGTGTGGGTCGGAAAAAACCTTAAAGCTCATCTAGTTGCAACCTCCTGCCACGGGCAGGGACACCTTCCACTGTCCCAGGTTGCTCTGAGCCCCATCCAGCCTGGCCTTGGACACTTCCAGGGATCCAGGGGCAGCCACAGCTTCTCTGGGCACCCTGTGCCAGGGCCTCCCCACCCTCACAGGGAACAATTCCTTCCCAATAGCCCATCTAAACCTACTCTGCCAGCTTTAAAACCATGTGGCCCTTGTCTCTTAGGGTGCATGCATTAGTATCTTGTTGATCTGTGCTCTATGAGACAAAGAAACCATCCCACCAGCCGCTCCTGGGCAACAGCGTGCCCGGGAAGTAAGACAGGAGTCAGATTCATGTCAGGGATCCCCGGATCCTGAGCTGGGCTTCGGTAAGCAGTGCTTAAAAGCACCTGCATCGTTCCAACCCTGGCCACCAGCAACGACTTTGTGTCATTCCAACTCCAGTTACAACTGAAGTGACGCCCACTGAAAATTAAACACACAATAACCACTCTGACAATCCCAATTTAACAGTGTTTGCACCTGGTTCCCTGCCATCCTATTTTCCTACTTTATTTACAGAAGGAAATGAAGAGATTAACACTCAAATGTTTTGATCAATTATATCAATATGGCCCCACTATGGCCGAGAAAAACATTTAACTATAATAAAACCAGAAAATTTATATTAAGACACAAATTTTACATTCGGATAGGTAAACTCTCACTGAGTGTCAGATACTGGGTGACTGGCACAATGGAGAAGTTACTAATGCAATAAAACTATCTGTAAATACATGAGTGACAAATGTTCCCCACACTCAAGATTGTGCCACGTTCTACATTTAAAATACTGAGAAATCCAAGGTTTGTCACTCTATAAAGAGCAGTTAGCAAAGAGACACAACCTCAGTGCTGCCCTAGAGCACTCCCAGCCAGGAGGGAAAGATGTATAATTAATTCAAGACCACAGACTCAAAAATGTCCCAAAGCAGCCAATAAAACTGAGGAATGCAGAGAAATCCAAGGCACTGGTGCAGTTTAATGGCCCCAACTGTTGGTAACACTAAAGACCTTTTCCCAACATGACTGTCCCTCTCAGTCACACTATGCAGAGGTTTTCATTTGCCTGATAACTAGTCCCAAATTCCCACTTTCCCATAAACTTAACAGCATTTCTCCTCAACATTATAAAAAAAAATCGTCCCTTGAAAAGCAAGTAACAACACCTAATGCTGTGATTATGGAATGTCTGGAAGGTTGCTGGACAGATGACATCTGACTGAGGGAAAAAATAATACTGGCATTTCTGAAACCCATGGACTTGGAAGCACATGGTCTTTTACAGCTTCTTGGCTGTATTTATTCTCCTAAGAAAGTGCTTTGCCTTGAGATACGGAATCTTCCAGCTAACAGCCACTCACAGCTCCCTGGCCCTGAGATGGATCCATCCATGGAGCTGGGCAGCATTTCCAATCTGGCTGTCCCCTGCTCCTCCTGGCTGGGAGACACTGGAGCACAACCTCACACAAACCATCTGCTGTGCATCTGGACACCTCTGGAAGGGCTCCGTGAACCCAACGCTGACAGAAGTGTCCAAAGGGAGATAAACCTGCTGGTTTAGATGTCAAGGGCATCAGGGAAAAATGAAGTACCAAATTAAACTGCGGATCAAACTTCAGGCTGTTTTATCACACTGTTGGGAATAGCCATGTACTTCTGGACATGGCACAAAGATGTGATTTTAGTGGTGCTTCTCAGTGTATTTTTAGCAGGAAAGTATAGCAGCATATAAGCACCCTGAGTCAAGGTACATCCCTCCTATTGAGGGGAGGCTCAAATTTCAGTTTATTCTAACCAGGTCTGTACTCTGGGCATCAGTGGCCTTTTCACACCACCTTCCAGACCACTCCATTCCTGTCAATAACCTTCAGTCCTCAGTGTCAGCTCCTCATTCCCAGTTCTGTATCCCACCCTCCCAGACACCTCCTCAGCTACAAAAACTGGAATACATAAAAATACCATGACATTTCCAGAGAACTATCTATATCATCAGTTGTCTCCAAGGAGTCCAGAATTCACCTGCTCAAACTCATCACACGTCAAACCCAGGCTATTTCCAAATTACAAAGCTTAGATTTTTTTTAGTCTTGAAGGCTTAATTAGAAAGTTTTCCAGATTTTGGTATGTACACACACACACAAAAGCAAACATTGCCCTCTGTTCTAATGCATCAGGCAGTAAGATTATTTTAATCATTAAAGCTCAAATCCTGGAACTTAGCCTTTCACACCATCTGTATCTCATCCAAAGCAGTATTAAAATATATTACAACATTAATGCCGTCTGCCAGGAGTAGAAACAAAACCCAAAACTGTTACAGGAACAGCAACTTTTCACTGTTGATGTGGGTTAATAGATCAGGCAAACACTTGACCTCAAATGTGCCGAACACCTTTGCCAACAATTCAAACAAAAAAGGAAAACAACCATTACCAAGCTATAATTTAGCCCTATAAAGCAACAATATTAAGCAGAACTCTGGGGGAGTGAGTAGAATTGTGATTTTATCTGCCACTTGTTAAATTTTATGTCAAGTTTCTCATCTTATGAAGCATGCTACTGTATACTATGTGTGTGACTACCCAGGTGAGTTTCAAAAATGAAGTTCTTGATCTCTTAAATTAACCTTGGACTTCAGAATTAATAACCAGCTGGGAAGGAGAAAAGCCAAAGCTCCTTTCTAAAATTCGTTTCAGTGCTATATCAGATCAGAACAAGAAGGATAAAGGACTGAAAACTTTTGGGAGTAAATAAAAAGTAAAGCTTCAAACTCCAGAAAAGTTGAATCTGTCACAGGAACTAAACTATACAAACAATTCATGATATGTGTTGCCTTAGGATACTTTTAATGAGATTTCATTTTTAATTTTTCCTTGCCCTGCTCTGCTAGCACATTTTTTTGAGGCTAACCACTCTCTTGCTGTGTCCTTGAAGTAACAGCTGCCAAAAGCAAGACCTGAGCACTTCAATCAATAAGGTGAAGTTTAATAATTTCAGTACCTCTGTTGTGGCCCTTTAATTTGCTCTACATTTTAACAAAAATTCTATCAACATCCGTGCACTACAATTCAAAATGTTTTACATCTTCACAAATGCTGTGACTGGTTCTGACAGAGGTATGTGCAGGATTCCAGGTTCCTTCCAAGACAGGCTAAAACCAAAGGTGTGTCAAAATAACCACACCAGACCCTGAACTGCAGTGCCTCAGGAGCCAGCACAGATCTGCTTCCACTTCACTGGGAAACCAACATGGGTTTGTTATTTTTCATCCCACCAGCAAAAACATGAAAACCTGCTCATCACCTTCTTGGACTGCTGCTTTGGTACAGTGTCAAAAGCCACTTCTAAGCAAATTTTAACAAACATTGTAAAAGTTGAAGCCAAATACACAGAAATTCAGGTGTACTGCTCTCCCCAGGCTACCAGGACAGCATCAAGCAAGCCACTTGCCCTGCTCTTCAGCACACAGCACACCTACTGTCCATCCCACTTAGAAATGGCAATATGCAGCAGCATTCTACTGCATTTATCATTTATATTGTAGGTGAAATTCTGAGATGTCACACCAGCACATACACCAGGGTGTCCAGCTTTTCCAGAGCTCTGTTAGAGAGCCACAAGGATTTCTCCCCCACTTGGCAGTGAAGCCACGATCAACAGCAATAGAATTTTCTTGATGAGAGCAAAAAGACAGTTTGGTTATTAATAAGCAGAAAATAAACTCCCCCACAACACTTGAGAGACAAAAAGACTCAAGCCATTTTATGTCTGATTGACTTAATAGCTGCAATAAATATATGAAAGCAAAATTGTGAATCTGGCAAGCAGACAGCTCTCACCTAAAGCTGGGCAACGGCAAAGAACAATTTGTGTTTCAAGGACTCCCTCACAAGTAAGACTGTGCATTTTGTAAACAGTACTACAGGAGCAACACTTAACACAGTTTAACCCAATAATTACACAAAACAGTTCAACATTATCCCCGAGAGGTGAAGAGTAAAGAATGATTAAGTTTTAATTAGTTAGCAGAACACTACTGCTAACTCCCTGCTGGTCTGCAAGAGAGTTCCAGGATCTAGAAGTCGGGGGAAAGCAGGCAGAGGTAATTCCTAAAATATTTCTCCACCAAAACAAGTCTAAACAGCTCCACAATATCGAATGCTGCTCGTTCCTCCAAACATTAAGAATTTAAGGTCAGCTTTGAAGGCCAGTTATTTGCATCAACAGAAAACCAAGCAGAAGCAACCTGAGGCTCAACAGCACATCTCCTCCCCAATCTCTTTACTCTCTGCCTGCATCATTATTAAACTGCTGACCTATTCAGAAAAAAATTGGTAAAAGGTATTTACAGGAAAAAAAGTGAAAGGAATTCCTTTACTCCCATGCTTCTTTAATGCATGTTCCTAGAGCTGGTGCTTCAGTAAGAAGAGATCCAGTACTCGTTCTAAGAAAAATACAACTGAGCAGTCGCAGACTGAAGTCTCATTTTTAAAGCTTCTTTCCCTCCCCCCATTATGTTCTTTTTGTAAGCAAGGGTAAGAGTTCAAAGAAAGATGAAAAAAATCACTTAGCCCAACATCTACTTCACATATAAGACTGATGGCTTTCCTGTAGCCTGTATTTCTATTCAATGATAGCAGAGCACTGAAAATGACAGAATTCTGCTCCAATCACCCGAGATACCCAGCCAAGTCTGTATACTCAACCCATTACCTTAAGACACGGAACATCGCTGATCAAGGGAGACTCATGCAATTTATTTTGCTGGCACCTGCATATTATTTCACCTCTAAGACATGACAGGCGGTGGTTTTCTTGGCAGCTGCAGCAAGGCTGGTGCTTCAAAGCTTTGAAGCCAAAGGTCAACAATTTTAGCCACTGAAAAAGTGAAAAAATACCTCCAATGCAAAGTCTGTGTCTCTATTATCAAAAAGCAGAATGCAGACAATAATAAGGCAGTTACTAAACACTATGAGTGACAATTCATGGGGGCAGTGGGGTTTAAAGATGCTCTCGATTTGTCATTGCTGAAAGGCACTGTAACAGAGTCACACCCAGCCACAAACTTGTACCTGACACTGCAGCTCGTGCTGTCCAGTGAAAATTCCTCCCACCTCCAAACAACTGATAAAGTTAATCCTTCCAACAAACATATTTTTTTAAGCAAAATACACTGCTTATCCATATCTGCTGCTGTCACAGCCAGAGACTCTGTCTTTGCTGACAGCTGAATGTCAGCTCTGAGCTTGACATGATGTATAAGAAAGTTAAATTATCTCATTACACAAGTTTTTAATGGAAACACAGATGAATACAAATCAGAGCACCTCTGCAGGGAACTCCTATGACAAATCGAGTCTTTGTTACTAAATGAATGACACTCGATTAAAGAATTCTCCCCAAGCAAAAATAATTTCACCCGCACACCAGTCACATTTTTTCAAACGCAAGCAATTCCCTTTAATCCTTAAAAGCCCATGTGCAGCGCACAGTTATCACACAGAGCTACAACCACTTCCAAACAGGGCTGGATTATGAATTATCATACTGGAAATCATCTTTCTCCACTAGCCGTCCTCTGGATTTCTGTGGAATTAGGCACTTGATCCAATTATTTTCCACAGAAGACTGTCTGAAAAACAAACAGCTTACAAAAATCCCGAGAAGAATATTGCTCAGTGCTTCTTTCATACGCACACGGTGCCATAG
The DNA here is from genome assembly GCA_013397915.1 of Daphoenositta chrysoptera. Taxonomy (NCBI): domain Eukaryota; kingdom Metazoa; phylum Chordata; class Aves; order Passeriformes; genus Daphoenositta; species Daphoenositta chrysoptera. The sequence goes on from VZRO01006455.1 coordinate 82,878, forward strand.
GGCTGGTGCAAGGAATGCAAGTGATCCAGAAGAGCTACTGCAGAGTGTAAAACTTGGCAAGAAACAGGTGCTAAATTCGTACGGGAAGCAGCGGGAACGATATGGAGGGAGGAGGCACATCCTCAGCTCCCGGCACAGCGTCCTTCTGCACCTGCTGCCCTGTGGGAAGCGACATTTTCCCGGGAGCAGCCGGGTGGCTCCCAGCCCCAGCTCGCGAGCATCACGCCCGGCCAGCACCGCTCGGCACCGGCTCCGGGACAGACAAAAGCCCGAGAACGCCGGGCTGTAAATCACACCCAGGACCGTCCTGTGCAGAGCGCGATCCGCAGAGCCAGCGGGAGCAGCTCGGGGCCGTGTCCGTGAGCTGCCCCTTTCCGGGGATGGCAGCGGCGCTCGCCGGGCTGGTGCTGCGGTACTGCGACTGCGAGGGAGCCGTGTGTGCCACCTCTGCCTGCAGCTCCCGGGCGAGCGGCTGCACACAGGCACTTACACACGGATCCGTACGCGCATATATAGGGAGATAGCTGCGTGGATATGGGTACGTGCACATAGATGCACACCCCGGCTGCTCCGGGCTCGGCAGCCCCACGCCGGCCCTGGGGGCGGCTCTGTGCCCCGCGGCCCCGCAGCACGGCCGGGCTGGCGACAGCCGGGGCTCCGGGCTGCCACGGGGCCGCTGGGCTCGGCTCTTCCCGGACACCGCGGCCGCCGCCCCGCCGGA
>VZRO01006455.1:83781-95536 GCA_013397915.1 Daphoenositta chrysoptera
CCGGGATGCGGCACCGCGCCCTGCGGGGCTCGCTCCGCACCACGGCCCCTCTCCATTGACCGCCCTCCCCAAGTGGGGGTGGCTGACCTGCGCCAGGCGAGGTTCAGGTGGCACGTCAGGAGGAATTCCTTCTGGAAAAGAGCGATTAGACATTGGAATGGGCTGCCCGCGGGGGCGGTGGAGTCACCGTCCCTGGAGGTGTTCAAGGAAAGGCTGGCTGTGGCACTTGGTGCGAGGGCCTGGTTGACAGGGTGATGATGTTGGGCATAGGTTGGCCACGATGATGCCAGAGGTGTTTTCCAGCCCCGGTGACTCCGTGGTTCCCGCAGCCGGCCCCAGGGGCCAGAGGGCGGGCGGGTGGCGGTGCCCTGGCCGGAGCAGGGCCGGCCGAGCAGCCCGCGCTGCCCCTGGCCGGGTGAGCTGAGGGCTGCGGGCACCGGGCACCGCCGCCTCACTCCCCGCTCGGGGCAGGAGCGGGGCTCTCACCGGGCAGTCCCCGCTGTCCCTGGCCGGGTGAGCTGAGGGCTGCGGGCACCGGGCACCGCCGCCTCCCTCCCCGCTCGGGGCAGGAGCGGGGCTGTCGCCGGGCAGCCCCGCAGGATGACTGGGTGGCACCGGGCCGGCCTGCGCCGGGCTCTGCTCCCTGGGCTCCGGAGCTCTCGGACAGCGCTCCGGAGGGCCGTGGCGCAGCCCGAAGGCTCTGGGAAGCAGCGGCACCCGCGCAGGCAGGGCAGCCCGGCACCGAGCCCAGCGCCACCACCGAGCCCAGCGCCACCACCGAGCCCAGCGCCACCCCGCGCCCCTCGGACAAGGGACGGGAGCCGAAGCGAGACTTGTGGTGTTTCTGTTTACGATACAAAAACACACATTTAGGCGTTCTCGAGCATCTCCAGCCCGCTCTGCGGTCCTAACGTGGAATAAACGGTTGTCTTCCCGTGTCTGCGTTTTAACGTTTGGTAAATGAACATTGTTTTTATGAGCTTTGAGTCTTCAGAGGTGCCTTTACTGATCTTGGCATTAACTGTTTTATAGCGATAGCAAGGCAGTGCACTTAGTGTAATTAAATCTGGTGTGAGTAAAAAGTGAACAGAGATCAGACGTGAGTCTGAATTAATACTTCAGTCTTTAATCATGCAGCAACATAATTAAGATTATTCGATACGGAGTATTTAAGGCAATTCAATATGGATTATTTAAGGCAATTCAGTATGAAGTATTGTAAGTTTTTCTAGAGTGTTACAGTTAGTGTTCTCATAATTAGAATATTTTTCAAGTCCTGGTTTGGACTTTCACCTCTCATTGCAAAACTTCACATGTTTTTGAGAAATTCTAGCCTAAGTCAGATTATTTCTAAGTAACTATTTCTATGGAGTAGCTTTCACTCCCTTACACTCCTTATGACCTATACTGCATATATATAATTGATCCTTACAAGACGTTGATAAGTAAGTCAGGGATAAAGTCTCTGTTTTCTAAGAGTGATCAAATGTCTCAGATAAATCTCAGAGGGAGTCAGCTGTGGACAGGATTTAACAGTCATTTTCTTGTTCTTGATTGGGTTCCTTAAAGAATTATTTTTCTGAAGTGGGTTGTGTTGAGCTCTTTCAATGTTAAAACTCAAAGCTGGTACAGAATGGAGTAAGAGATTCTGATACATTCCTCTCTTTAGAATGACACTAGTCAGAACTAATGACTGAGATTTTCCTGAAGTTTCAGCTGTTCATCAGTGCCAAGGAAAGGAAGATGTTGTCTGTCAAGTTATTGTGGTACTAGGAGTGGCCTTTGGTAAAAATTGCTTCACTTGTTAATTGCCTGCAGCACTGAGGTGAGCGAAGAAGTTCTGATACTAATGTACCACTGTTAGTAAAATTTGTTCTATGTGAGAAAAGCTTAATGCTGCAAAAATAAGATTTGCAAAATGAGAGCATGCAGTTGTCAGGAAGGCAGGTCTCCAAAGGCAGATGGAGTGCAGGGTGAGTTGGAATCACAGAATCCCAGAATGATTTGGGATGGAAGAGACCTTAAATTCATCTTGTTTTACCTCCTACCGTGGGCAGGGACACCTTCCACTATCCCAGGTTTCTCCAAGCCCTATTCAGCCTGGCCTTGGACACTTCCAGGGATCCAGGGGCAGCCACAGCTTCTCAAGATGCCCTGTGCCAGGGCCTCACCACCCTCACAGGAAAAGGTCTGGTAAAATGCAAAACTATACACTGGCATGTAAATTAACAAACTATAAGCATTTCTAGGAACCTTTTGCTGAAAGAGAGGCAAAAAAAAATCCAACACACTTAATCTGTGCTAATGGTGTCCAGCTCACCATATTTCTATGAATATTTACTTGATTTTGTTTTGTATCTCCTGAATGATCTAATAGTGGCACCATGGATCTCCTCTACAATGGGATGTTCTTGCTGCTTTAAAGGATATGAGAAAAGGCTACCAAGGACTTTCCAAGTGCAAGCTGTCCTCTGGCCAAGACCAACACGAGGGTTTTGTGCTGGGGGCAGCTGTGGTGCAGATGCAGAGCTGTGCTCCCCAGCAGGTGCTCGGTGCTGGGACTCTGCTCTCGTGGCCAGGGGGTCGGGGCCGTGTCCCTCATGCTCAGCTCTCCCTAGGAACATCCAGGTACTGTGTCCAGTTTGGGGCTCTCACTCCAGGAAAGGCATTGACAGACTGGGGGAAGGGAAGGGAAGGGAAGGGAAGGGAAGGGAGGCCCCCAGGACGGCTGGGACTGGAGAACTTTCCCTGAGAGGAAAGGCCATGGGAGCAGGGCTTGGTCAGCCTGGGGAACGCAAGGCTTTGGGGACTCTACACATCCAGCCCCTTCCTGTGAGGTTATTGAGCCAGGCTTCTCTCAGCCAAGGAGAGGTGACAAGACGACGAAACAAGAAAGGTTTGAATGATTACAGGGAAAACCTATTCCTCATGAGGACACTCAACAGCAGCACAGTTGCCCAGCAAAGTTGTGCCATCTCCATCCTCGGAGGTTTTCCAAACCCAGGCAGTTCAAGCCCTGAGTGGCCTGGTTTGAGCTGGAGCTTGGACAGGGACCTCCTGAGGGCCCCTCCAGCTCATGTTATCCCATCATCCTGTGATTCTGCACTCCTGTGCAGACAGGAATGCCTGTGAGATGGATAATATTGTATTTCAATACGATACAATGCTCTGTGTTGGGAGCATTTTTGTTCTCTGCAGCAGGTAGCAAAACCATGCAGCATGAAAGCTGAGAGAGCTTTCATCAGCTCCTGCTTTCCACTGTTTCTGCTGTAATGGAAACATTTCTTCTGTTCCTTGCAGCAGCAAAATAATAGTAAAGAAATTACTCCAGTCAACTGAGACACGTTGTTTCCATGTCATCCTTCCAAGTAAATTATTTGTTACCTGTTAAAGTCATTGAAGGTCAACCATTCACTTCCTTTCAGAAACCAGCATATAGAGGGAAGGAAGAGAAAATACTCACGTTTTAAAAATCTGGAGGCAGGGAGCTGTTAATAGGAGGCAAAAGGTGGGAAAAATCAGGAGAAAATGTCCGTGTTGGTGTGTTACTCTACTGGGGTACATGACAGTAAAGAAAGATGTGGGTATAAATAAATGATAGCAAAGGAACACTAAATGGGCATTGGTAGGATGAGGTAAGGTCTGCCCTCGCAGTAGTAAAATAATCCTTTTCCCAATGCTTATTGTCCCTGTCAGACAGAGCAGGAGGGACTTCTGAGGCATTTACTCTTTGTGCAGGGTGCAAAGTGTGTGCAGAGCAGCTTTGCTCAGGATCAGCTCAGGTACAATGGGGCAGGAGGAAAAGGCACTGAGGTTGTTCTTCTGAACCAACACTGGCCTAGCCTGATGGCTTTGCTACAGTTAAGGCTTTAGATTATTTAAAAATAAAGCAGAGCAAGCAAGCTGCGTGATCTTTAATGAAAAATGTTTGATATTGTGAATGGGAAAGATGGGAAATTAAACAAGATTGCTCAGCACAGATTGGTATTGTTGTAACTGTGACGTGCCTCTTCCTCCTGCCAGAGCTGTATCAGTCTGGTGAGAATGCCCAGTGGCAATCAAGGGGAAAAGATCCCTTTTCTGGATCATAAGAGAGCTGCAAGATAATACCCCAGTGATATATCTGCAGAACTTTGCAGACTGTGCCTTTATTTTGAGGCTTGTAGACAAAATAAGTGAGAGGAAGAGAGCTGGAGCAGATTAACTACTCACAGAGGTAACATGAAGAAATGGGAATTGTAACTGAATCCATGTTGCTCAAGGATCAAAATGTACAAATTAGGGATTCTATTGGCTCTATTCCTCTGGAAAAGAAGTTTGGCATGAGACATTACAGGCTCTTCAGTATTCAGGTCCTGCCATTATTAAGTACGTGCTTTCAAAAAAGTCAGTTAAAACCAGTATGTAGCCAGCATTTGGGCAGTCAGTGCTGACCCTAGAGGGAAAGATACTGCTAAAAACAGCAGTTGGTAAATCCAGAATGAGCTGGGAGTGGCAGAGATAGAAGCAGGTAGTAAAAGAGTGGATCTCCTTTAAGAAGGGTCAAAGACTTATTTTTACCCCTCCAGTGCATCCCAAAAATGTCAATGTACTTGATCGCAAAAGAGTTTTAATGGGAAAATGCACTGCTCAGGCAGTGAGCAAGCAGGGGCATCAAATCTTCCTCCTTTGATGGGAACAGTGACAGGCAAAGTTCTTTAATGCAAATTGCTTATAAGAAGGCAGGGAAAAGAATATCTCAAATATCTCAACTCTAAACTTGCAATATAGCCCAACAGCTTTGGGCAGGAAGCATTCCAGGGTAGGCACAAGCCAAACAATCCCACAACCACAGCTGGGGAACAACAGCAGGACAGTGCTATTAGTGATTCTTAGTAACTCAGAAGTGTTCTCATAGCAGCATTCAACTGCAGGGTTCAGAATGTGATTGTATCAGCAAAGTAAAAACACAGATCAAAACTGGCCAAGAATTTGAGGAGTAGCTGCAAGATAATATTATCTGCTTCATAAAGTGAAGTTTCAGCCAGTGATCAAAGGGGTTTGCTAGTTTAATAAATGAAGGATAACTAGTTCAAAGTAGCATGCCCTCAAATCACAGAAATGGCCATGCAACTGAAAAAGTATCTGAAATTCACATTCTTCAACATTTCATGAGGCAAAACACCAAACTGACTTAGACTGAAAAAAAGTGTATTTAGAAAATCTATAGCCCTAGGGCTTATGCTCAGAAATTCACAATGTTTTCAGAGTATTGGTTCTTTGAGAAGAAATTATGTCTCCTTAGCTTTGGAAATGTCTCCAAGGCACGTTAAGACATTTGACTGAAATAGAAGAGGTGGATAATTAGTGGCATCGTTTGTAAACACATGCTTAATTGGACTTTTGGAGAGGGGCAGCATGCACTTAATGGCTGGTATTAATTCTGCATTTGATATTTAAGACAGTGTATTAACAGGTATTGGGCAACAGAGCATGTAATAATTTAATCAGATAATTAGCTTATTACAAATATTTTCATTTGTTGGGCTTTTTATTTTAGGCTTTACCTTGATCCCTTTAATGCAGTAAGAGAATTAATTCCACTTATCTACAACACGTTGTTCAGCCACTACAAAACCACAGGTAATCATTGTTTCCTCTTGCATGTGCTGCCAGAGAAAACCAGAGCTGAGGAGAGAGTGGCTGTTTGTCTGCCCAAAGTGCCACCTTTGTGCCAGTGTCAGAGCCACCCACGCACCCTGGCACAGGTGGGACTACACAGACACGAAATGTGGCCCGTGTTCCATAGGATGGGAGCAGCACACTAAACACTTCTCCCTGTGGGCTGCTGTGTATATGGCCTGGCCCCTGTAGCCAGTGGATATTCCAAATTCAGGCTGCAAAAGATAAGCTAATTTCTTCCATTCCCAGAAATCCAGGACCCAGAGATAAAGGCAAAAGAGTGGGAACTCATAAGTAACTCAGGGAAAGCAAGAAAATGTTGCTTCTGTGGTCTGCAAAGGGGGCAGTGAATAAGACAGAACCCAGCTGAGGTGTCAACATGCAGCTGGTTTTCCTTGTAACTCCTTGTTTACTACTTTTATTATAGTAAGTGAATTGAGGAGAAAGAAATCTTGTTTTTTACCTTGCTTCCTCAAGAGATTTTGCACATCCTTTCAGAAGAGTCTAAGTAGTGTCAGGGCAAAGAAAGCAGAATGCTCCAGCTCTGATGCCTAGCAGAGGTAGTTTGAACTGAAATAGGGACATGATTAAACCCTTTTTACAACTTTTTAATTTGTCATTCAGCAAATAATCAATGTCCTGCTCTCTGCAGTAGGGAAAAAATGGTGATTACAGCCTGCCAAATGAAGGGAAGTTCTGTATACAATGTTTTGAAATAGTTTTTAAAGAAATAACCACATAGAAAATGTTGCACAGATAAAGACTTAAGAGGTGTGGAAGGTGTTCGTGGGATTAACTACAGGCTGACACTAACCCCCAGTAAAGTTGTCTCTTGCACTGATGAACTTTTCATTTGTGGTGAAACAAATTGTGCCGTGCCCTGGAAAACAAATTTAGCACTGGCTGTTCTCATCCTAGGGCTGTGGGCAATACTTTAATATGTGCAATATTTTAGGTGTGTGACACAAGACAGCACAGCAGCAAGGTTAGAAAGAGGAGAGTATTGGGAGGGAGAAGCAATACCAGCACACAACTTCTTGAGATCCAACCAGAAGCTGGAGGCCGAGTGTAGATGGAAACAGTGCCACTGAGTGTTTCTGTATTGAGGCCTGACTTGTAGTTGATTAATACATATACTAATCTCTAATTAGGTGCAATTAACAGCCTGTTCACAACAGCTGCCTGGGTGATATTTAAGATAATTATCTGGTGCCCTCTCGTGGAGCATGAGACAGATACAATCAGACACTTTTTTTCTGCAAAAACAGATTTATTTTTCTTCCAGTAAATGGCCCAACCAAGAACCTTTGCTGAAATCATTGAAGGTTTATGCTTGCACTGAAAACTATGCAAAAGGTAAATAAGTATGAGGATGACTTGGTCTGTTGTGTTGATCTTTACAAGTAGTGACCAAAATTTAAAAAGCAGTGACCAAAAGCATATTTCTAAAGAGACAAGGATAAAGAGAAGGCAAAAAGAGAAGAGGGCAAAAGGACAAAAAAAAAAAAAAAAGGGAAAAAATTCTGCAAAAAAATAATCAGGATACATTTTAGTAATTATTGACTTAAGCATCAGTTACAGGAGATGAATAACTACTCCTTCCCTCTTTTCGTATCTTATTTTAGAAGATTTCCTGCAGCAGAGACTTACCTTATTTTGTAGCCTGTGATCCTCAACCCAACTGTTTCCCTGAGTGGAGAAGCTCAGTGGATGATTGTGCCACACTTTCCAGAGGCTGCTTAAATTGTGCAAGGCTATCCCTGAGCTGTGTGTTTCAAACACAACTTAGGGAGGTTTGCTTTTAACTCATCTGCTTTTTCCATTACTTGAACTTCAGCAGTGACCTCAAGAAATTATGGAAAATAGGTGTTTTCCAGCTGGGTCCTCATTCCAAACCCACATGTGCCTCACCAAAGCAACTGTGCCCATTTCTTCATAACACAGCTCTGCTCTCTAAATGGTGGGAGTTCCCTGACTCTACTGCTCCAGCCTGGACAGCCCTTGGGCTTGGGTTCTATAGATCTGAGCTCTGATTTATTTGGGGGTGCTGGAACATATTGCACACACATTTCAGCCCAGCATATTAAGTAGAATTTTCCAGCTGGAGTTTCTTTCCAAGATCACAGTTGCCAGCCTTATGAATTAGGGATCTGCAGTGGACTTTGGTAGGTGCTGGGGGCAGGCATTATATTAAGGCAGAGGTCCAAAAAAGACATAATTTCTCTTTTTGGGTTCTATTTCCACTCTTCTTTGATTATTTTCAGACCAAGTGATGGAAAAGTGAGATTGTGGCTGTATGTTGTTACTTGCTTCTAAAGTCTGTGGTTCTGCTCTTTGGGAATTGCTGCCTTCCAAACAGCAGCAGGAACACAGCTTGGAGAAACACAGCCTACACCTCTTCTCTGCAGCCTCCCACATCTGCTTCAGATTTGCAGCAGAAGGAGAAATGGGATGTGTGATGCAGGTTTATGGACACAGCAGATGTCCATACACCAACACACTGAATACAGAAGACTCAAACCTTTTGGTATTCCCTGAAATGAGGCACAGGGCTAGTGAGAAGTGCAGAACTGTGGACGCTGATAGCTGCTTGCAGAGATATTTTCCAGCCTTCTGCTGGTGTCTCTGTGAGAGTCCTTGCTTTCACACAGATACTGTTTGTAAACAGTTAGAGAGGTTTTTCTAAACTACCTACAGGTGCAAGATTGTTATGCAGCGTTGTTATGATACTGATGAAGAATGTTTTCCAATGGGAGTTGTAGGGTTTCACCAGTCATGTCCGAGAGGTGGATGGTCAGGGACCAATGGCCCTATGGCATTCAGGCGAACTAAGAGATACAAACCAGTCTGTAAAATAATTAAAGAATTGCATTTCTTCCTGGATCAAGTCAATGCCATTTGTCCATTGTCCCTGGGACAACAGCAACACAGAACCCTTTGTAATAATGGTTTCCACAGCAGTTGTAAAGAACCTGGATTTGTGAAGTCCTGATTCTCCACACGGTCTGTAATGAGGAGAGCCGTGTTGCTGAGTGTCTCTGTACAGTAAGACAAGAAAAGCAGTTCAGCCCTTATTCCTGCACTGTTCTTTGTTCCTCAGAAGAAATCTGTCAGAATATGGATTTAGGAGTTAATGGCCTGGAAGCAAATTCCCACAGAACTGAGTGTCTATGTTAAAAGTTGTCAGAATTTACTGCTATTTTTAAAACAATCGGTTGAAAGGCAAGCAAAGAGGGAAAGATGGAACAAGCCAGTTTTTCCAGACAAAGAAAATGATGAGTATTAATGCACAGTCATTTTAGATTTCTGGCAGGACCTCTCTCCCCACAATATTTGTCTTGTATAGTTAAAAATGGCAGCATTAATACATTCTGCTTCCATGACCCCCTTCATGGTAGCTGATTGGAAAGATCAATAATGTGTCCCAGGTTGTGAGTCTTTAGGAGTTTAGTTTTCAGTGTTGATTATCACAATGTATGTGAGCAAGTGTGATCAAAGCAGATTATTTACAATACACAGCAGTGTGGTCTGTCGGGGCAGCACATTTCCAAAGCCATGGAAAGTGGTTTCAGAGAGAGCTGACAGATTACTACAATGTTTATCATTGTTACAGCCTCAGTGGGAGTCTGGTTTAATCTAATTACCATAACAGTGGGAGCACAATGACAATAAAAATTAGAAGCACTGAAGAACTCTGTTATGTGGCTGGTGTGACTGGGAATGACAGACATTGCAATGAATGCATAACAGGAGGATGCTCAAGGGTGACTACTGCTCAAAGAAGCCTTTTTTTTGTACTCATGACATTAAGCTGAGATTTTTTTCCACACTGTCTGCTCTGAGCACCCATTTCAGGTGTTCTGCATTGCCTTCTCTGTTCTTACATGCCTCTGAACTGGCTAAGCTGGCAAGATAGCTCTGGTTAGAGAATCCCAGACTGGTTTGGGGTGAAAAAACCTTAAAGCTAACCCAGTCCCATCCCCTGCCATGGTCAGGGACACCTTCCACTAGCCCAGGCTGCTCCAAGCCCTGTCCAGCCTGGCCTTGGACACTCCCAGGGATCCAAGGGCAGCCACGGCTTCTCTGGGCACCCTGTGCCAGGGCCTCCCCACCCCCATTGTAAAAAACTTTTTCTTAAATTCAATCTAAATGTCTTCGTTTTTCCAGGTGCCACAAAAATCAGGTTTTTTAATGATAATTTAGCAAAAATAGAAAACACTACCTTGAAAAAACAAGTTAAAACAAGCCTGCTTCAAACCTCAGAAGCAATTTAAATAGTACTGTTTGAAAGGAGGTTCAGTCATCTCTAATGATAAGGTAAGGGGCAGTGGGATGAAACTGTGAATAGATACCAAAGCTTTGACTACCATAAAAAAGTAGGCATTTTTGGGAGCTTTGTTTCATACTTCTGTGTTCTTTAGAGAACTACCTGTTGTGTTCCAGGAACAGGTATGCTGAAGTAAATCTCACAGGAGGCAGTTTCAATTCATGAAAGCTGGTGGGTTCCTTTTCCCACTGCTTTCAGTGGTTGGTTTTGCAGAAGTCTGGTGGGTTGGTGTGCATGGGGAGGGGGGACCTAAATCCACAGCAGAAGTGGAGGAACAACTTTCACAAACTCCCAGGCCTGGAACATATCCTGGTCCTGAACACCTCCAGCAGGAACAGAGAAAAAAATCATCTGTCTAAACAAGTCAGGGATACGGAGTTTTTGGACAAGGAAACTGTCGAGTACACACCTGATTCCACAGAGCAACCAAACCCAGATTTTTAATGTCCTTTCCTGTGAAATAAATGACAGTGGTATTGTGTAGCCATTGATCAGAGAAGACTCAAACAGGCCACCCTGCAGAAGGATTTGTCAAAGGCACCTACAGACCGTGAATAGCTACCATCTATGAAAAGTTAAAGAAAACAGGCATCTACTCCTCATCCCCAACCTACAATAAAAAATCTCCTAAAACATATGCATCAAATACCATAAACATTGCAGCAGAGCATTGGCCAAAAGTCAAAGCACTCTCTGGTGTTCTCTAGGACATAATTTCTCTTAGTTTCTGGCAGTTTTTGGATGACAAACTAGGAAAATATGATAAAGAGAAGTCTTGGAACACAGAGTGGGGATGAGGAAGCCATGTGAACAACTTGACAAAGTGTAAAGAAGACAACAAGAAGGAAGGAAGCAGGAGAGAAAGTGGTTTGGTAATCAGCCCGTGAGAGGAGGATGTAGAAGTGTGGTGATTCAGTGTTAGCCCCACATTGTTTCCTCTTGTACAAATTCTTAAATTTCTCAGGGTTTGTGCCCCATTCTTTGCCTTTTGTAGGAGTTGGAACCTAGATTTTTTCTCCAGATGAAAAGGTGGGTTATTCTCTGTCACAGCAGGGCAAGAGGACTCATACCTGGAGAAGATTTCCAGAGCTGCTGGTGGTGATTGTGATAATCTCAGCCGGATTAGCTGAGCTGCTGCTGTCAGGAGGCAAAGGCCACATCCCACCACTCTGAACTCTCTTCTGGCCAAAACGCTCAGATTTGGAACTGAGACACCAAATCTCCTGCTTCCTCTTGTCTCTCCAGAGTGCAGGGACAATCACTGACACGTAGTTATTGCTGCCTCTCTGTGGGGAGCAGCAAGAAGTCTGGAAGGGACACGATGGAGTGTCGTGGTTTGACACTGCCAAACGCCGGGCACCCGCGACAGCTGCTCGCTCACCCTCCCCTGCCACAGCTGGGCAGAGGAGAGAAAAAATTAACAAAGGGTTCATGAGTTAAGGACTGGCAGAAAACACTCCAAGGGCAAAACAGGCTCAGGTTAAAGGTACAAAGTGAATTTATTACTAATAGAGTCAGAGGAGGATAATGAGAAGTAAAATGAGCCCTTAAAACACCTTTTCCCCCCAGCCCCTCCCTCTTTCCCACCTACAGCACACGGGAAAAGCCGTGGGGGTTTGCTCAGTTCTTCACCCGAGGTTTTCTTCCGCTGCTCAGGGAGAGGAGCCCTTCCCCTGCTGCACCGTGGGGTCCCTGCCACGGGAGACAGCTCTCCATGAACTTCTCCTGCCAAAACTGCTGCAACGTGAATTCCCCCGACAGGCACAC
>VZRO01006455.1:95666-106693 GCA_013397915.1 Daphoenositta chrysoptera
GGATCTCTGCATCCCCCGTGTATCCCTACAGGCTGTAGATGGATCTCTGCATCCCCTGTGGATCCCCATGGGCTGCAGGGGCACAGCTGCTTCACCATGGTCTTCGCCACAGCCTGCAGAGGAATCTCGGCTCCAGTACCTGGAGCACCTCCTGCCCCTCCTTCTCCACTGACTCTGTGTCTCCGTGTTGTTTCCCTCACATGCTCTCACTTCCTCCTCTTTTCTGGCTCGGAAAAAACTGTGTGTACTTTGATTTTCTTCTTAAAACTCTTACCTCAGAAGTGTTACCAGCCTCCCCCTAATTGGTCCAGCCTTGGCCACTGACAGGTCCATCTTCAGCGCCTCCAGGGATTGGCTCTGCCAGACGTGGTAGAAGCTTCCAGCAGCTTCTCACAGCAGCCACCTCCAGAGCCCCCCACTACCAAAAACCAGGCCCTGCAAAACCAACACATGGGGCCATGGAGATGAGTAGAGTGGACCTCTCCAATGAGGAAAGGCTGGGAGAGCTGGGGATGTTCACCTAGAGAAGAGAAAGCTCCAAGGAGACCTCAGAGCCTCTTCCAGTGCCCAAGGGGGCTCCAGAAGAGCTGAAGAGGGACTGTGGACAAAGGCCTGGAGGGACAGGACAAGGGGGATGGCTTTAAGGTGAAGGAGGGCAGGGTTATATGGAATGCTGGGAAGAAATTTTTCCCTGTGAGGGTGGTGAGAAGCTGTGGGTGCCCCATCTTTGGAAGTGTTCGAGGATTGGAGCAACCCAACTCTAGTAGAAGGTGTCCCTGCCCATGGCAGAGGGTGCAATGAGATGATCCTTAAGGTCCCCCCCAACCCAAACCAGTCTGGGATTCTATGATTTTAAGTTGAGGATACTTGGAATGATTTTGCTTTGTAAAGAAAACTAATTGCCTGATAACTCTTCATTAGCAAGCTAAGATTGCCTGGCAGCTTTCTGTAGTGTAGTGAGTGCCCACAAGTTAGGTAGAAAAACAGGGAGGTGTGCGGGGTCAGGAGGGACTTTTGTATGGAAGGATTTTACCGGAGGAGGAGGATGAGGAGCAGGAGAAGGAGGAAGAGAAAGAGGAGGAGGAATTCTCTGTCAGCAGAAGAGCCACAGAGGTGAACGTGCAGGAGAGGGCGCCCGACAGCAAGGAGTAACTTCTGGTGTGACAACATCTCATTAAAACAGGGAGAGAACAGCTGGTTTAAAGTTTTGGTTGAGGTTATATTTTGCATAACCTCAGAGACTTAGAGTGGCTAACTGAGCATCCATGGTTTTGGTAGCTAGTGCATTCAACACGAGTGAAAATCAGATTGCTGTCACTCATGTCAGCAACTCCAGCCTTCAATCAGCGAGGAGTATAATCTTTACCATCCCTCTTAGAGATGTGTGACAGCAAACTGGATAGGAAGTGTACAGCTTCCTTTATTTCTCTTGTGTCACACCACTACCTCAATCCCAGCCATGAATACCAGCCTCCACAGTGAACCAGTTCCTTGTTAAACTAGAAAATCCCCTTACAAAGCCTCCACATTGCTACAGTTGGTGTTGGCTGCCTGTGCTCCCAGAACGTGGAATGAGGTTACAACTTGGCCTGTGTTTATTTCCAGGGCTGTAGCCCTGCGAGGCTTTTGCAGACAGCAGAAACATTCAGGAGCCAGGACACTGGAGTACTGTCAGGATCTACTGACTCTTTTTCCATGGCAAATCCAGCATTTGGGGGAACTGCACCGAGTGGCAGTTACTCCTACCCATCCTGTCTTCACACAGAGTGTTCTTCCTAAGCACCTTCCCACTTGCTGGCCTGCCCTTCACCTCCTGCTGCAGGTGCCTGCTGGAGGTCAAGCTGCCACTGGGCTCTCTTGAAACTGAAGATCCAAACTCCAATCCCATTTCCTTGCTGTGAGAGCTTACTGGCAAGAAGAGCCCTGTGCACCACTAGTGAGAAGGTTCATAACCCCTCTTGGTGCCTTTCCTGCACCGCTGCCTCGCCCAGAGCTGCAGTTCCAGCCCTGCCAAGTTGCTTCTCCTCGCTCTCCTTTGCAGACACATCTAACACAGACACAGCTCTGGTTTGGGCAGCTCACTCTAGTGACAGCTGTCATCTGTGGTGACCACACTTGGGGCTGGTGCTTCATGGGCTCCACCTGGAGCGCTGCATCCAGCTCTGGGACCTCAGCACAGGGAAGACGTGGGCTTCTTGGAGCCAGAGGAGGCCCCGGAGCTGCTCCCGGGGCTGGAGCCCCTCTGCTCTGGAGCCAGGCTGGGAGAGCTGGGGATGCTCACCTGGAGAGGAGAAGGCTCCAGGCAGACCTTAGAGCCCCTTTCGGTGCCTAAAGGGGCTCCAGGAGAGCTGGAGAGGGACTTGGGACAAGGGATGGAGGGACAGGACACAGGGAATGGCTTCCCACAGCCAGAGGGCAGGTGAGATATGGGATATTGGGGAGAAATTCTCTCCATCCCTGGCAGTGTCCAGACTGGATGGGGCTTGGAGCACCCTGGGATAGTGGAAGGTGTCCCTGCCCGTGGCAGGGGGTGGAACTGGATGGGCTTTAAAGTCCCTCCCTACCCAAACCATCCCATGTTTCTATGATTCCACATGAACTTTGGTTTATTTTTCCTTCTTTTCGGAGGATTTTCGCTTTGCACAAGGCAAAACTCTGGAAAGGCTCAAGCTATCACTAAGCCCTCCCCAAGCTTTTTTGTGCTGTATTGTTCTTGTCCATGGACTAACAATGCAGCCAGTGCCTTCAGCTGGGGGCCAGCAGCCAAGTGGAGACCAGCGATAAAGAGAAGGAAGGAGGAGCAAGGGAGAGTTTGACCTCACAACTTTTGTTTAAATTGCTGGTTCTTTTTAGTATTTCCTCTTGTTATTCTTTAGGTATTTGGGGAAAGAGAAGGGAACTGGAGCCAGACCATTATGTATGCTTAGTCCATAATCTAAACATTTTTATAATCTCTTTTTTTTTTTCTTTTTTTTTATTGGTTGTTTAAATAGCTACAGAAATATACCAGAGAAATGGAGACTCAAATTTTGCAAGATTTTAATTCTGGGCAGTGTGCCAAGTAAAAGGTAATTGTTGGCAGGACTCCGAGGTTTGGTTTGCATATTGCTTTCAGTCCACAGCAGGGATCCTTACAGCTCAATTATTCTATGCAGACAAAATGCTCAAAAAGCTTCATTTTAAAATGGGCTGAGTGGCTGTTGGAGAACATTAACACCCCCGATTTCAGCCTCCTGCCCTCTTCCGTGTTCCTGGGCTCTCTGGTCCTTGACAGAGCACTGAAAGACCCTCCAGTTCTATCCAGCAGTTACTGAAAGATGTGGCAAAAGCCAGCCTTAAGGTAGTTCAACTGCTGAACATCCAGCGTGCCATCAGAAATGAAACAAGGCCACTGCTGCTTCTCCTGTTGGTTATTTAGACAGGCAAGAGCTAATTTGTGCATCTGAACACATCAAGGGAAAACACATTAAGGCTAATACAAACAACTTGCCCCGAGGAGAAATTCTGTCTGGGTTTAAGCAGAAGAAAATCACTGTGAGAACAATTAAACATTGCACTAGGTTGCCAGGGAAGTGGTAAAATTTCCCTCACTGGAAATATTCACGGTTTGGCTTGAGAGAGCCCTGGACAGCCTAACTCAAGAGTCCTGCTTCCAGCAGAAGTTTGGAGCAGATGGGCTCCAGAAGTCACTTCCAAACTGGATTTTTCTGTGATCTATGATAATACTTTTAATCATCATGTTTCAAAGTTGGGATAGCAGAAGAATGTTGTTATTTTCTCTCATGTCAGGAAAATGAGGATTCCAGTGCCTGCGGAAATACTAATTTTATTATGAAATAGAAAAGGAAGGAAAAGCAATAGTTGCATTTCACTTACAAACATTAGTGCAACTGAGCGTGGTCAAAACCAATCTGGTAAAGTTGGACTGCATAGGTAACGAGGAGAATATAGGTTTCTGCCAAACATCATCAAAAAAAGTAATAAAATCATCTCTTTTGATCTGCTGAGGGCTGTTTTAATGCAGTAAATATGCCAGTGTGTTCAGTACTGCACAGCAAAACAGCTGGGCCTGCGGTGGTGGATGTGTCTGAAAGCAAGCAAGTTTTCAATAAGTATTGTGCTTTCCTGTAACAGCCAAATAAACACTGGCATTTAAACTGCTTTGAAAAAAACCCCAGAATTACTAGTGGTTTCATAGAGTTTATCAATTCTAAGTAGATCACTACTATCTAATCAAGGCCACTGCTCTTTCTTCTGTTGGTTATTCAGAGAGGCAAGAGAGAACCCAAGGCAGGTACTGTGCTAAAAAAAGCAGATTAATTGTTACCCATGTTAGCAACCAGAGAAGCAACACAATGAGTGTAAGAAAATCACTAATACACCAGTTAATTACATCTGCACTCCTAAAGGATACTGAAAAACCTTTTTATCACCCAAATAAGTCATGGTAATAATTAATTGGAAAGATTTTTGCTGGCTGCTCCACCGTGAGGATGTGCTGGTGCTGCCGAGGAGGGGATGCCCTCCTTCTGTCCGGGCACACTTGGGGTGAGTGCAGATGAGCTGGAGAGGAGCAGGAGGCTGACAGATCCCAGGGGCCAGGGTGCCTCTCCCACCGATGGGATCAGTGTGGGATTGCTGTGGGGCTGGGTGGCTTTCCTTGGGTGGATGGACTTGTGCTCTGCACTCAGTGAACAGAAAAACTTGTAAACACTTTGTGATCCATCTACTGTAAGTGCAAAACCTCGGAGGGATAAGGTTTTTATAAAACTATCTGGAAGGAAAATGAAGCAGACAAGACAATCACTTCGGAGAGGGGAAAATACATCAAAAATCCCAACTATTCTGTTTTCTTTTGTGTGTCTCCTTTTGAACTCTTGCAGTCCCTTCACTGTGCAGGATGGTTTTGCAAATCCCACTTCATTTGCTACATATCCCTTCCTGGACAGGCTCCCGAGGAGAAGCTTCTCCACGGAAAATGGAGACTTGGAACAGGAAAGCTGTGTTTAAACCCCATGCTTGGTCCTAACGAATATACTTGGAATAAAAAGCAACCAAAACCATCTGTGGCCAGAAGAAGCAAATCCAGATGTCGTGGGGATTTAGTCCTCTCCTTCATTAATCATGTCTGCAGGATCGTTCAGCTTCTGCAGCCTACGCCTGCTGGACTTTTGAGGGGTTGTTAATAATACAGGAACAGCAGCTCACTTGGGAAGAAAGTTTTATCACATCTTCGATAATCAAATGGAAGTAGAATTTCTTACTCCTCTAAGCAGAGTCACTATGATTTCCTTAGTTAAGATGGGAAAATGACAGGTTTAATTTCTGGATTTGGCATCTTGCCTCACTAAACTCTGTTCAGAGGCAGTGAGATGCCTCAGCCTTCTCCTCTTACCAGGCTGACTCCTACAAATCCCACCCTACAAACTTATCTCTACCACTTAGGGAGGTTTTGGTCTTCCCAGGCAGGTGTGGCTGCCCATTTGAAGCAGTAAAGAACCCACTGGATCTCCAACAGACGGATTTTTGTCCTGGATTTTCTGCTGAGATCAGCAGATTGGTCTGTGCCTTCTTGTTTGCTGTTCTGCAGTCCTGGGAGCACCGGGCACTGGGAAGGGCACTCAGCTGGGGATTATTCACTGGTTTCTGTGCAGCACCTCTATTTTCACGTGAGGGAACAAACCCATGAGTCTTGTTTGACAATGAACTTCAACAATGAATTTGTGAGGGCCTGTGCATTAGCTGTTTTGACATGAATGTCCTAACTAATTAAAATACAGCCTCTAATGGCAGCTGAGCAGGAATGATCACCTCATTTGTCATTTAACAGATTTCATAACCAGTTACTAAGCAGAGAAGGAAATGGTGTTTGAATTTACCAAATATGTTTGGTGTATTTAAAAAACAGGAAAGTTCAACACATGTATTTTATTTTAATTTACATATATACAAAACCATGTAATTTCTTGGCCACTGGGGCAGGCAAATGGAGTGTGCAACAGCTGGAGGTGATTCTCAGCTCTGGGATTCCTTACTTTATGGGAAATAAAACCCAGAACCACATCTGCAAGGCTCTGAGTTTTGCATCCCTGCTCAGAGTGTTTATTCCTGTCCCAGAAGCCCTCAGTCCCGTGGCATGTCCTCACAATCCGTTCCACTCCCTTACCCATTCCCGGTGGTGCTGGGTTTGCTGCACCTCTACTTTCCTGTTCTTCGAGATCCAGCACTGCCCCTGCAGCCTTCCAGAAGGAGACTCCAACTTCAAAGAGCCACAAGGCTGACATCAAAAGAACAAGCTTGAAACAGGGTTCCCATCAGGCTTCTGATATGGCAGTGACAGGGCCAGCAGCACTCCCGCAGGAAAACCGGGCAGGGGAGGAGACAAGGCCAGGGGAACTTTTCACCACAGGGCTTGAAGAGAAATTACTTCACATTCAGGTAAGGCAGAGTCTCTTGCTCTTGTGGGGTTACCGATTTCGGAGGATTTTTTTCACTTAAGTACTCCAGGTGTGCAGTGCTTTCCCTTCTCCACAGCTGCTGCCCGGAGCTGTACTTGGGAGAATCTGTTTATTTGCAGTAAATCAATTTTAGAATCTGTTTTAAAAAGCAGTCTTGACATGCAAGTTGGTAATGTGCCCTAAGTACTAACAGATTGTGTATTTGGTTGTAAAGAGTATCACTTAATCAGAATAGATTTGCAAGAGTTTGGTTGTACTCCATGAGAACTGGGAACCCAAGAGCCACTCAAGGGCCCTTGTGGACAGAAACCAAAAGAACAGAGCTCTCTGGAATGAGTGCCATGAGCACTGTGCTGGCCCCCTCCGTTTGGAGAAGGAATTCCAGGGAAGCAGCATTCTTGTGCTGTGCATACCTGGTGTCTTAAAGGCCCAGCTGCTCGAATCCTCCCTCTCCACAATCTCAGGTGTCAGAAGAGGGAGAAGCTTCCTGTACTCATTACTGGGAAGCTTGCAACACCCCACCCCACTCTTGGACAACAAAGAAAAGAGAATTTTTTAATCCTATGTTTTCTACCTTTCCACTTAAAAGTATTTATTTTTTTGAGGCCCAAGATGTGTGTTGTTTGGATATTGAGGATGGAAATTCTCGATTTTTAGCAATGCTGATGTCTAGCTGAGCCCTGCTCTGGGCTAGGGCTATATTTGTGTGTATGTATTTACTAAATGCAAGTACAGAAGTACTGAACTCTGCCATGTCACCAAGAATGCATTATCAGAACATTCTATTGCAGGAGTTTCAAAAACCTCTCAGATTATGTATCACGTTCAATTCTGTGGGCAAAGTCGACATTTCTAAACAATTTGCAACCAAGCAGGGTAGAATGATGAAAGTAATTTATAATTTAGTTTTTTATGAGCACTGGTTTTCAATGAGCATTCCAGTGAATGTTGTTGACCTGTTGAATGTGAGCAACATCATACAATATAATTGGGAAGAAAATAAGGAGTGAGAGAGGCAACCAGCAAAGCCTCATACTGCATTGAATTGTGCACTCAGCAGTCTGATTATATTTTGATCCACATAACCTTTGAAAGGTAGAACTAGAGATAAAATGATATATTTTACCACCACCTGCTATTGAAATATTCCTTTGCCTTGCTTTTTCTTCTTCATGAGTTGTTCAGACTGTCATCCATACTTTTCAGTTACAAAAATAAGGAGGTTTATCTGATTTCTTCATTTGAATAATGACCATAAGCACCATTTTACCTCTTTCCTGTAACATTCAGTTCATATACGAAACAGCACTTCATATACTGTTTCCACATCATGCTTTTTCATTTTATCTTGGTGTAAGAAAGATACTTTTTATAGCAAGAACAGCCATTCACTGGCGCAGCCTCCTCAGGGGCACGGCAGAGTCTTGGTTGCTGAAGTTCTCCAGGTGCAATGGAACGGGGTCAGATAATCTCCACAGACTCCCTTTCCCAGGAGAGGTTGGATATTTTGAGGTCCCTTCCAACCTGGGCTGCTCCATGATTCAGGGATTAGGAACCTTTCAACATCTACTGTTCTGTTGTGGGTTTTCAGTGCTCCATCCTGGTTGGTCTCAGAATTAGGGCAGTGGCTAAAGCATAACCAACTCTTAACTTTTTTTTTAAGGCTATTTTATCAAAATGTTATTTTTGTTTTACTTGTGTGGAAAGGATTCAGAATATACTTCAACCAACAGTCTGTCCTGAGGAAAGGGCTGTTTTTATTTTATCACACATCTCTCAGGACTACTGTCTGCAACCTGATTTTGACTTTCAGACAATAATGATTAAGAGTTTCCTCTAGCAATAGATAATTATTATTTATTCATTACACTTTCATTACATTTGCAGCTGGCTGTGTCAACAGCACCTTGTTATCCTGCCTACAAAGTCAGCAGTCTTAAAATGGCTTCTCCTGATCCTCTTCACTCAGGAATTCACTTTCATTTTGCCCTTTAGGATATAATACAACTTTTAGGACATAGTACAAAACAGGTGTTTAGAGAAGGAATTTTGGGGTGTGTAAAGATAAACACAACCCTCAAAGATCAGGATTTCATAGGAGAAAAAGTGGGAAAATACTTGTTTTGGCTCTGGTGATATTTTTGTTTTGATTGTATTACTTTATCATCGATACCTGCAGTGCAGGTGTCACATCAGCTTAAAATTTAATATGGAAAATTTCTTATCTCAAGGAGGAAGGTTTTGGTTTTAAGCAGTGCAGAAATAGGATCATTTATCTCTGTTCCTGATTTGGCTCACATTTCTTATGGTCTCTTTTTAAGATGCTAAAGACACAAGCTTTGCCATTAAAACACAGCATTTCCCTATATTAAAAAGGAAATCACAGTCTTTAATTAGTAAGTGTTTGTGAAATGCCTGGGGATCTTGGGGATCAGGTAGTACCAAAGTATAGAATGTTATAACTAAATAAACTCCTCAGTTCTCATTTTGTTTCTACCATAGCTGTAATTAGACAAGGAGGTTTCCCATGCAGTGCACGCTCTGACATCTGTTCTGGGGTATGAAGCTTCTGGGATTTGGTGTATTTTCATCTCCTATATGACGGGACAGAACTGCAATCCACTTCAGGGCTCATGAATTCCCCCTGGTTCATCTCTGCAGACTCCTGGAGCTGCCTTGCCCATCACACCTAACTGTGCCTTATGCAAAGCTCCTCAGCCTCATTTCATAAAAGATTCGCTGCGCTGAGCAGAGCCCGAATTCTCCTCCGAGTTAACGCCCTCAAAACGCTCACCAGTAAAACCAGTGTTTCCTCACTGGTGTCTGCTCACACAGCTCACAGAGGTGCAGGGTGCAAACCAGAGCAGCCACCTCGCTGAGAGCTCTCAGGCAGAGCCTAACAACCAAACACATCCAAAACAGGGCCTGGTTCACATTGGACCTCTAGAATGGTCAACAGCTAAAGCTGTTGATTTAATGTTTTAGCTCAGCTGAGGTCTCTATAGACTTGAGAGATGGCTCAGTGATGCTCTGGGTGAGCCTGCTCTTCTTGAGGCAGTGAAGCAATTGCTCCATCACACGTGGATACAACCAGTGTGCGCCCAGAGAACATGAATTTTGGAAGGAAAGAGGTTGTTTAGCACACTACTGAACTTGATGTCACATATCATCTGCAATATTTCAAATCTGATCAAGTTCAGTGCTGGTTTAAAAAGATTCAACCCCAAAATGTTTCACCATTCCGTGATCAGCTGAGTGGCATAGCATTAAACCTACCAACCCCACAGCCCACGTCAGCAAAACTGAACTTTGTGAAAGCAATTTCGCAGTGAGGGGCAGATGTGTATAAGCTGAATGTAAAGTATTTAAGGGTAAAATGTGTAACTTCCAGTCACTGTGAACCTCCAGCGTGTCAGCAAAATCCATATTCATCGCAACTCATCAGCTCCATACAAAACATATGAGGCACAATAAGGGATGGCACCCTGCCTATGGCCAGTCAGCTGGATTAATGTTATAAAAACAGCAAAAAGAAGGAAATACCTTAGAAAGTCACATCGGGGTATGATGTGAAATTATTATTCAGGGGCAGGAGAATTCAGATATCTGTTCCATACTGTCTTACGTTGGTGTGCTGAGGATTTGCAGACTGGTGCTCTTGCCTGTTTTAAGAAGTTGTTTCAATAACTGGACAGTATTTACTGAAGTGATGAGTATTTTAGTGACTGCTTGTGTAGCTTTATTGTTCATCTTATAATCAAACATGCAATAGCAACATGCCATATTCCTGGGAAGAGTGGGACAATACGGCCCTGAAGACTGAGCTATAAATCACAGAATCACAGAAGAATTGAATGGGTTGGGTTGGAAGGGACCTTAAAATCATCTCGTTCCACCCTGTGCCACGGGGAGGGACACTTTCCACTATTCCAGGCTGCTCCAAGCCCTGTTCAACCTGGTCTTGGACACTTCCAGGGATGAGGCAACCACAGCTTCTCTGGGCAGCCTGTGCCAGGGCCTTTAATCACAGAATCACAGAATCATCAAGGTTGGAAAAGACCTTTAAAATCATCGAGTTGAAACGTCACCCCAGCATTGCCACTGTCACCCACTGTCACACATCACTCAGTGTCAGACCCTCTTGGACACCTCCAGCAGAGGTATTTTGGTCCTGTTTAACTGTGCTTTTACTGTGGCGCGATCTTTAATGTGGCCTCTAGGTGTGGGAGCCCTGAAAGCAGAGAATATTTCCCTGCCTGTTTTGAAGGGTTCTACCCCCCTGGACAACACTGTATTTGACCTTTATCCATGGAGAAAGCTGCCAACTCTTTGGGAAGAACTAGAATCTACTTCAGTGAGTTCTAAATAATAGAGTATTATGTAAGGTTATCACAGGGTGAAAAATCTAAAGGTTTTGGGTTTATTAATGTAGTAAATAGATAAAAAGCAAAAACTCCAAGATGGAGGATTGTTATTGTTTCTAGGCTTTCTTCTTCTTCTTCTAGTATGCCATATTGTGCAGTAGTAGGCTTCTAAAATTTATTGGATGAAAAATTCCGCAGTTCCTGT
>VZRO01006455.1:107452-138032 GCA_013397915.1 Daphoenositta chrysoptera
CCCGGGCTCGGGAGAGCCGCCGGGAGCGCTCCGGGAGCCCCGGGGCTCGGGAGAGCCGCCGGGAGCGCTCCGGGAGCCCCGGGCTCGGGGGAGCCGCCGGGAGCGCTCCGGGAGCCCCGCGCATCCCGGGCAGCGCTCGGCACCCGGCGGGGCAGGGCAGGGCGGGTTGGGCTGATTCTCAGCGTGCGATGGAGTTCGGAGCACTCTCTTAAGGGCGATGCTTTAGGAGTTCCCGCTGGGGGAGTGATAAGCAGACGGTGGAACTCGAGGGAGCGTGGAGCGCTGCGGCTGAGCCTGCCCGTGTGAGCGATCCCTGTTCTTCTCTGCCTCTGAGCTCCGGTGCTCCCGAGACAGCGGGCTTTGCCAGTGTGAATCCCGCCTGCACCGGATGGGCCGATGCTTTGCCAAGCCCTTTGGAGGCAGGGGCAACACTGCTGGGTGGGTACTGAGGTAAATCAGTCTGACTGTGAAAGGCCAGTTCTTTATCCCATTGAAATGTTAGGAGAGAGAAAACAAACAAAAATAGAAGTCTTTAAATTAGGTGTATTGCTATTAAACTTTGAAGGAAAAGAGTGTAACTCTGGGGTTTGGGGAGTCTTTTTGTTACTTGAGTAGTTCAGTATTTACCTGTGCTGCTTATCACTCAGGCAGCAGGTAGAATATTTGCAAAGCAAATTTTAAGGCTGGTGATTTACAAGTGGGATAAAAGTTTGCATGAGAAAAGCAAGCCCAGTTCTAACACTTGATGTATGATGCATGTGGAGCCTGTGAGAGCCCTCTCTGTTGTGGGCTGGGAGATCAAACTCAGTGCTGAGGATTTGGGCCGGAGGGGGACTTCTGGGTGGTGCCCACAGCCCAGTTTGTCCTTGGATTTCTTTGCTTTGGGATTTTTTTGTGGTGCAGAGGGAGTGCAAACATTCAGCCGCTCCTCTATTAGGACTCTTGAAATCACAGTGGGTCTTTCAAGAGATTCCTGTATTGGGGAGGATATCCAGTTATTAAATGGCTTTTACCCAAAAAGCAGTCAGCAGAGCTACTGACCTCAGACGCTGAGATTTTTTGACAGTGTCATATCAGTATTGTCATTTTTTCCTGCCCCATTCAGGGTGGTGTCAAGTCCCATCAGAGCCATGAGGGTGCAGTCCCCACGGACTTCTGTTTTTCTTTACATTCATCCCCACACTGCAGCCAAAATTACAGTTCCACAGTTCAGCATTTCGAGTTTCTGGTCCCTGAGTTGTGAGCACCTGAAAATGTTGATGTCTATTTACTGAAAAAAAAAAGAAAAAAAAAAATCAGGAAATTCAGGGAGCTTATTAGTTTAGGGGAAATCATGCAGGCCTTTGCCCTGGACATCATCTAGAATTGGAACTGGGAGCTAATACCGAAAGGCTGGGAAATCCCTGTGTGTGAAGTAGGGCTGGATGTGTGTGTCTGGGACTTGCCCTCAAGGAGGGTGCCTCGATCACGCTGAGAGCTCCGCAGCACTCCAGACACAGCCCTTGTTTGCTCACCACATCTTTGCACAGGCAAGAGCCAGAAGGAAATCACTGTGGAAGAAGGAATTAAAATCCTGTGCTCATCCCCTGGCTCACATCTGCTGGTGGTGCTGGGAGGATCCTCCACTCTGAGCTTCTGCTTGGGAAAATAATTAATGAGGCACTTTATACAGAGGCTGCCTGTGAATTAGCACTTCCGAGGAGGAAAAAGAATTGTGAAGAGCATCTTAAATGGAAACAGAGTGCGATCCAGCCAACTCACCAAACCTAGTGCTGATGTGAGGCTGGAGTCTGAGATTCAGGCCTTGCCTGTCTTACACACCTGAGTGTGATGTATTTGCAGAGGAGCTCTGTGGTGAGCTGCCCCCATTCCAAGAGGGACCATGTGGATGCTCTGAGTCTGTAGCTTGAATAAGCAGTACGTTTTTTAGCTAGCTTTGCGAAGCTTAGGTGAGTTTTTCTGGTGGGATGGCAGCTTTTGGGGTTCTTTTCCTCCACAGGTGAATCAGGGGTGTCCTCAGTTAAAAGGAAAGGGAAAGACTTGCTTTTTGTCAGCAGAATTGACAATCCACAGTGCTGGAATGGGACAGCACTGGTGAGGGAGGGAGATGGGGAGACAGCAAGCCCAAGGAGCCATCAACCCTCTTCAAACTTTGTGTATTTTGGGATGCTCACTCATATTGGCCCAAATACCAGTAGCCTCAAGACAGGAAATCCTGAGTATTACTTCAGGTGAGAGCTTGGTGTAGTTCATAGTTGTTTTCATGATGGTGTAATTTAATTTCTTGTTATCTTAATGATAATTTAATTGGTCTGAAATGAAATGGGTTGTAAAGCCTTGTAGTTCACTTAGACAACATTTAAGGTAAAGCACAATTTAATGAATGGAAATGAGGGGCTGAGCATTAAAGGCGGTGGATGTCCTGTGCAGGGCAGGAGTTGGACTTGATGGTTCTTGTGGGTCTGTTCCAACTCTGGATATTCCACAATTCCATGTTACAGCTTCTCCACCAACACAGGTACAGTTCTACAAGTTTTCTGACTTCCGAAAGTCTGGCTGCTCACGTTGTTTGTGGGATGAGAGGAGAACCAAACGAGGACAAGAATTATGTGAGATGTAAAATTATGTAGAAAATATGCAAACCTCGTCAAAGAGGTGCCTCCATAACCCCTCAAGAACCTGCCCTCAGCACAGGCACCGCCACGTCGAGCCTGGGAGCCGCTTTGCTGTCTGTGGTTCCTCGGGGGTGAATGGGGGTGAGCCTTGTCAGACCAGCTGGAGAAATGAATCCCAGAGAAAACCAGAAGGCATCCCAAGTGGCGTCTCGGTTACTGAATGTGGAGCCTGGGGTTTCCACCTGAACCTGCTTCCAGCTCCCAAGCTCTTGGGGAAGATGTGGTAGGACTGAACCAGCCAAGTCACAGAGCTGTGTGTGGTTGGACCCGGGGCAATACTTGTGCAGTATCATGACCTGAAAGTCAGCAAATGTGATTATTGACCTGGTGGCGTGCATCCCCTGCAGCAAACAATGCCTGAGAAGAGAACAGACCATGCCAATGTGTGGTTTTCCAGGTGGTCTTCAGAGGGAAACTGAAGCTGTGTTTGAAACTGCAGGGGCAGGGATCTTCCTTGTGAAGTTTGAAACAACTGCCTAAACACTTAGTTGGGGATGAAAATGCTTTGCAAAACAATGCTTACACTCAGAAAATCTCTGTATGTATTTATATCTCACGAAGTTACATTTTGCAAGCCATCACAACATCTTTTGTGTTTGTCGAATAGAAATTAATGGAAATTGGTCGTTGTTGGGGGATGAAATTCTGAATAAAATGTCAAGACTTGATATTCCTTACTCCTACCAGAAGGAAATGAATATCATAGTGAAATAATGGAAAAATGAGTTAGCAAGGACTCCTGTGAGCAGCAGGGACAGTTTGTGTCTCTGGGAGAAGGTGTGTGGAGGATATTTAGGGGGAAGTGGGAGAAAGCCAGACCACATGCATTGCAGCATTACTAGTCTGGAAAGCTTAGCAGTTCCAAAGGTGTCTTCTGAGATGTGCAGCACAAGCCTGTTTTTCTAACCAGACCTATGGAAAAATACATTTTTCCACCTATTTAAGATCCATAAGGTATTTCAAATACACATACATCGTAAGCAGTAAAATGATTTAAAACCCTCTGAAATCAAAAGAACATTTTATAGTAATTCCTCTAGGTTTTGGACTGGGGCCTTGAAAAAGACGACTTGTGGCAGAGATAATCCTGCTTTGTGGGGTTTTGGTGGGGATTATTCAGGATGTGAGTGAAACAGATTTTAAAACATGGCACTAATAATTAGGAGACTGGGAGTTGATCATGTGAAAAGAGTTTATTAAAAAAATTTGTGCTCTCAGTTTGATGAGGCATGGGCTAAACTTATGATGGGAGTTGTTTGTTGGGTGAATTGTCTAATGATGCTTAAGGAGTGCTACACCCAAGAGGGAGCGGTCCAGGGCGGTGGTGGGGAGTTATGGGCTGGGGGTGCAATTGTGAAATTCAGGGATCAGTTGAAAGTGCCTGCTAAAGCAACTCAGTAGTGTGTCCTGAGAGATTGTGCTGGAGGTGTCATCATTGCTGATGGAAGAGGGTTGCTTAGTGTGTCTACTAGCAGGCAGGAAACAATCAAGGACAAGGATCTCACAGTGGGCAAAGATGGAAATGCCCTTAAAGTCCTGATTATTCTCCGTTTCTGCAATCTCAGCAGCAGGTGGTCTCAAGTAGTAGGGGACCAAGCTCTGCTCTGTCACGTGTTGTGTGTTGGGATTAATTTTTTTTCAAATTTGCAGAAGTGGAAAAATTTCAAGCACCCGACACCAGTAATTTCAACAGGTGCATCTCCAAAACACTTCAGCATATGAAAAATTGAACTTCTCTGAAGGTTGTTTTTTCTTAAAGGTGCTTGGTGCTTTTGACCGTATCCTGGCTACCTATAAACTGTTTTATAAACAGACATCTGTCCAAGGGATGAGACTTTGTAGTCATTTGCTTTGGATTTGTTTGTTAAAATGCAGTTTCTTCCTTCCCTTCTTTTCCATCCCTTTCCTCCCCCAGGCAGGTGGGGCAGCCCAGCAGGGCACAGTGGCAGTGCTGTGACCCTGCGGCACCTGGGATGCACTCTGTGGATTTCCTCATTGTTCTGGAAGTTTTTCCAGGAAGACCTTCCAGATGTTGTTCTTTTGAGGTGACAGTGAAAGCTGTTACTTAATGTCTGTAAGAAACTTCTTTCGAGCCATTTGTTTTACTTAGGAATTTCAGTGTGGTGTTAATTAAGTCAGGATTTTGCACAACGATGCACAACGAGCTGTAGGTGTGTTCCTACAAGATGCAGCATACTTGATAAAACAGAGAGACTCCTATTCTGTCCCATTTTAGAGGCTGAAGAGGAGCCTGGTGTACCCTTTATTTGAAAGAGGAGATAGGAAATGGGTCATTAGCTTTCCAGGAAACCAGCTGAATAAATTCCAGCAGTGATAGGGAGATGAGTCCCAGCGACTCGGAGGGACAGAACCCAAGTGCCTGATACAGCTCTGGAGTGAAAGTCCCAGCCAGTGTGCACAGAGCTGGGAGCAGAGTGCTGGAGGATGGAAGAATGACTTGGAATTAATTGTGGAAAAGCTGGCCTTGTTTTGGACAAGCACTCAGACTGGATGTTGGATTTTCTGCTTTAAACTGTCACTTATCCTTCTGGTTTTAATTTGGTGTGTGACTGCAAGTACAGCAGGGTTCTGTACAAGTCTGGCTGCACTCCCTGCCTGTGCTCCCAGCCTGTTCCCAGCTGGGCTGTGCTTTGTTCCAGAAGTTCTCTCTTCCATTTTCTGCAGGTGAGCATGGCTGTGGCATCCTACAGAGCAGGAGTGCCCCATCCCTAAAAGTGTCCAAGGCCAGGTTGGACAGGGCCTGGAGCAAACTCCCTGGTCTAGTGGAAGGTGTCCCTGCTGCTGGCAGGGGGTGGAATGAGATGGACTTTAAAGGTCATTCTAACCAAATTCTACGAGTGTGGGGTCTCTCTGGGCTTAACAGCATCTAGTTTGTAGCTCTTAGAGGCTGCTATTCCTTTTCACCTGGTGAGGTTTGTGGTAAAAGCTGATTGGATTTATCTGCAGCCCCCAAAATCTAAGGAAGAGGCAGAATAATCTTTTCATTCCCAAGCATGTATTAAATCCAGAATTCACAGTAGTACCATCTAGTCCAATCCAAATACGGATAAATACGCACGTAAGGAAGAAGTGAAGTGCACAGGAAATTCAGGTTTCAATAAGCATGTAAGATTCTATTATATGCACCTTGCAAAGTTTCCAAGTTCTTGAAGACTGTAAGAAATGAGATTTTTAAAGGAAAATCCTTTTGGCTTTACTTGTTATCTGAGAAGTTTTAGTGCTAAGGGAGATTGTTGCTTTTGGAGCCGGTGGCAGATTTTCATCCCATAGTTTTGATAAATGGTGCCTGCCTGTGCTGGAAAGGAGAGGCAGCTTCTCTTTGGGTTTTACGGGCTTTAATTCAAGGGGCCAAGTGCTTTTTCTTACCTTTCAGCTGAATGCAAGCAAAAGGCATCCAGGGATGTGATTGATGGGAAAGGTATTTGCCACCCACGTGAACAGAATTTACTGTCCTTGGTAACTTTCAGATTTAGCTTTCGGAGACTAAGGCAGGATATACCTTCTCTGTTCAATTTCCATTGCTCAAATAGTCCGTTATTAACTTCTCTCAAAAGCTCCACGAGCAATTTTGGAAGTTTCCAGCCATGCTATCTTGCAACAGGCGTGGTCAAGGTTTCCCTAATCAAAGCAGGAGGCGAGATTTTTCAGTTTTCATTCATTAGTTTGTCAGTAGAAGGATTGTCTGTGATCACACCCCATTTACCTTCTGTAAATGGCTTGAGGTTTTCCTAAACCCAGAAATCCCAGTTCCCCATTTTGTGTCCCAGAGCTGTGTTAGGGGCCGTGCCTGTTCAGCAGGATCATCTCAAGCCCCTACAGCAAAGCAATCCACATACAAGAACTACCCTTAAAGAAGATGTGCTGCATCACTGGGTCTGAAAAACAAATGATGGGTTTTTTATGGTCTTTTTTTTGGGTAATGCAAGGGAAGGGAAACCACAGGGTTGTAGGGGAAGGCACATGGCATTTTTCATGCTTTTCTTGTCACTGTACAAGAAACTACCTACAGTGTTGAATCAGGCACATGGAAATGGAAAGAATATCTCAATAGAGAAAGTGAGAAACAGGCTCATCCTTGCCCCAATATCTGTAATTGAGAGACACACTGTAAGTGTGCTGTGCCTTTGTACTTGATGTTTTCCAAAATCTTGAAGACTGAAAGTTCTTAAATTAATGCAGCTTGGCCACAAATTGTAAGACAATTTTTGCATCTGATAGGCATTTTATTGGTATCAAAGGGAGAAAAAGCAAGCTCTGAGATGATGAAAGCAGCTTTGTTGGTGGTGCCTTTGGGCAGTGGCAGCTGCAGAGCCAGTGTCTAGGTGGGGAAGGATGATATTCATAAGGAATGTGCTTTTAAAGTACAGCTTTTTCCTTTGCATGGAATAACCACGCTGTTCTCTTGACACTTAGAGAACAATTAAGAGTGGTTTCAACTTTTTGAACATGCTTGCAAGCATTTTACTTGCTTTTGCAGTTAAAGGACAGCGATGAAACAAGGCCAATTCTTACATCAAAACAAGATTAAAGCTTGTGCAAATGGTTCAAGCTTCTGTGAAGAAAGGGTTCGCCTGCTTGGGTTTCCTAAAATCTTTATCCTGTGTCTTTCTAGTAGTTTTACATACTAAAAAAAAAGTTTGCTGCTGATTCTACACTGAAGCTTATCTTGCTATGCATAACCTAAGATTTTAGTGACTTCATTTCTCTAGGTATTTATTCATAAGCCTTTCATTTTCATGCTTCTGTGATATTTGTTAATAGATCTGACCAAGTAGTTGCTCTTACACTTTGGATAGCACTGAAGCTTTAAGCCAAAATATTTAGGTCATTGTAGTACTACCGAAGTTGTTACTTAGTTATTGCATCTTTTTTTATTGCATGTTTTTTAAAGCTAGGGAGTTGTCTTAGCTGCAGTGCAGGAAGCAGAATACAAAAGCAAGGCTGACTCTTGGGCTCTTGTGAATACATGAGTAAGA
The DNA here is from genome assembly GCA_013397915.1 of Daphoenositta chrysoptera. NCBI lineage: Eukaryota > Metazoa > Chordata > Aves > Passeriformes > Daphoenositta > Daphoenositta chrysoptera. Next base: position 115,125 of record VZRO01006455.1, read on the forward strand.
GGTTAAAAGCAGTATAGTGTTCAAAAGTATGTAGATAGTTTTTGTATGGTCGATACTCTTTTAGGAAATGAGTGAGATCAGGAGCAGAGTAGGTATTTTCTAAGTAAATCTTCCAAGCCGAAACCAGTGATTCAAATGACCTTTTGGGTGCTGTTTGTTGGAGATGGGTCCCAAGGCTGTAGGTGTGCCATGCCCTGCACCCCGTGGCTCCCGAGGAGCGGGCAGTGCCGCAGGGACGGCACCCACGTTGTGCACGGCACTGCCAGGGCTGCTGGGCACTCCCTGCTGGCTGCCCACCAGCCCAGCGTCTCCCAGGGGGGTTTTGGGCTGGGGTTTTGGGCAGCCGTGGGAGCGCTGGGTGGTTTTTGGGCTGGGTTTTTGGGCAGCCGTGGGAGCGCGGCCATGGCGGTGGGTGGGTGCTGCTGCAGGTGCCTGGTCACACTCTGGGGGACCTGGGGGACCTGGGGGACCTGGGCCGTGCCCCCTCGGCTCGCAGCAGGTGCCTGGTCACACTCTGAGGGACCTGAGGGACCTGGGGGACCTGGGGGACCTGGGGGACCTGGGCCGTGCCCCCTCGGCTCGCTGCAGGTGCCTGGTCACACTCTGAAGGACCTGGGGGACCTGGGCCGTGCCCCCTCGGCTCGCTGCAGCGGGTGCTGCTGTGGGCCCGCCCCAGCCCAGCTGCCTCAGGGCTGGCACAGCTGCAGCCACTCCACTCCTCGGTGGGAAGGAGCAGCAGGTTTCAGGCTTGCTGCCCGCCTGCTGTGCCTTCCCAGGAGCGAGCCCTGATCTGGCCTCCAGAAGGAATTCTGCCTTGCAGCTTTCTGCAGAGTGAGTGTGTCAGCTGGTGTCCAGGTTGGGATTTTACTTGTCACTGCTTAAAGAGTGAGCCTGGAGCATCCTCCCGTCAGCGGTTCCTGCCGAGAAAAGCCGCCCACGGCAGGGCCTGGCAGTTTGTGGGCTCTCCCCGACACCACCAGCACCCGTGATGCCTTTCCAAACCACAGAGAGCTTGTGAGGAGATCTTTGGTAACGCTGTAAGGCAGTCTGTTCATAGCTCCCCAAAATGCTGGTGTTTTTCCAGGTTCGTTCCGTGTTGTGCTTCTAGGGTCAGGGCACGCTTTGGGTGTGGCTCTCATGCATTGCAACAGGTCACCTGCAGGAAAGGTCATTTACACCTCAATTCCACGTGGGCTGTCGTGTGGGGGGCATGTTGGTCCTCACATGTTGGAGTGTGGCACAGACATCATAAGGTAATCCCTGGTGCTGGTTCTTTACTGTGTAAGCAGAAGTGAAAGCAGAGGTCCAGGGAAGACACGGGACCAGGAGAAGGAGCCTGTGCCAGCCCTGGGAGCAGAAACAGCTCCTGCAGCAGCTCCAGCTGCACCCTGCTGATGGATCCCAGCAGGCAGCCAAGGACTGACACACTGCTGGACCCTTAAGCACCCAGGATCATGGAATGGTTTGGGTGGAAGGGACCTTAAAGCCCATCCAATCCCACCCCCTGCACGGGCAGGGACACCTTCCACTAGCCCAGGTTGCTCCAAGCTCTGTCCAGCCTGGCCTTGGACACTTCAAGGATCCAGGGGCAGCCACAGCTGCTCTGGGCACCCTGTGCCAGGGCCTCCCCACCCTCACAGGGAGCAATTCCTTCCCACTAGCCCATCCAACCCTGCCCTCTGGTAGTTTAAAACCACTCTTCTTTGTCCTGTCACTATCTGCCCTGTCCTTCATTTTTTATACGCCCCCTTAAACTTCTGAAAGGCTTCAACAAGCTCTCCCTGAAGCCTCCTCTTCTCCAGGCTGAACAATCCCAGCTATCTCAGCCTGTCACTAAATGCTTTCACATCCAACCTTAGAAAAAAAGCACCTACAGCTTCTGTATGTTAAAAAACCATCTGGGGTTTCTCCTGGAGGTTTATGGTCCGTGTGAAGGGGGCTGCAGGTTTTGCAGGGCTCGGAGGCCACCTCTGGCCACACATTCCAGATTCCTGCTTGCTTCCTGGGATGGCCCATTTACTACTGATTTTTGGTTCGTTGTGCTTGGGACCTCAGCTAAAAAAATCACCCTCATGTGCTGTATCTGGAAATTTACTGCCTGCCAAGGAGCTTTTCCTTGCTCTTTTCAGAGGTACACAGGCGTTGCTGCTTCAAATTTACAGAAGATGCCAGCACCATCGTGCCACTCAGCATCCATCTCGCTCAGCCCCTCTCATCTCCTGTCTCAGGAAGGCACTGAAGCTTCACGTGGTATTTCCCTTCCTCTGCACGAAACCACAGTTGCTGTTGGTGCTGTGATTCTCTGCAGGACATTGTTGTGACATTGGTAACTGGAGACACGATCCTTGGAGCAGAATTGGGGATGTTAAATGCCTTGGGTGAATGTCCTCTAAAGACCAGCTTGCTTTTATTGAGCATGATACAGAGGATCTTTATGTATTTTCACTTGATATTCCAATATTGCTGTGATCACCCCAGAGGAAAGGCAAGTTTTCATCATCCCCAGGCAAAGATTAAATGGCGAGGTCCGTGCAAAAGAAAGGAAAATAAGGCTGTTTTGCTCTTTAAGGGTATTCTGTAAAATAATATCACTGTGATTTAGTCTGCCAGACACTTTCCAGTGTTTGCAGTTGCAGATGAGGCTTTGCCAGCCCTCAGCTGTCCAGACTGAAGTTTCCATGCTGAGCATCTGCCCCACATTGCCATTTTGAGAAAACTGCAGCTAAAATGGATGAAGTTTGGGGGGGGCTTGGGGTGTTTTTTTTTTGTTTGTTTGGTTGTTTTGGGGTTTTTTTGTTTTGTTTTTTTTTTTTTTGGTTATTGTTTGGTTGGGGGTTTTTTGTGAATTAAGCTAAAGAAAACATTTTTCCCTCTCTTTGGATGTTCTTTGAGCAGCTCAGGCATGTCCTGCAGGGAAGGGAAGGGTTTGGGGGCCATAGAGGTGGAAAAAGGGAAACTGGAGGTGAGTGGGAAAGGAGGTTTCCAACCACTACCCGTGTTCACCTGCTGGACTAAACCCCGTTGTTTCCATGTTTGCCCTCTGTGCAGGCTAGAAAAAGCTGCAGAGCCCAGAGCTGGCAGCAGCTGTTCACCCCCGTGGGCAAAGCAAACACAACTTTGTACCTTACAGGCTTGAGTGTGAGTGGAAAAGCTCCATGGATCTGAAGCCCTGAACACATTGCTGCTGCTTGACAGAGGCCAGGGTGCAAAGCTTATCTCTGGTGTATTTTTCTACTGCTTCACTCAGTAAGAAGCCCCAGATTCATTATTCAGGTTTTTTTCTTTCCTTCTGAGATTTTCTGTTCACCTGCCAAGCTGCAAAGTGCCATGCAGGCATTGCTGAGCTGATCTTCCTGATGAGATCCTGTGCTGCTGTTTGATTTCATGCCCAAGGAGTTAATGGCTGTTAATTTGGGGCTTGACAAACCTGGTGCTTAATGTTTTGGGAACTGATGATTTGGTGCTTTCCCCAAATTTCCATCCAGGTTCTGGCTGTGCTCAGGCACTCAGCACCTCTCTAAATCAGGAATAGAAGGTGGCAGGAGCCATGTGGGAGCTTCTCCTATAAGTGAAACAAGTTTCATCCAGCTTTACAGTCTGTAGTAGACATAGATCTGGTTCTCTGGGATGGTATTTACCTGCTTTTAAAAATATAAAGCAAGTTCCTGCTATTTCCAGCTCACTGTGCCACAAACTTGCAGAGCTCTGCAATGAATGGGGCAGGTACCATATGAGGTTGATTAGAAGATGGTATTTTTAGGTGTGATTGTAAAGGAAAGTAACTTTAATTACTGCTGCTTGTGCTCCATCAGTCTTTGTTCTGAGCCCAGGAAGTAGCAGCAGAACTACTGACACGAGGAGTGTGTGAGCTGAGTGATGGTTTGGGAGCATGGCTGAGGGTTGTCAGGGCTGCATCTGATGTGTCTGCAAGGAGGAGCCCCCAGATCCTCCAGACTGTCAGCTGATCAAAGCTGGTGATGGCTTTTATGGTGCTTTTGGAGGAGAAAAGGTCAGTCATAGAATGGCTTGGATTGAAAGGGAGCCTTAAAACTCATCTTGTTCCACCGCCTGCCATGGGCAGGGACACCTTCCACTATCCCAGGGTGCTCCAAGCCCCATCCATCCTGGCCTTGGACACTTCCTCTGGAACAAAGCTGTCCTTTTGACAGGGCAAGAGGAAGTGGCCTCACGCTGTGCCAGGGGAGGTCCAGGTTTAACATCATGGAAAGGGTGGTCAGGGCTTGGCAGGGGCTGCCCAGGGAGGTGCTGGAATCCCCATCCCTGGCGGTGTCCAGGGAAGGCCTGGACGTGGCACTCAGTGCTCTGGGCTGGGGACACGGTGGGCTGGGAGGGTTTTCCAGCCTGAATGATTCCAGTATTCTATGTTTCCACAATGTCCTACCAAACCAAGGGAAGCAGCTGGGAGGAAGAGTGCCCAGAACAAAATGGAGGCTGTATTTGGTATGGCACGCACCTGAGATCTGCGACAAAAGAGCTTTTGGGGAAGACTTTGGAGACTGGGCTTGGTGTGTTCATGGTGATTCCTTAGGAGCTGTGGCCACGTAGTGGTGACATCAAAAACTAAGGCAGCTCTGGGTTTGTTCGAGGAAGAAGCTGAGTTCTGAGTGAATGAAGGAGGAAGGCCCCATCTGAACTCACCAATTTCCCTTACAACTGGAAAAAACACAAAGCGGCTCAGCACATCCCATACCAGAGTGGGGGTGACTAAAGCTGATACCACACCAGGAGACAAAGGAGTTCCCAGCATAAACAAACCTCCCACACCAGTGTGTTGCTAAGAGTGTAAAATACTACGTGGTAATTTTGAGCAAGAGCTTGTGGTTTGTTAGTTACTCATCTGTTGCTTCATGGCTTCTCCTTCGCATGCCTTAAATATGCAGGCAGCAGGAAGTGTGGTCAACTGAAAAGCTCTTTCTGCAGCACTTGGCATTGGCAGGTGTTACTTTTGTGACCAGAAACCAAATTCATGCTTGCCTTGGGGGGTGTTCCTAAACCTGGATCTCGCAGGGTGTTGGGGCTGAGCAGCGGAGGGAAGCACTGGCTGGGTTTGATTGTTACCATCTGCAAAAGAGCTCCTTTTAAAATAAAATCCATCCTCTCCGCCAGCTGAATGTCTGGAGTTGTGCTGTTGGAAGGGATGAGGGGCTGCCCCGAAGCTCGGGCTGAGTTTGAGGATGCTGCAGGGTTGAGTTTCTGTGGCCGTTGTGTTGGGTCGCCGTGGCTGAGTCGGTGCCAGGGGTGTGAGTGTGCACAGCCTTGGGAGGATGTGAGAGCTGCCTCTCAGATGGGGCCCTGCTCTCTAGTCAGAGATTTAACTCTGCTGGGATGATGGTAATGGAGACATCTGCAAAAACTAACAGTCCCCCTTCCTTCCAGAATAAGGCTATGAGCTTTCCAGCTGTTGGCTAAGACAGGTTTTCCTGTTGAAATAGCTTTTGTCTGAAGTAAGTCTAAAACAATATGGTTATAGTAACTGAAAATATTTCTTTGTCAATTCCAGTTGTAAATCCAAGAGTTTTAATTCATTGTTACTTCTTGTAGCAGCTGTTTGATTCAGAAAGCCTCATGGAATCTTCCAGTGAAGTGCACACTGCTGGTAAAATGTATTTTTGCTTATATTCTGTATTTTCTTTACCATATTGTGTGACTAATTTTCTTTTAACTTCACAGTGAAGTCTCACAATTCCGGAACACACTCTTGCTTTCCTTCAGGAGTCCCATCATCCTGAATAATGCAAAGACAAGCCCATAACATTAATTCATGTGGTTTTTGTTTGCAACCACAATAAAATGGATTGTACCATATATCTGTCAGCTGACGCCATCCTATATTCATAAAATATGCTTGGGGTCTTTTCTTAGTTCTGCAGAGTTTAAAGATGAGCTTATTAGGTATCTCTCTGATGTGTAATTATTCTGGGCTGAATAATGTTAATCAGAATATATGCAATTTATAGACAGTAGACAAGCAAAGAAGAGCGTATATGCAAAAAATGAGTTTGCCAGAGCAGATTTGCAAAAAAAAAAAAAGTATCTAATGCACTTAAGAGATTTCTATTTTCATTTAAATACCTTTTTTAAAAAACCAAGCCATGTTTGCTGGCTCAGGAAACAGTTTTACTTCTGTATTGTGGGTGTGTCTTGAACACATTTCTGTGTTTTCTTTCAATTTCAAGGTATGGCATTTTACAAATCAGAGGAACCCTCGGAGATTAAGAGTTTAAAAAGCATGTCAGGGTATCTACTCAGTCTGGAAGCCAGGGCTGCATGATCTCCTCTGGCTTTGTTGGTATTGCTCTGTACTAGTCCTTGAATGAGATAAAGACCTGATGCTTTCGTGTTTCTCCCAGCAGGTTCTTCTTAAGCACACAAAGCAGATATTTTTAATACACTCAAAACAAAAACTGTAATTTTTAGAACATCAGCTGGCATTTAGAGCTTCAGCGTGGCTTCAGGGGTGCTGAGCACCCACCTGGCACTGGTGGTTGGTACCAGCTGTTCTGGAAACAGGAGGAGTTGCCTCACACTGGTGGCAGCAAAAGTAATTTTGAAAAAATGCCTTTGAATTTTCAATGTGTGTATCTTCTTAGTGCCAGAGGTGTTTCTAAGGGGGAAATAATTACAATAGAAGGACCTGACCTCGTTACTTGTTCAAAGGGGTTGTAAGAAGACTATCATCTCCTGGACTGTGGATCTGTGGCTGTTGGCTAAGGCACATGTCCCTCAGAGGGACCTGCCTGCAAGCAGAACTGGAAACCAGCTGTCCTGGGTTGCATTGTATTCTATTACCATCTACATTAGAATACAATGCAACCCAGGACACCAGCATGTTAAATCTGAGGCCTACGTTTTGATGTCCTGACCTCGGCATTTCTGAGACTTGAAGAAAAAAAGTCCTGACTCCATAAAAGCCCAAACCTTTGGAGCTGGAAGGCTCAGCCTGACTGGCTTGTTTTTTAAGGTTTGGTGCACGTTTGCTAGTAAAGCTCAGAGTAGAGCAGAGACCGTAAGATGCATTTTTTCAACACTGTCTGTGTGTTTTTTCACTGGAAATTATAAAAACCCCATGAATCGTGGTGGGTTTTGTGAACATATTTTTCCAGAATTCCTGGCTTGTTCTTTTTGTAGCCAAAGCAAAAAGCTTGTTCTTTTTGTAGTTCTTTTTCACTGCTGTGCTTTTTCCTTAATCAAGAGGCTGCCTGTTTGTGTGAAGCTGCTGGGTTTATGCAAAAAGCTGTGGTGAAACAGTTGGTGAAACGGTTGGCTCAGAGATGCTTGAAAGGGCAAATAGCAGAGAAACAGTGTCGGAGGGTAGCTAAAAGTTTTGTTGTTGTGTGAGTAGCACTTGGCCTGAGTAGCACCTCGTTGGAAGGGGTGATTGATTATTGTATAGTAAAGCTCTTTGGGAGTAGTAATAAGGGGTAGAAAAGTCTCTGAAAGGTTGTTGTGGATTCAAGAGCTCTTGACGGTGTTTTGAAGCCGCACTGGATGCTGTTAAATGAGAAAATACTTAATGGAAATTCAGGGCTCGTCTTTCATCTCATCAGGCTGGTGAAGTCCCATTAGCCCAAATGAAGACAGAACATGGGTTTATATGGTTTTTTCTATATTTGTTTCTCAGAAAGCCACAGACTGCCTTTAAGCCACCCTTGAAGAATGCAAACATGGCTTGAAATGCAGCTCTAGTGAGGAAATGCAGGCAGCCTTTGGAGAAATTCAGGTTTGGATGAGACTCAAAATGAGCATTATTAGACAGGGGCTAAATATGTTTAAAGTCACGCTACTAATGGTTACTTCTGCATGGACAAAGTGAAAATGTGATCTGATATACATAAATTTGCCAGATAAAACCATTATCACACAGCTCTTGCCCGTTGCATTCTTAGGGCTGCTTTTTTCTTGGTGCCCTAAATCATTTTGCAAAACACAGAAAGATGACTAATTTAAGTTTTGATACAGACAACTGAAACATACTCTTATCCAGAAAGAGAGAATGTGAGCATCCACAGTGGCAGGAGTTCAGATTGCATCGATGGGGAGAATTTTATAGAGACCTTTGATGGAAGAGCAGAGATTTACAAAACTGGAGCTCCATAACCAGTCAAACAAAGGCAAGAGTGATGAAAGCAAACTGTTAAATGCACAGACTGAAGCATTGCCACCATGGATATAAACACAAGCCTCCAACATCTTCTGGTTAGGTGCAGCCACAGGTCCTGGTGTGCAGGCAGGTCCTTTTGGTGTGTCTGTACACGGAGGGCCATGAAGGCCTCGGGAGGCGCAGGGTCACTGTGAACCAGCATGAGAGCTCTCACTGACCCATTTCCCAATAAGTTCTCAAGCACAAATTTCCTCTTCTTAATAATAACCTGCCCAGCTGCCTTTCTGAGCCCAGACCTCACGTGGTTCCACTGTACAAACACAGCACAGGGAGAACGTGGTTTGGATTTGGTTTTTTCCTTTCAAGTCATGTTGTCACAAGCTGCTTTGAATGTGGAAGATAAATGGAGAGGAAATGAGGCAACTTATCTCCCTTTTTTTTTTCGAGAAGGAAGGAGCTTTGAGACATTGGGGCGGAAGAGCCGAGTGGCCAAGGAGCCTCAAGCACAGGTTTAATGAGAGGGACAATAACTGAGTGGAGCTTCTTCCTGGGGAGTCCTCTTAGAAATGGAGGAAACAAATGCCAGCGGTAACCATTGTCTTCTCAGTGATGCTTTCATGAGTGCTTGAGGAACTGAAAGTGGTCCAGGAGGAAGAAGAATAATGCACAGCACTTGGCATGTCAGGTGGCTGGATGGAACCCCTCTGAGCTGACTTCACTGAATAAAAGTGGACTTTGGTGAAACCAGCCCCACAGAGGAAACACGGGAACTTGGACCTGCAGAGCTGTGTGTCATCACCTTCCTGTCACAGCAAGTGGCACTGTGGCTGTGCCTGTCTGGGAGCTGCAGTCAGGCACTCAGCGGGGCTCCGGCCTTTCTCTGAGTTATGGTTAAAAAGAGCAACCTGAAAAAGAAAATAAATACTTTTGAACAGTGTGCTGGAACAAAGAGGCCTTAAATCCCCACATTTGCACAGGAGAGACTGTAAGAGGAGTCTTCCTTTGTGTGTGTCCTCTGTGGCATTTACATCAAATTCTTTCTGAACACAGTTCTTTGTTTTCCCTTTTTCCTTATATTCCCCTAACCTATGCCCTTGTGACCTGGGAGAATTTCTACCTCTGGTGATGTGAGTTGCTGGCACTGGTGGATTGTAGGAACAGCAAACCTGGGGAATGTAAAGGTAGTCCTTCATCTTTGATACTGCTGCAGCTGCAGCAAGTTAGGGGTTGTTTGGATTTTTACTTGACCTCTTTTCAGGATAAAATTTCGGGAATTACTCTAAATTTGCTAGCAGAAGGTGTATTTTTATTAGTCAGGTCCCAGCTTTAATTTAGAAGGCATCAAAGGCATGAACTCTGCCAAGCAAGGAATGACTAATAAAGTTTAATGAGTCCTTTTAGCTTTGCCAAAGAAAAACCCAAAAATGTTTAGATCACTTTGTTTTATTCTTTTAAAGTGCTTTGGAAATACTGGGATCTTGATTATGGCCTTGTTCAACTTTGAATGGGAGAAAAGAGGGAAAAGGAGGCCACTGGCAGGTCTCCCGTGTTGAGAAGCCCCAGGCAGCCAGAGGGTCATCTCCCATCTTCTGTTTGTCTTTTCCCATTTATTTTGTTTTTGTTTGCCTCATTTTCTCTGCTTCTTCCCTTGGATTGTCCCTGGACCAGATTTAGCAGGGGATTTTGGAATTGTTTCATCAGTATCATGGGGAAAGAGGCCGATTCTGTTCCTTTTGCACCTGTTTCACAGCTGGAAGAGAGCACAAGGCTGTGACCTACCCTGAAGTGGGACTTTGGTGCAGCAGCAGCCGCTGTAGGAGAGTCAGAGTAAAGTGTGAGTGAGAGAACCCGACCAAGACTGAGGAGTGAGAGGAGATGTGCTCAAGGTCTCCCTTTCCAGCAGCATCAGTGCATCTTCCTCCCATTGTGCCAACCCTTTCTTGAAGGTGCCTGGGTCAGGGGGCTGATGCTCTGCTACCACTTCCCAGTTTCTGCACTAGTTTGAATTATAAAGCTGATCTGTTGCATCACAGAGCTGTAGTTTCCCTTCCCCATCTCTATTAAGCACAGAAAAAACTCTTACACAGGGTTGGATGAGCAGCTTCATGTAATAATTACACACTTGTCTAATAAACTCTGTACCTTAATTGATGCTTTTTAGAAGCCGAGTGAAGAAGCCTTTCCCAGAGGATGAGGCACCAGCGCTTCCTCCTGTCTCACCTGCGGGGTGAGAAGTCCAGTGAACAGTGTGGGTTTCCTGCGGGACATTGCCCCTACAGAGAGGTAGAGGAGGGGTTTTTTGTGAGAGGGGAGGCCTTCAGTTGCATGAGGATAGACCCTTTTAATGCTTGGCAGTATTCCTTGCAAAGTGTGAATGCGATCCTTTTTTAAAATCAATTTATTTCTAAAGCTTTAGCAAACGGTTTTAGAGCTATTATGTTTTTTTTCTGAACATGAGAACAGGCTACCAGCAAGGAGAGTTTGTCTAGTTTGTCTTAGCTAAGGCTTTGAAGGATTAACCACAGTGCAGTGCTGTGGAACATTTTTGTCTTGTAGGTTGTGTCAGCCTTGAACAATTCCTGCTGTAGCACCTGCATGGCCAGCGAGGTCCATGTGACATCAGAAGGTGATCCCATTGTATCACCCTGCTGTGTAACAACAAAATACTTAATGTATTAAAGAGATTTTATAAGCTTCACTCAAACTTCTAAGTTTTATAAAGTAAGTTCTCCCATCCCCTGCCCAATGTTTTGCTCTGACAACAATTACATATTCCTGCAGTCATATTCCAGTATTATAACATGAAACTAGTGAGAGCCTGAACAAATTACTAAATATGCACTGCAAAGGAAAAATCTTTTCATTTTTGTTGTTCAAGCTCAATGTAAAGTGGGAGGTAGGGTAAAAAAATTCTTTGGGATGTGAATTGCATTTTACATACTCCTCTTCCTGTATTATAAAGTTTNCAGTTGTTGCCCTACAGAGGACCAAGGTGTGGAGGTGTTGGCACAAGCAAAGCAAGACAGGTGAAATTGGAAAGCAGTTCCCAACTGGCACAACTGTGACATGGGTATGGCCGTGGGCTTCAAAAATCTGAATGGTCCCTGTTGTTAGGGTTAAAATCTGTGTATTTACCCAGGTGGTGTTGTGGGGTTCAGAATGGCAAGAAGGGGCTCTGAGGTTGAAATTATTTCCTGTGATAAAATCAAGTGGCATGGTTGTGTTGGGAGGTCCTTAAAGTAAACATCCTTGCTTTGAGACCTCTGTTTAGTGTAGAGATTAGTCTTGGTTTTACCCTTCTTGCACATAGGCTTAGCTGAAAATCCTTTGCAAATCATTATATTTACTCATTTTCAGTGTATACAGGAGCCAAAAGAGAAGTGGACACCTTAGAATGGATGAGGAAAATTGCCAGAGAAAAGGTTCCAATGTTACTGTTACTCTCATTTTGTAACTCCATTTTGTGGGGTTTGTGTGTTTGTTGAAGAGAAATGGAATAAAGTCCTGCCATGGAATAATGTAGCCTTCTGCTACAGTGCTTAAAAAGTGCTGCCTTTGAGGGAAATACAGTACTCTGAGGAGTCAGTCTGGGCTGGTGGTGAAAGGAGTTGGATTGGTGAGGGAATAAAGGGAGTTTAAGGTGAGGAAATCTCAGCATACATGACACCCCTCATGGAAAGATGTGTGTGTACTCATAGCTTTGGCCAATGTTCTGTACTCCGTGGAGTAATTTTGTGATAGAGCCATGTAGTGTGGCATAATTTGGCAAAGTGATTAAGAAAAAAGTAAAAATATCTCCCAGATCTGTATGAGCACACGCCAAACACTGCATGGAAATACTCTTTTGAAGGTGTGTGTATCTGTATAAATATAAATATATGTAGATACATTCAGAAGAAAGCTTCAACCAATGTCATGAAGATGGTTATTTCTGTTATCTGTGTCTCTGTGTCTTTTTGTTAGTTTATCTTGTGGATGGTTGGGCAGTGAGGTAACTGTCACCCAGAAGGGAGGGAGGGGGGAATGCATCATCTTGATTTAAAGGGTGATGCAGCATTGGCTTACATTTTTGGAAAGCTGTTTAAATGTTCCCAAGAAACATTTTTGTGTGACCTCCTGTGACGTGTAACATGGTGCTGAGATCTGGGTTGGAGAAAGCTGCTCAATACATGCCTGGTGTCTGTGTCCCCAGGAGTGGCTCAACTTGTGGCTCAGGGAGTTGGAAAAAACCCCGAAACTTGAAAACCATTGACCTTCACCAAATTTATTTACCACAGATAATAGTTTAGTTTCATGTGACCCCCCCAGGAATTAGATTGGGTTTATTTGGTTATTAAAGCCTAAGTCCTTCTGGTGCTGTTAAAGAGCTTATAAATAAAGTCTTGTCAGACCTTATTCTAGTTGAATCTGACCATGAGTAATTGTTTCTAGACAGAGCGTTGCTGCTTCTAACCCCATTACCAAGAAAGGACAGATTTCAGCAGCCTTTGAGATAAGCTTATCTGACACAGTGTTAACCAAACCCTTGGCTTGCTTCGGCCTGATTAACCACAAGCACTGGCCTGTATGTAATTCATGATTATTAGGATTTTTTAACCTGACAGAAGTGCAAAGGCAACTCATGAAATCTTCCTTCTCCCATAAATAAAGATTGGGCAGTGGGAGCAGGGGAAGGGAAAGCCAGCTGCAGGAATGAGTCTCTGGGTTGGACCCAAGAGCCACTCTGTGTTTGTGCAGGGTCTGTGCTCTGCTGGTTGTTCTTCATTTTTAATAATCAGACAGCATTCAGAATTAACTTAAACCAGCAAGCTCCATAGTTAGTTCACAAGCTACTCTTCAGAATTAAATTAAAACCAGCAGGCTCCATAGTTAGATCACAAACTACTCTTCACAAAACAAGTGTTTTTTACAGAGTGCATGAGGTCTCACTCAGCTTAACCTGCTCCCTCTGAATACGAGCTGCTCCTGAAGCTGCCTGGGAACAATGTAAGTGTGTAAACCTATGGAAGTCCATGGGATAATTGTCTGTCTCAGTATAAAATTCAGCCTCGTGTAGCGGAGCACTTGAGGAAGAGCAAAGTATAGGGGTAAAATCGTAGAAAGGGAGATCTGCAAGGCTGGAATGGAGCCTGTTATTTTTGGCACCTCCTTTGCCACGGGTCACGTCTACATGAACTTACAAACGTGTTTGTTTAGCTTGCCGTGAAACAGAAGCTTCGCTTCTGGTGGAGCACACATTTCACACCCATGGTCTCAGCTGCCAAACAGGTGAAAAAATCTGATTTTTTCACAAGACAGCACCAGTTTTTTCCTATAGAGAAGCTGCACTAAGCACCTGAGGAGAGCTTATAGGCTGAGACTTGAGGAGAGGCTGATCCGAGGTGTGATGGGTTTTATCCACTCCTCTGCACTGAGTTCTGGGTGACTAACAGGGATTTTGCCAGCATGGCAAGCAGGTGATTTGAGGGTGTGTGCATGCCACTGGGGTTACTGGGAATTGTAAGTTTTTATTGAGAGCAGTCTCCATTAATATAAACCAAGGCTGGGATAAATAATTGGTTTGAGTATTTTACCAGGTGCAAACCACACGTTCCTGCATGGGAACGAGGGGTGGCTCCACCAGAGCTCCTGGGTTTGGCTGAGTGCAAACAAACCTGTGAGAGGTGATCCAGCCAAATCAGAACCTGGCATTTTTGTCTGCCATCCCTTTTTGTCATAACAGGTACGAAGTTGTGACTCAGAATAATTGAAATACTGCTTCTGCAAATAAAGATCAAACTGAGTTCTGCTTTCAACAACAAAGAGAGTAATTCACATTGCTTTCCTGGATAAAGTCTGGGAGCACTTGGACTTAAACACTTCCTGGGTGGTGTTGTAAGTACTGCACAAGGAAGAAGGCCCTAGGAAAGAGGGAATCACTTGTCAATCCCACTACACTGTCACGTGTCCCAGAGCACTGGAAGGCGACGGGCACTGCCAGGATATATGCCAAACAGAATCATTTTTACAGGTTTTCTGGTTACCAGATGCATTTAACAACTGATACTGGTGTTTACAGTGAATGGGTGATCTGAGGAAAAGCAGTTTTTATGGTGAGTGGCTGCTTCCCTCTCTTCCTCTTGAGCATCCAGCCCGTTTCAGAGCTGTCAGTACTGACAACCAGCTTTCAGGGCTTAGGTAGAGCATCTGCAATTTCAGATGTGTACCTCAACCACAGTTGTGTTTTTCTTGGACTTGGGATGAAATTGGCCCAGGAGCTGAACACTGGAATTATTTTGTTAACTCATTTTGCTGCTACCTTGATGGGCTATGAGAATAAGACTGTGTTTATGGATAGAAAAATGGATGGATGGATGGATGGATTGACAGTAGTCATTGTAAAGCTCCATTTGCATTAAGGCACACAGCATATATAGTTTATCTGGTTTCTAGTTTATCATTTAAAAGCATGTCCCCAGTTGTGGGTTACATCCTGGCTTGTGAAGCACTGTGTGGGTATGATCAGCCAAACGTTTTAGATTGTCTTCTGACAGCTTTGCTCATGGCCTGCTGGAGGAAATAAGACAAAGTCATTTGTTCCTGTTCTGTCTCACTGCTTTATTTGTTTGAAGTGCTGGGTGTACTGACATCCAGCACACACAGTGCTTGGTTGTTTTTAGGTTTTATATTGTCCAGGATTTGTTTTAATATAGCAAATCATCTACTTCTTTTACATTCAAGTCCCCTGGGGCTTAAATGGTGTAAGAAGATACATCAGCCCCCAGACCTTCAAAGAGATTCTTATCACTGATCGTGGTATATTTGGAAAACCCTTTCCAAAAGATGATGAGTGCAGGCAATTGTTCTGTGAAGGGGAAGGATTGTTAACATTTTGCTGCTCTTGGGAGGGTCATCTTTCTGCCAAACACTAGTATTTAAGTGAAACAGCTTTTATGGCAAGTCCTTCCCTCTTTCCATTCTTAACTTCCAAATGCCTGAAGTTCTGGGAGTGTGAGCAATCCCTCTCTTGTATTCCAGCCAAGAAGTTACTGGTTTTTGACCTTTTTTCCCCAAGTGTTCCTGACCTGCACCTGGACTGGCCACGTAGCAATATGTTGAGAGCAGGGAGGTGTGGCAGGGCGAGCTAAATAGGTTGCACTGGGAGCCAGTGGCTAGACCAGCAGGAATTCATTCCTGCGAGAACTTTCTGAAGAGGGCCCTTGTTTGAAAAAGCTGTGTGTCAGTTTTTTCAATACAAGCAGTGAAACCCACACTATAAAGTTGGGCATTTGAGGCCGTTCTGTGGGTCCGATGACTTGGAGTTACATAAAAGTGTCCAACATGAAGGTCAGAGGCAGTGGAAAAGTAAGAAAAAAACCGGGGGGGCAACAGGTAGATGTTTCTTGTTTCTCAGGGCAGTGACATTTGTTTATATCTTAAAAGAGTTATCATAACTCTAAAGTGCTAAAGTTTTCTGGTCATGGGCAAGGGCAGTTCTGCAGAGCAGGAGGTGCATCGTGAAGCGTTAGCAAAGTTTATTCTGGAGCAGGATCTAAACCCTCAGCCAAGGAGGAACAGACCCTTGCTATGTTAATTTGACAGAAACCCTTCCACCTCCATCACAGTTGTCTTTTCCTGTTGGTCATTTGGGTTCATGGAATCACAGAATATCCCATGTTGGAAGGGACCCACAGGGCTCATTGAGTCCAACTCCTGGCCCGGCACAGGACCAGGAGGGAGCATGCAGGCTCCTCCTGCAGCTGATCAGAGTCCTCATTCTCCTAGGATAAATATCCCAGCTGCTGGGATTCAGATCCCGTTTACATGGGCTGGAGCTGTGCTGTTGCCACACCAGCCAAGTGGGAAAGTTGGCCTTGCTCCATATAAACAGCTCTGACTAAGCCAGCCACACTAAATTTGGAAAAGAATTAGGGGAACTCATTTTTCAACTGCCCTGGAGTATTTTATCTCCAGTTGCCCCATGTTATCATTTCATGGGAAGAGTTTCTGCCACTCAGGACTGTTTCCATCATGTTTATTATCAGACAGCGTATTTTTATTTTCTGTAAACCAAAAGAGTTTAAAGATCCGTTGAGGAACAATGGATCAAGGGTGTGTCTGCCTCTCTTGCCACCCTCAGGTAGCACTGCAGTTCCCGTTCAGCCGAGTCCTGCAAGGCCAGGTCCTTATGTGGTGCCACTCACAATCTCTTTAAATAAACTTTTCATTTTAAGAGGGAGGAGTATTTTTAATGCAAAGCTCCTTGCAACAACTAGTGTGAAGATTGGAAGAAACAGCCAGAAACATTTGCCTCTTGATTCATGTTTTGGTTTGTCATAAATATAGTCTGCACATAAAAATTACATCATCAGTGTCCTATTTCTGATGTATATGTTGTGAAGGGCAGAGTTTCTTTTCCTTCAGTCATCGTGCTTTAAGCTGATCTAAGCAGTACTGACAGTGAAGAATGACACTTCTGAGGCCATTTAGCCTTAATTGAAAGACTTTGCCAAAATTACAGGTATTTCCTGTGATTGTTGCAAGTTTTTTCCCAATACCAGAATTTTATTCTTTGTCCCACTTCCTCTACAAACTTTTACTGCAGGATGCAGGCAGCCGTCAAGTGAGGTGCAGCGTCCCAGAGCCCTCTCTCAATAGATTAAGAGGCTGATGTGAGTTGGAAAAGAAAAAGCCACGGTGCAAAACAGGGGCAAACCCTGAGCAGGAAACTCCATTGGGGCTGGGGCCAACAACATCCTACTGCTGGCTGGGACCAGGAGGGAAAAAAATGCTACAACGAAGGTTTTGGGAAACTTTGTCCTTATTTGGAGAATAAGTCTATGCCTCTGCCCAAAGCAGGCTAGTTTTTGTAGGGCTGGGATATTCTGCTTTGGCAGCACCATATCCTGCTATTATACCCAAGCACATCCTATAATCAGTATGTCTCCAAAAATCCATCTTAAAACTGAAGGTTTGGAGTCCAGATTGTCACCGGGTGCTGTCCCACAAGTAACTCTGTGAAAGCCTTACGTGAGTGGTGAACTGACTCTGCTCCTGACATCCCTCCAGCTGAGTGGGACGGCTGTGCCAGCGCTGAGCCAGCTCCTCTGTGTGCCTGGAGAGGGCTCCAGGGTGGCAGGTTTGTCTGCCAGTGCTGCTGTGGGGTTGGCATGGGGCAGCAGTGGGGCAAAACGGGCTTCCAGTTCATGGGGAGGCAGCAATGCCATTGGTGCTTACGAGGGCTCAG
Source organism: Daphoenositta chrysoptera (assembly GCA_013397915.1). Taxonomy (NCBI): domain Eukaryota; kingdom Metazoa; phylum Chordata; class Aves; order Passeriformes; genus Daphoenositta; species Daphoenositta chrysoptera. The sequence goes on from VZRO01006455.1 coordinate 132,473, forward strand.
GCTCCAGCTCACCCCTCTGAGCCTGGAGTGGCTGGAATCAAAGGTGGTGTTATGGAACTGAAGCGTTGGCATTGCCCCTGCACTTCGGGGATGCATCTGATTCTGCATCACACTGGAAATTCAGCTGCAGAAGCAGAGGAGCTGGCACGTCTTTTCATGCACACCCGTGTTAGGGAATTGTGGAATAATTCATAGAATCCCACAATGGCTTGGGTTGGGAGGGATCTTCAAACCCATCCAGTCCCATGCCCTGCCATGGGCAGTGACACCTTCCACTAAACCAGATTGCTCCAAGTGCCATCCAGCCTGGCCTGGAACACTTCCATGGATTCCATTTCAGGAATGTTGTGTGCCAGTCCTGGTCTAGGAGTCCGTATAAAGGCATTAAGAAATCTTAGTTTGGGAATTACATTTTTTGCTCATGCAGAAAATTTTATGTTTCCCCCCTGCCCCCAAGCAGAAAAAAAAGAAATTTTGAAAGCATTGAAAGTTGCTTGAGATGTGAAATTATGTTTCCCTGTTGTATGCTCAGAGAAAACCCTTTGGCATGGGGCTCCCTAATACCAAGAAGAAAGGGATCTCTCCAGTATCCAGGATGTTTGGGATGCTCTTGAGATCATAGGCCAAGTTCTGGTTTTTGCATTGCTACAGACTCTTTCAGTCACATATATGCACATGCCTTTAATTTTAGCTTCACTTCCCTGTCTGTGAAGCACCAGTATTTCTTTGGTAGGGTTAATGAGTTAATTGCTTGTAAATTGTTTTAAGGTTCTCAGAAGTGAGATCTCAGTGTGTTTATTGCTGTTGCTGCTGCCCATGAGATCTTGATCACAGCAAGACAATACCAGATTAGTGTTTATTGCAGCACGACTGAGGATATGTTTACATTAAAACAAAGATGAGACTGCAGTGCCCAAGCCTAGGAAAATCCTGTGTAGAGCTTTGAGTCAGCTTTAGAATCTCAGTAAGTGATAAAATTGGCTCCTATAGCTGAACATTAGCCAGAGTCACTGGTTCTCTTTGAAAACCCTTTTACCCCTTGACCACCCTCAGCTCTGGGGCAGCGTGTCCCAGGGAGGGGCAGAGAGCATCTTTCCTTAGAGAAATGCATTTGGGGAATTCTTTGCTTGCTCTTAGAAGAAAAAAGTAAGTTCCAAACCCAATGCTTTCCTGGACAAATTCCCTCTGAATGCATCTCCAAGGGTTTCCTGATCTGTGCAACAAGTGGCCCATGGTACACTCAGGCTGTCTTTTCATGGAATCACGGAATGGTTCGGGTTAGGTGGACCATAAAGCCCATCCAGCTTCACCCCCTGCCATGGGCAGGGACACCTTCCACTAGCCCAGGTTGCTCCAAGCCCCGTCCAGCCTGGCCTTGGACACTTCCAGGGATCCAGGGGCAGCCACAGCTTCCCTGGGCACCCTGTGCCAGGGCCTCCCCACCCTCACAGGGAACAATTCCTTCCCAATATCCACTCTAAACATACTCTCTGCCAGTGAGAAGCCATTCCCCCTTGTCCTGTCACTCCATCCCTTGTCCAGAGTCTCTCTCCATCTTTCTTGTGGGCTCCCTTCACAGGTACTGGAGGGTCACTATTAGGTGACCCTGGAACTGCCTCTACTCCAGAGAGAAGAATTCGGGTCTCTGGTGAGAAGTGCCTTGGTTCTGTGTTGCAGGTTGTGAAGCCATGTACATGAAATACATTTAAATCTCTGTTTCACCTCAGGGAAAACAGAGGCCACCATCAAGAACTTCAGCCCCCACTACCGCCGGCAGTACGCCGTGGCCTTCTGCAGGCACGTGCAGGAGGAGCTGGAGCAGCACCGCCACTCCCAGTCGCGCTTCCTGAAAACCAGGGTAGGAGGACACTGATCTTCCTGTCTGTGACCCAAGTGCACACAGCAGCTTGCACCTGCAGATGTTGGATTTGGGTCAGTTCGGTTTGGGATGGGAAAGTTGCGTCTTGGGTGCAGGTTTGAAGTTTTATTTTTGAAAATTCATCTTTATTGTGGTCTTGTTTAGTTGTTTATCGTGGCACGAGGGGAACCGTGACACGAGTTTCTGGTACAAAGAGTTGGACATTTGGACAAAACTGGTTCCTTCTTGCTGGTTGCAAGGTTCTGCAAAATCTGGGGACAGAGTTCGTACTTTCAGGGAAGAGATTATGTAGGAAATGTAATTAATCCTGTTGTCCGTTCTCAGGGTTCCTTAAAGAAGATGACAATAATTCCCTCTGTGGAGTGAACTATGGAGAGCTGGTTTTTATTAGAGGGGAGACAAAAAGAGAGACAAAAGTCTTTTTATTAGTCTCTTTATTAGAGAAAAATGCAGGGAACCAGCCTTCAACATTAAGAAGATACAAATGTAAATGTTCTGAACATGCTGGAAATCATGGATTTCCAATGCTCTTGAGTAGGTAAAGCAGTGAGGTGGCATGTAAGAGGTGGGATAATAGAAGAGCTGTGTCTTTCAGAATGATGCATATCAGTTACTGTAGTACAGATGCAAAAGCATTACAAAGAAATAGGAAACAATTTACTATTTTTTAATAAAACCCTGCTTTTCATATCAATGAAATATTTATGTTAGGTAGTGGAAAATGGGAGGTGGTGAATTCCAAGTCATCTTGCAGGGCTTGGAACTAGATGGTCTTTAAGGTCCCTTCCAACCCAAACCATTGTAGGATTCTCTGATCTTGCATTCAGCATGCCAGCTGAAAGGTAAATAAATCTGTCTCAGAAATCTGGCAGTGTTTTGGAAGGCAGAGTTCTGCTGCCTCCTCAGCTCAGCTACAAGAATTTGCTTGTGTCCGTAGAACCTTCTGAAATTAGAGACGTTCATGACTCCAAATTGCATTTGAAGGCTCAAAAGCCCTTGGAGCAGCATTATGGAAATGTGGAAATAAAAGCTTCAAGATGGTCAGTGGTGCAGAGGAGTCTCAAATGTCACCAATTGTCCCTGCAGCCCCCGGGGGAAGCCGGGACAGTTCTGTATGAAGCAGAGCTGCTGCACTTCGCCGAGGACCTGAAGAAGTGGAAGGACAGATATGTCGTGATCAGAAATGACTACACTGTGGATTGCTTTGAGACCAGAGAGGTGAGTGCTCTTCCTGGGATCTGCTTGTACACTCCCAGATAAACCAATAGCAAGTGGATTTGCTGCTGCTGCCTTGCCTTCAGCAGTATGAGGTAAAACCTTGTCCTAGTCAGGGTGGCTCCAGTGGAAGCTCCACAGGGATGCTGAGGGTACAGCCAAGTGCCCTGCCTTGGCCAGATATGTCAGCAAGAACTAACAAATGCTTTTAACAGTGCTTGAACCTTCCTGTGCCTGTCCCAGAACACTTCTCACCTGTGCATCCCTGTAATACATCCCTGTGCTCCTGCAGCTGGATCTGAAGTAGCTGGGTTTGGGTGGCTCCGGGCTGACTACAGTGGAGGTTTTTGTCTGGAAGCTGCCACAGTCAAACTAATCCTGGTTGACAAATCCAACAAATTTGCTCAGAAGAAAATCCCATCCTTTTTCCCTCCCTTCCATCCCTGACTCCTCACTACAGCAGATAAGCACTGAGAGAATATTTTTGAACATGTTTTTTACATTTAACCATGTTTTAGATTTGACATGCCTAGGGAACATGTCCAAAATTCAGCCTGACAAAAAGATCCCCCCTTTAGGCAATATCCCCATGAATTAGAGTCATAGAATATCTTCAGTTGGAAGGCACTCACAAGGATCATGGAGTCAGCTTGTGGCTTTGTCAGTGAATTGTGTATTTTATGTTTTCTCTCTCCTTAAATCTCTATTTGACAATACTTCCTCTCTGCTGATTTTCCAGGCCTACCAGAAGGGAGCCAGCCCTAAATATCACATTCTTCCTGCAGGAGGCAAAGTCCTGACTTCAGAAGAAGATTACAATTTGCTGTCTGATAAACATTTTCCAGACCCTGTTGGTAAGTCCTGCTCAAAGCAGAATGGCCAAAGCCCAGGCTCTGTTCCTTACTCTGTTCTGGGCAGGCTTTCAGGCTCCACTTTAAAATGGGGCAGCAGAAGATGCCCACAGTCCTTTTCCCAAGTCCAAGCACAGCTCCAGAGTGGATGAACACAACAGATGCTGTAAGCCAACATTCAGAGAAACGCTGGCTCCCTTTCTTCCCAGCACACCGGCACAAAGCTGCTGGAGGCTGTGCAGAAGCAGGGCAGGAACCACAGCACCATTGTTCCCGGGCTTTGTTAATATTCCTGGTTTATTTGTTTCCATTTTTAGATGCCAGCTGTCTGTGTTGACTCACAGCTGATAATAAGTCCCACAGAGGGCAGGAAGGTGGCTGCTTCTGAGTTTGTTGTTTCTGGGCCAGGAACTGCTGTGGTCCTGCCTACCCCCACTCCACCAAGATGGAGAAAATTCAGGCTTTACGGGAGCGGGTCTCACATTGCAGAATGAGATTTGGAGAATGGGATGCCACATAACAAAAGGGATAAGGGCAACTTGAAGACAAGGATTTTTTTTTTTGAGTCCTTTAAATTGTTAGGATTTAAAAATTAGGTGCCCCCTCACACCCTTCCCCAAGGCACAGGGTGGTCAGAGGGGCTTGGAGGTGTCCTGTGTGTGTCACCACAGCTCCACAGCAGTTGGGGTTGAGTGATGTGGAGCACCCCAAGGGTGCTCGTGGGCTTCCCATGGCTCTCCCTTCAAAAAGAGCATCACTTCATCTTTATGGCCCTACTTCTCATCTGTGTGGTGCTGAAGACCCTCCCAGGTGAACCTCTTGTGTCTGGGCTCTCGATGCATGTCAGTGACTCCAGACTGGGTTTGGTCATCCCTGAATGTGCTGTCCAGCATCCCCTGTGTGCAGGGACTCGGGGCAGGTGGGGGCTGGAGGTACTTGGTGCTTTCTTTACATCACCTGCAAGGGCTTGAACAGTTTTTAAGGGCAGTTGTGTGTGGAAGTCCTGGAACCATGGAAAGCACTGCTGTTCCAACATGGTTTATTTAATGCAGTTTGTTTCTATAAGAAAGTCCATGTGCTCCTAAATGGTCTCTATGTGGAAAACACCAGAGCTCCCCACTAATTTACTTATTTGCCATGAAAACCATTTCCCTAGCAGCTGCAATCCAGTGAAATACTTCCTTTGAAATGTTGGCAAAACTCTGTAGTTTTCTGCCACCTTGAATACAAAGCAGGAGACCATCAAGATGCTGTGGTGTAACACAGAGAGGTGGTTGGTGCCAGCTGAGTGTGCCCATCCCAGCCGTGTCCTCCTGCCCTCTGAGCCCAATCTCCTGGACTGGGAAGGAGATTCCCTTGCTGGCAAAAGTCTGGCACCCAGGAAATCTGCAGCTCTCAAACAGAGGTGTTTGTGTGCAGGCTCGAGTGAGAAGGAGGCGGCTGCAGCCTTCGTGCCGCTGCCGAAGGAGTTCCCGGTGTACCTGTGGCAGCCCTTCTCCCGGCACAGCTACTACTGCTTCCCGGAGCCCGCGGCACAGAGACGCTTCAGCGCCGTGCTGGGGGACTGCGTGAGGCACTCCAACCACGGTGAGTGCGGGACGGGGCCGTGTGGGAC
>VZRO01006457.1:8687-65850 GCA_013397915.1 Daphoenositta chrysoptera
TTTTTTTTTTTTTTTTTCCCAGAAGAGAATAAACAAATCCTTAACTTTTTATCTAAAAATTAAATTGCCTATCTTACTTGAGACACTGTGGCTTCCCTGCAAATCATCAGATAAGGTATTAGAGAGCTGGTCTGAGAAATAGAGATTTTAGCCCAGTGAATATTGTTCAAATATTAAAATTGTACAGGAATAACAAATCCATTTACTTAGCAATTTTCTCATCTGAAATGATGAAATGATTTGAGAAACAATGTGTATATATCTTTTTATATCATTATAGTATAAAAATTTAGGATTACAGCTTTGAGAAATGCTAAAGGAAAACTTCCTAGCACCACTGTGTAGGAGAGGAAAAGCTGGGGAAGAGGTTTTTTATTTCTTTCATCTCTTCCGTAACACAGTTACTGTATACCTTTCTGTTAAGGAGGGATTTGGCACCTGTAAATACATGGGCTCAGTGGGAAATTCTGAATTTTGAAATCCATTAAAAAAAAAAAAAAAAAGACTGTATATTTTTAGGTACCCTAAGCACTCAGCAACTTCCTTTACAGCCCTCAAATTGTACACTTTCCTAAAAATATGCAAATTGAGCATTTGTAAATTGTAAACAAATATGTCATACTCTTATGGCTCATTTACTGAGCAGAACTACTGTAAATCAGTAAAAAAAAAGATATTTCTGATCACTCCGTCCCTGAATTCTTATAAATTAAGCTAAGGAACACTTACATACTCTAAGGAGGTCAGTATGATAGACACTGTCAACGAATGCCCATCAGGATCAACTCCAGGCAAAATAAAGTTAAAACTGCCATTTCCTTCTAAAATCAAGCCTGACTTGAAAGAAGACAGAGAAACCTCATGGCTACTGCCTGTATGTTTGAGTTCCAGTATTCATCTTATTTCTAAGATGGGCACCCTTACTGAAAAGCTATGGGCTGATTACCAAGAGAGAAGGAATAAGTTGATTCCTTCCAAGTTTTTCTACTTTGCAAAAATTAATTCAAGCTTCAGTGAGTGAAAGTGAGAGTATAAACAAAACTGGTGATGGAATTTCTCTAATGGGGTGGGAGGAAAAATTGTCTTTAGGTCCCTGAAACAACAAAGATTTTGTATTTTACCCAGTGACTCAGAGTGCTACAGGAGAAATAGTACAATTATGACAATTTTACCTAGATTTCCATTGCATTAAAATACAAATATATGGTAGAAAATAGAATTACTCTGAACTTTTTGCACAGAAATTTGAAAGGAGCTACAGCTATTCATTAGATCTATCATTTGTTGTCTCCTTCATCTGCAAATCCATATGGCCAATGTTTCAGTTCTAAACTATCCTGAACAGTTAATAATTGGCAATAGATTTTGTAATAAAACTTACTTAGAAGAGTCAAGTAAAGAGGAGAGATCTTAGAGGGGAAATGTGGTAATTTAACTGTGTGATGCAGCTTCAGCTGTTAAACTACCATTTACAGCTCTGTAGTTTTGGCAGAAATCCTTATTTCATACATCTTTTTGTTCACTGCATTTATTGCATGTTTTTTTCCAGGTTCATTTCCTGACAGAGAGCAGTAAGCATTCCCTAGAAAAGGATTTCTTGCATCACACCATCAAGGAGAAACTGAGGCAATCTTCACTGTATACTGGAGGACAAAATCCCAGTGTTTGGGTAGGTCCAACAGAAACACTGTGAGGAGCATTCCTGGCTAGAGCATGCCTTTTATGTCTTTCAAACTATGGGACAGGCCTGGAAAAGACCCCAAACCACTTGTACCTTTCAAATAGTAACCCCAGTGCTGAGTAAGAGTGGTTGGTCTGATGTTGGTGGTTGGTCTAATTGTGGTGTGGAGTTACGATGTACATGGAATCACAGAACCATGAAATCATTTCGCTCAGGAAAGATCTTTAGGATCACCGACTCCAACCATAAACCTCACTGCCAAGCCCACAACTGAACTGTGTCCCTAAGTGCCACATCTGCAGGTAACAGACCAAAACACACAGGCCCAGATCTGGGGACCTACCACAATACTCCCAAATCCTGCATTTAGGTAGGTGCCAAATAAACTCCAAGTGAACCCTGCCGACGGTTCCCTTCCACTTAGTAATCCTATAATCTAATTGTTATAGCTTACTTCCAAATGTATTCCGTTTCTCCTAGCACTGTGAATAGTGCCAAGCTCAATTCAACAGATTATATGAACCTCAAAATAAGGATGCGTAAAATCTCCAATGAGGTCAAATTGTTTGAAAAGGAAGAAGCGTTTCAGCTGCATTTCTCAAATAGAAATTCTCAGCAGTAGTTTTCTCTTTTATTGCCAGTTTATGTCAAAGACATATGGTTTAGAAGAGTCTCCCTTAGGAATATTTTTGCTTTCAATAAGAATTAGCACACCATTTATTCTCCAAACTCTTTCAGGGCTTTGATGTCTTAGCTGAGACACAACATTCTTTCATCTTGATATTCAGTAAAGGAAAGCATGTTTTTATTTATTTCTTGATTTAAATATATTTAGAAATAGCTTAGGTTAATGTAATTACTTGTCATTTCTGTCTTGACATTCATAATTCAAAGGTCATATTCTCCCAGATGTAACAGCATGTATATTTTTCAAATTAAAAGTAAAATTAACCAAAAAAACCTCTTCTCTTTTGAGATTATCGGTTGCAGATGTAGTCTGCATTTTAAACTGCATAAATGACGCAAAAGCAAACTTGGTTCCTCCAGCAGGTTTAGTCAGCTTTACTGGCTGAAATTCTGTATTTTTCACCATTTGAATTGCAGTCATGATGCCCCAGTAGAGTTGAAATGAGGAGATTTATAACCCACCTTAGCTAATGGATGTAGATCTGTCCTAGAACTTTACATCACTCTGTCTATGGTTCAACTCCTTCAGCACCATCAGCCTCTGCTCCTGGTATGGACTCTGCAACAGGGTAGGAAATAGAACTCTTTGGAATGTTTGATTCCACTGTCACCTCCAACTCCAGATCATTGGTGGGTTCCCAGAGCAGTGATCACTGCAGCAAAACTCCAGAACACATGCAGGAGTTTACAGCACCTGGTTCTTTAGCACATTTTTTTTTTCTAAACAGTTAGCAAGCTACCTACCTAATTATGAAACAAAAGGCTTTCCTGAGTATCAACTTTAATATAATCTGCAATTGCATAATAATGTCATCTTGATACTATAGTTAATCAGAACATAATAATTTGTTTATGACAAGGAAATTCACTGTTTTTCAGTGCTTCTCAGTTTTAAGGAAATGTGAAGATTATCATCAAAAATGTTCATGATAAACTGTTGAAATTCATTTTAGAAGCATATACATGTGGCATGGTTATGAGAAAAGAAAACATGATACTCAGTATTTTAGTCAAATTAGTTGTTGGGATACCTCAATATGGACATATAATGATTGTCTTCCAATTTAAAGATATTTTATAATTATAAATGTTGCATTTGGCACTAAAAGTAGTTTCTTCTCTTGTTCATTTTGCACAAAAATGAAATCCTTTTCTACTATTTCAATTTCTTATAATTTAAATATTCTAAGTGTTTAAAAAGTAAAGATCTTATATTTCAAATATTTTATGTATATTCCTTAGGATCCCTTGTAAAAGAAGTTCAAATGTGGAGCCAGAATTTTTCATGCCAAGTTTGAGAAGTAATTTAACAAACACATTTGAAGTTTCAACTTGTAGCTACTTCACATAATTTTCTCCTAATATAGATTCATTCCTCCTTTTAACATAAATTCAATATTCTTATGAGCACAGCCCTATTAAGGACTCCTTTCACTGCAGTTTAATTTTCAGTAACTCAAGAAATATTCACCAGTGTTGTCACTGCAAGGCACCAAATCCAGCTGAAAATGAGTGAATGAGCACCATTCAGGGAGATCTCCAGTCTCCTACCTTACGTAGAGGTTTATCAATTTATTCCGTATTTCATCGTCTTCCATTTCCCAGTATAGCATTCCATCTGTGTTTAATCAAAAAATTAAATTACCATTTTAATAGATTGAGATATTATATCTGAGAGTGTGCAAAGATAAAAGCAATGAAGAGCTTTTCTAGATCCATTTTAGATCTATGCAACTAATTTTGGATCATTAAAAAGTGAAATGAGCAATTTCAGCCAGCGGAATCAGTACATAGGAATTTATGAAAATGCAATGACACATTCAGGATAAATAGAAAGCTGAGTAAATAATTGATCACACACCATAAACTATTAGCTGGAACCTTGCAGATCTACTTTCATAAATCAAATACTTTGGGAAAATAAGAAAATAATTTCCAGTTTTCATTATAAATCTCACATAACAAAAAATTCTCAAATTAAGGTCAAACTACTGTTACTTCATGAAATATAATAACTTTGCTTTACAACCATCACTTGTAACTATATACAATACACATAGTCATTTAAAAGACATGTTGTCATAAAAAATGCCTTAAAAAATCTAATCAGAAAAGCAGAGAAAAATCAGAAATCCTCTATCAAGGCATCTTACCTACCTCCATCATAACAACAGATCTGTTGCATGTGTAGGTGAAGAACCAGAAAATATAATACACCAGAGAGGGGCAGGCCTGGAAACTAGGTGAAAAGACAAAACCCTACATTTACCACACAACCACTTGCACAAGTCTAAGATAACACTTTGCATTTTCTGGCTTAGCTGTACCTCTTTCAGTCTTAACAACATCATTTTTGTTATCAAAAACATTTATTTTTGTTATATGAAATTTTACATTTAAATTAAATGGTGGAAACTGTTCATGGGAATCCAAGAAGGGTCAGCCTTCAGCAGAGCTTGTCCATGATCTCAGTGAATATTGGGGAGTTCCTCAGAGGCAACACTGACACAGGAAGTAGGATGAAGTCCTCACATTCTTATTCCCTTCTCCCATGACACAGCTCTGTCTTGACAGAAAATACAAAAATACCTTCCTCAATTCCTTCTTCATTTCTTCTCTGCTGTAAATGATTTCTGACTGTGATGACGAATGTTTATATGACGAAGAGAATCTGACCACAGGTATTTCTTCACATGGGTTTTTGATCATTAAGCCATATTTTATCAACGATTTCTGTGCTTCTCCCTGTGATTCAATTCACTTTTGGAACATGCAGAGTGCCCTGGGTCCTCTGCCCTGTGTATTCCTGATCTGTCAGCACCAGATAACAAATGCATTCATGTGAGTGGCACTGATACCCGTTGGCATATTTCCAAATAATTTTAGGTTCTCGAATTCTCAGCACACTGACTGATCTTTGGACATTCAGTTTTTGCATGAGTGGCTATTTTCAGCAGCACATCAAGAAGACTGACAGCCTTGCTGCTTGTCATCCTGCAGTACAGTAGCTGGCTGCCCCTGGATAAGGTGACCTGAGGCTTCCCAGTTTGACTTAGCTAGTGTCTGGTCCTGTTTGCTTTCCCAGGATTTTCCTACTGCCATGATAGGGTTTACTGGGATAGAAAAATGTCCTTCGTTTTATTCTCCCTCAGCCAGTGCATGTCACGCTGTTTTATTGACTTAAATCTTGTCATAGCTGTACAAGCTGCTCTCCATACATTTGAAGCTCTGATCTCACCAGCTAATCCCATCTGCAGGTTTTTCCTGTAAACTCAAATTATTTTATGTTACTAATTCCAATTTACAACAGTGCAAGGAAACCAGAATCAGACTTTATGTTGTAATAAACTGCAGAATTTAAAAAAAAACCAAAACCACATCAAAAGTGATCTGGATAACAAAAGGAAAATAATAAACAAAAGGGTTTTATGCATATTATTTGTAATGATCACCTCTTCTGAAGCTGAACAGCTGAAGCTGAAAAATATTGTCTACATGGATTTCAGGAGCACATATATTGCTGGAGTAGAAAATAGAAAGTTCAAGATGACAGATTAAAGTCCACAGCTTGTATATCTTGCTCTGTACTCCCAGTTTTCTTCCTCTCTCTAAACCATCCAGCTGGAGGATGAAATTCTACCTTTAGCCTGGAAATACTCACCTTTTCTCCTTGATTTCTCCTTGAGACTGAGTCAGTGCATGTTTAAAGCTGTAAGGACCTCCTCACAGCAAAGAAAGAAGGTAGAAAACCCAATTACTGTTGTTCTTGCAACTGTGTTCTTTTTATTTGTTTTCATAGGACCTACTTTGAAATGCCTTTTTCTTTATTGTCAATTTTTATTTTTTCATTTTTAAATTTAAGCAAGTATTTTACATCTCTAATCTTTCAAAATGACAAGACTTTGACAGTAATTGCTAAGACTATATGATTCACCATATTTAACTCTGTTTCCCAAGTACTCAAAATAAGATTTTGCACAAGCTATTTTCAACTTTGAGTGGTCAGCGAAGAGACAGTGCAATCGAGATTTTTTAGAGTATGCAGCCTACACAGCCAGATTTTCTGATACTTTTTCATTGTACAGGGAGCAGCTCAAGGATGCTGCCTAAATAAAGCACACTTCTGCAGCATTCCTGAGGCAGTGCTGCCCCAAAGTAGCCTGAAGACCTTAACATGTATATTAATCTGTATCAATCAGAACTACAACCAGAAAAGTAACCAAGTTTGCCCTTTTTAACACCTTTCCCCAACTTCTTTGGCAAGAGGGATAGTACACAGCACATTAATCCATGCATTGTATCTGTGCCATTCCTACATGGGAAACGTTTCTGTTGAAATGTTTACACAGCTTTTCGAGCAAAGGCCATTTGTGATTTAGTGCCATAAAAACTTATTTTGCTTTCACCTAATCCAGGGTGTGTTATACAAAAATAAAATGCTTAGAGTATACAAGCCTGATAAAACTAGGATAGGAATCCATGTTGCCAAAATAATTGTTAAAAAAATCCAAAAAGTCTTTTCAATTACCTGCTTTGGGTACAAGTGATTGTAGAACATTAATCCCATGAAAGACAAATCTGCTGCAGCTGGCAACTGGCCTGGCAAGTTGGAATGGCTGTTTGTGACCTTGCTGTCAGCTGGCTACCTCTGTGACATTAAAATGCAACTCTCTGTGAGAAGCTGTATCCCTCAGTTTTCTACAGAAAAAAAAGATATATCGTAGTATATTTTTCTGAAGCATCCCGTGACAAGTTGGAAAATGCTTATTTTAACCCTACATATCATGGGTTTAGAATCTGTCTACTTGTGGACAGACACCGAAAATTGGAATAAATGAAAATTTAAGAGTGCTAAGGGCGTTGACCAGAACATTGTGCATGAAAATTTGAACTATGTGTTCTGTACTTCTATACAGATATGAAGATATACGTGGGAAGGGGTTACTTAGGCAGATGTTTAATTGTTAATTTATCCACTTTCCCAGTTCTAGAGTGTAATGTAACAGGGCACAGCATCTTGCATAAGAAGAGGTGACTTAAAATGGCTTTGTTTTTGCATTAGCTGTCAGTGGGTTGTTCTTCGGACTGTTCTGTGGGCTGCTCTATGCTCTTTATATTGAATATTTTTTTCTCTAACAAAAATTCTGAGATTTCCGTTCTCCATTTTTTTCATGTATATAAACACGGCAAAATAATTACTGTTGGTTTATTTTAGCAGATCTCACACTGAAAGAGAACTACAAGTCACACAAAATTAATACAAATTAAAATACACATATTGAATCTTGGGGGTTTATTCAGCCAAATGTTTGGAGGGGAAAGTCACAAAAATATGTACAGTCTTTCAGCCTATGAATTTCTTATCTTTTTTTTTGAAACCTCAAAACCATTTTACAGTAAGTTTTCTACCTCCTTGCATGTTTGTTTGTCTCAAGGCATCTGGTATAATTGGGATGGTAGGCATGACATAGTACTGAGAGTAGAACAGACAACATCTCAGTACCCAACACAGACAGGTATTGCAGCTTATACAGGACTCTGTCTTACTTGCTGTGACACCAAAATCCTCACCTCTAAGGGCCAAAAGGCCACAAGCTGCACAATCTTAAAATTACAGCCTGTGTAAGATTACTGCCAATCCTGAATGTCAAATCAGGATTAGTTTGCCATTTGGGGCCCTAGAACCTTAATTTACTTTTTTCCCCCCTCCATTTATTTCTTTCTTAAAATTATAGTTCCTTTAGAAGAATTGGAATGAGGCAAGTCATCACAGAGAAGATGGATAATTGAGATTCATGCAGATGAAGCAGTCAAATATGTAAATTAAATGTAATGCAGCAAATGGATGTCATAGTGGGTATGTACAGTCTGAAAGAGAAAGGCAGAAAAATACATATAAGCTTTCTCCTTCTACACTGCTTTTAGAGTACAAGACCCTTGTGGCAGAAGTACTGCACAATTTTGGTCCTCAATAAATATTTATGGGAAACATTCCTTAGTTCCTGCAGTTTTGTAAGGAACAGCACTTATTTTGTACCACTGGCATCCCTTTCCCACTCTCTTATCTTCTCTCTCCTAAGTCCCATTCCCATATTTTATATGTATGTCAGGTTTGAGCAGGTGCTCCAAAGACCGCATTTCAATGGACAGCAGTAAATACAAATGTTAGAAAGTGATTCTAGTGTGTCCATTAAAAATTTTAAATGTATATAAACACTAATAAACTACTTTTAATAATAATCATGATTGTTTACTTTTATTAACAATCATGAACATACTTGGGATAAAAGCTGAAGAAGAATAGTAGTGACTGCGTGAGAAAATGTTGAGATAGGCATCGCTGTGGCAATAAGGATGAGTCAGAGTCCAAGGAAACTGAATTTATCTGAAATTTCTGATACCATACCACTTCCTGCACACAGCAAAGCAGAAATGCTGGGTATATAGAACAAGCCTGGCATTTCCACTTGGGCTGTTTGTCACCAGCTGCCTGCCTTTCTATAGGCACAGCAGCCACTTCCTCTGAACACCTTGATAAAGGGAAGACACAACTGCTGCTTTCCAAATCCCAAAATAAAAGACCTATTGGCAGGAGATCAGTTCAAAACAGATCAAAAGAAGCACCACTGTTCAGGATAGGTAGTTGCATGACTTGTATCTCCTTTCCAAATAGCATCACTGTCATTACCTGATTCGGTCAAAGGCAGAAAATCAGGTTGGACCACTGGCAGACCATTAGTCACACTCTGTAGAACATCTCTCATGATTCAACCTCTGCTATTTTGGCTGATTTTGTGATGGGAAGCAGTTAGGTGGGGATGGTAGAAAGCTGTACATCAAAACCAGCACTTCCAGTAGACTGTGAGGCCTTAGGTGTGTTAACTCCCTGAAGTGTCTGCACAGGTGAATCTTTGCTTACCCCAAGGCTGTCTGAAAACAATGACTTCATCTATTTTTCTGCCATCTTTAGCTTTGTAACCCATCTTGTCACCTTAACCTAGATTTTATTGCCTGTTCTTCCTGCTGGTTCACTGATAAGGTGGTTTGCTCTGGAATATTTCTACTGTTGATTGTCACTATAGTTATATTCACAGCTTTCCTCGACCACACTCTTTACTTAAATATTATTAAGGGCTGTGGCTTCACGGAAATTATTAGCAGCTTATAGATTACAGAAGCTTTCCTGTATCTGAGTAATTATGTACAGATTTTGTCTCATTTGGTGTAAATAACCCTACCTAATGAGAAGTCTCATGGTATTTATTCCACAGGACTTCCTCCAAAATATGAGATATATAATGAAAATTGTCCTTTTTCTTTTTTTTAATAAGCAGTTCAGTCTCTTCACCTTTATAAGTAGCATTTTCTAATTTTTCTTCTTCTCTTTAACAAAAACATCTTCACTTTGATTTTCTGTTTTCCTAAAGCTGAGATTCAGCTGAATACTTTCCATTACACACTCTTTGCTTGCAAAAAAGCAATCACACACTTGTGGTCACAGTTGTCTTGGTTATATTACAGCTCAGGTATACTCTGCAGTGAGCTAATGCTATCTCCTCTCTCAGACAAATATTTTCAAAAAAGTATCTGTTCTCTAATGCCAGTATTAAAAATCAGGTCTCCTCCCTAGCCCTGCAGAGACGACACAGAAAAAGAGGTTATCTGGACTGCATCCTTTCTGTACATCAGCAGTATCAGTTTTCTCTGACACCCAGATAGGGGATGGGTCAGTCTCAGAATGACCACCACCAATAGGTGTAGAACTCAGCTGCCTTCAAGAAGACCCTCAGCCCAGCTCTTTCCCCCTCCTCTGGAAGCAAACTGGAATTTACTCCTTGTGCAATGTGGGGATAAGGTAGTAGGAATCCAAGAACTGAAATATCTGCTTTGCGTGAAGCAGAAAGGAAGAAGGAGACGCAGGCTGAACTAGAAATTAAAAAGGATATGAACATAAAAATAATTTCCAAATGTAGTCAGTGGGCTGGAAGAGAGATGCATTTCAGTTTAGATGCAGTGTACATAAATCATCTTGCTTTATGAAAGATGGGAGTTGGGTACATTTTAGATCTACCCTCTTGTTTTTCCCCTCTGATAATTTTTCCCTTCATCCCTCCCTATATTCAGCAGATTCAATGCAGCATGTTCTGGAAAAGGAGCTGCTATTTATCAAATTAATCTTGAACATGCTGAGTCCCCAGCCTGCTTGTGGGTATGTGAAAAAGTACACACAAGTGTCTCACACTTATCCTTTCCCATTTATTCCAATTTATTCTTAAAGGAGCATTTTCCCTGACAGTTTGCAACTCACCAGCAATTCTCAAATAACAGTATCTGAAATATCTTTTTTCCCCCTTACTCAATGCAAATATAAATTAAGTTCCTGAATGTCACAGTTTTGTGTTATCTAGTAATTTTATGGTTAATAACTGCTGCTACAGAATTTATGGGCAAATCCAGTACCATTTTCATATGCTCTAATTAACCTTGGTGTGACCCAGAATTAGGTTCTGATTTACTATAGCTTCCTGAATGCTTTGGGGTAAAATAAGTGGCAAAGAGATCACAGCATTAATGCACATACTAGTCTTTAAATTGAACGACTATTATGGCTTTAATTCTTTTTTTTTTTTACTTCAGTTTTAAACTGACACATGTCCATTATGAGCACAGTTGTCTTAACACAGGGCAAATTTATCTAGAAAGAAAACCAAGCCTGCAATGCCAAGCCAAACCAATCCATACTTGCACCATAGAGACTTTGCATTTTCTTTGAGAGATAGGTGGGTTATTTCCAATACCTGCCGATCTCTACTTTTAATCAGATCGCATTTTTGTACAATTATCATTTCAGGCTTCTGTTGATTGCTTTCGCTAGGCATAATGAGTAGAAAGAAACACTATCTCATTGTGCAGAATATTGGATTGGTTGGCGTAATAGACTCGGTTCTATTTTTTGCCTAGCTCTTTGAAAAGTTAATTTTCTCTTTCATCAAATAACTAGCAGACTACTAATAGCATATAAGGTTTTAGAGGGATTTGCATTAAAGAATGCAGCTGAGTGCCTTATCTACTTTTGAAACCAGAGTGACATATGGATGCTCCTTTACTATTGACTACCTAAGATAAAGTTTAATGCTTGCTGCAAGCCCCCTTAGTTTTAAATTCATGGAATGAGAATGTGGATTAGCTCTCCCTGAAGCACACTCGAAGCATGGGGAGGAGGTGAGGGTGCTGGTACAGGCTTTGCAAGCACAAAGTTGCAGGTTCAAAGCCTCATCAAAGGAGCAGAACCCTTCATTCCAGTCTGAAGCTCAGAGAAATCCTCTTAAGTCGTGTGCCATTGTATGGGGTGCTCTTTCACAGTGAGCGATAAGTGCCCTGAGGAGAGCTGAGAGCGTTTGACAGACAGGATGGATTTCCTCTGGTGGATGGTGCCTGGGCCTCTACTTGCCACAGGACATGGAGATACAACAGTACAGAGACCCTGGGACTCGGATTTTCTGCAGTCGACGTAGCAAGTGCAGGGCTGCCAGCTGTGACCCTGCCACGTGGTGGCTACGACCCATCCAAGTGGTTTGGATTTGGTGGGGAACCCTCCAAAAACACAGATATTTCAAGGAGTAGGCCCAAAATCTATCCCAGACTGAGAAGCTATACATCTAGTTTCTCCCCATGAAAACTAGTGACTACAATAACTTGGGGTGCATAGTGTCAGTTGATTGTTCCCATTTGACAACAGAGAAAGAATTCAAGCATAATCCCTCAAATAGGATTTGAAATTCACACACTGACTAATCTGATGGTTTCTAAGACGTGTTACACCTATTTACACGCCAAATATTCTAACAAACATGAACACTTTAACTTCAAACTGAAATTGAATACAGAGGAAAAGCCAAATTCCTTATTTCCCTGACAAATGTGAAGAGTGCTACACTAAATGCATTTAGGAGTATATTTCCTTACATCAGTCTCAATGCCATGCCACAGTGTCTGGTTTAGACATTCTATTGCTCTCTCTAGGTGAGGTCTAAGACAAGGTTCAGTCATGCCTGGATATTGTTCCTCTTTTAGTCTACTTACCCCTAACTATAATCCTAACAATGACCCTAGAGCTTGCCTTGGTTCACTGGAACCTGAAAGAATGAACTACCACACTTTTCACGGATTAATCTAATAGCTATTGTGTTAAAACTACTTTGCAGATTCACAGTAATTGTCTATCTTGAATTTTACTGAAATGCACCCTAGGTTTCTGTTACCAAACTCGTGGTTTTGAATCCTTGTCTTACAGAATATAGCACTTACATCATCCCCAACTCCCACCTATGGTGAGAGCTAAGGGCCCTTCAATGGCTCCCAGGGAAATGACATTTCTTATTTTTTCACAGTGCAATGTAATGGCAGCTGTCCTAAAGTAACTCAAGGCTTTCTCCTTTGAGCACTTCCATTCAAATTACATATCTGTTACTTACTGAGCCCTGTTTATTACACAAATGATAGCATTTATCTGAAACCAAATTCAGTGATTCCGGAAATCATGATGCAGTATTCATGTAACATCAGTAACTCTTAAGCTTAAAAAAATTACCACAAACTTTAATAATATGTGTATAATTTATAATTTATTTAATAATACATGTACAATAATCCTGTCCACAGCCACTGGATCTTTTAATCACTGCTGCTCTTGTACATATGTCAACACAAACAGCTGTTGGACTCCAAGTGACATGGAAACAGGAACTTCCCCAGGAGTGGGAAGAAAGGCTACAGAAAGAATTGCAATGAATGCTTGCTCATAAGAAGAAAAAAACCCAACTTTGGTAAAATATTTGTAGTGTTAGTCTGATTTCACACCATGCTAGCTGGCAATTCACACACTAAACAAAACATCAGACTAAGCCAAGACTGAAAAATAGCACAAGGTAAGATGAAGAGACACTTCTGATTAATTCAGCAATGAAATTAGTGGATTCTCTTCCAAATGTGAGGGATGAGCTCCACTTTCACAGCACTCTTACTTACCATACAGGTTACTTCTGTAAACCTTTACATTAAGGCTATTCCTAAACCCATTTTAGGCTGAGATACCTCGATGGTACTTTAAAAATAGAAATGATAATAACTTTGTTGATTCCTCCATGTCTCCATTACAATGGTGAAGGGGAAGCTGTCTAAATTCAATGCTGATTATTTTGGTTCACTGTCTGTTGCAGGCACTGTGTGAAAGAACGCAAGCCATGTACTCTAGTTATTAAAATAATATATACAAGTGAGTGTTTATTAAGCTATGTCAGCTGTAAGAGGCCTCACAACAGAAATTATAAAGCAGTATTTTGCATTCAAAAGGCCAGCAAGCATGGGACTGACGTTTGCTGTCAAAAATAGTGCAAAACAAATGAACACAGCTAGAACCTTTCAAAGTGCCAATGTTTGAAATTTATTGCCTAATTTTGGAAAGAAAATAATGAAACTTTACAATTCCCTTGCCATTTTCTCTCTTGCCCTCTTGAGTTTATTCACATATGAGCATTATGTTAATTTGACTCAAAAAATGTATTATGATGATGATTATTAATAACAATAATAATAGCAAATCAATATAAATTAATTATAATTAATTAACTTTGATGCTTATGTACACAGACAGAGCTGGAACATTGATTTCTGCTTCCCAGCTTTTAATTTTCCTTTTTAAAATTAAAGGAAACTTTCTTTTGTTTGCTTGATTGTTTTTTTTTGTAATTCTGCCCTCAGTTCTTACAGGGTTGGAGACTATTGTCCCAGTAACCTATATGGTTTAAAATAATAAAATAATAATAAATGGGTGGCTTGTGCTAGCATAATAGGATTTCTATATGCTTGTGTTTATTTCATTTAACAGATTTTTTGAGTATTAAGTAATCTTAGATTCACTCTCTCCCATTCTTACTTATGTGCCTTGCTTCATGTAATAAATAAATCATGCTATGATAACATGTCAGAAAATATTATCCAAAAAAATTCTAGAAAGTAATGATGATATTATGGTAATTGTGATACACTCTTGACATTATTTATTTCTATTTTCTACTTCTGAAGCATAGCTGACAAAGTTTCCAGTAGACTTAATCCATCTATTAGACTTGTGTCATTCTCTGTATTTACTAGAACGTAAAACTAAAATTCATGGTATTATGAAAGAGTAAGGAAAACAGAGACAAAGCTGATCTATATCAATCTTTTCACTCTAGGCAATATATAATTTATTACCTTTAACACCAAGAATCTCGTATTTTTTAAAATAATCCATTAGTTCAAGCATGAGTAGAATCTGTATTTGTCACTTTGTTCTGTTAGTCTGGCATATGAAAGTGTAGTCTTCCCTTAAATTAAGAAATTGCTAAATTTATGGAAAGTCAATAGCATTTTAGGATACAGAGTGTTCTACTTTTTTGGGTTTTTTTCATTTAGAAGATTTACTATACCTATTAACTTTTCCTTAGTAAATGTTTCTTGTAAGATTGAACACTTTTCATACCTAAATTTATATACTGAAACACTTTTCATACCATAATTTTCTCTAAACACATTTTCAGTGCTCCTGTGTGATGTTAATAAAAGCTGAAACACTAGTTTTCAGAAATCTTATGGCTGGCACAACCTATAAAGATGTCGATTCCAAGTGACAGTCAACACATTGCAGGATGTAACCATATGTTTATAGAAAACACAGAGAAGAATTTATGACAACAAAGCCTTTGTAGGAAGTGTGTGCATTTGACTAAAAGCTATTGCCCATCATTAACTAGATTCTGTCAAGTCAGATAGACTAAGATATTAAATCACAATTTTAGTAGCAGGAAACTAGATTCAATCTTATGATAGAACAAGTTGCCACACATTTGTGACTTTTCAACAGCAGTGAGGATGATATTTTCCAAATATAACTGCAATAATGACTATGTTTCTCTTAAGATAAATTCCAGAGAGAAGCCATGAAAAGACCAGAAAAATACCTTCCAACACATTTTACAGGAAAAATTTAAATTATCACAGTCACAAATGACGGACCTAATCAATTGTTTTTCTTTTTTTTAACAGGAAATGGCATTGGTTGAAATTTAACTACTTTTACTTTTCTAAGCAAAATGATTCGAAGGATAATAGCCACAACATTGAACTGTATGTTTTAGTATTTTTGTATACTGTACCTCTACAGAACTTATCCTAGGCTCCACATAGAATTTGTTCTCCAGGAAGGCAGAGCAGTAAGATTCATCCCTTTCAACTCTGAGGAAAAATGCTGATCTGAAAGTAGATAAAGACCACAGATTCAAATTCCACCTCTTTCCTAGGCTGCTAAGAAAAATCCCATTATATTATTATAGGTAATCCAAACAACATTCCTCTGAGTTTAAAGAAATGTGTGGCACAGTTTTTAAAAGGATATATCACAAGATTGGTGAATACTGGACCTGTGCCAGTGATGTCACCAACCTTTAATTGCTTTGTTACAGCATCTTTCAACAGCAAGGTTTTAGCAATGCATTATTTGGGCTATATATTTTTTCTGGAAACTATCTAGCTTTTATTTCTAGAAAAAGCATATAGGAATAACTTTGTCATCTGACTTGTTTTTAGTTAAAAATCAAGTGAGCCAGGCAATAATGCACATTTTATTCACTTTAGTAACTGTTCCACACAAAGAATTAATGATGTGCTTAATTTGTTTGAACAAAAGGTGTATAGAGTATGGATCAGAATATCCTGAACTAGAACCATGCCAAGCCCACAGTAGTGACTTTGGTCCTGAAATGCTTCTGTGTGTTTTTATTCTTCTAAATTTGTGTGGTACCCACAATAAATAAATAAGGCAAGCACTTAGTACAGAAGCACTTCGCATTTTTAAGATTTTTTTGGTTACATGCAACTTTTTCAAGGTTTAGGTGTTTGGATAAGCCCATTCTAGTTACCTCCATTTTCTATATAGATGAATCCTTTGTTTCTGGTGGAAGAGACAGGGAAGTCAATGTACTAAAGCTTCGTGGGAAGTGGTTTGCCAAATGTTTGTCTGAAATGTGTCAAAGGGGAGCTTGTGTGGATCTTCTGAAAATTCATCCAAAGTTTGACAAAACAGTAAAACTTAAGTGTTTGTGAGGGAGCTGGATGAAAATGTTATCTTGTACACTCTCACAGATAGTAACAGATAACAATTCCTTTCTCAGTTCAGTAATGCCTCCAGTGCCTATCAATAAGATATATGCCTTAGACCCAAATTAGTTTGACTTTTTTTTAAAAAAACTGTTCAACTGTTAACTTCAAAGTGGCTCTCTTCATTCACACACAGATTTAAATATCTAGATTTTAGAGCATCCAACTGCTGCCTATGTTTTCAAGGAAATGAAATTCACTCTTCACCAAAGACAGCTCTGAGGTAAATATTCAAGGCTATCATTATGTTGTTATTTAGAATAAGGATTTAATCCTATCAGGAGTAAAACTTCCAGACAACTGAGTGAATTAAAATACAGCCAGTAAGCTTCTGAAATTACAGGATATCTAGTTCCTGTTCATCCTTTCCTGACTGTCATTTCCTAGTAAAAGCTGTGCTGAGAGATATTTGTGCAGTCTGCATGAGAGCATGAAATCAAAGCTTAGTGCCTCGTGCATTAGGTGTGATGCTTTCAGATAAATGTGTTCCTTCCACTGAAGCACATCTCCGCAGTTCCTTCAACCATGGAGCAGCTTCCAGATGGAGTGTAGGTTTCCGAGATAATGCAATAACTTTTCTGCTTAATAATAAAGTGAAGATGAAAGCTCATTTTTTCCCAAGCCTACTATATATGATTCATCGCTCTTTTGAGAGTGAAACTATCATTTTTATGACCCAAAACCAACAGTGATATTTCATAAATGTGCGAAGCTGGTGACATTGACGATCTTTACTTTTTCTGTACTTGAATACTGTTATTTTTCCTGCATTTGTGTAATGGCTATTTTAATTTTTAAATAATATAAGTTAAACTGGTATTATGAAAACAAATATTTGTTTATTTTTACAGTCTGCATTTAATTTATTTTATTTTTTAATACATTTCTTCTTGAGAAGTCAACTAAAATTTTGAGAAATTTCTACAAAAAGATCCTAATAGACCCTATTTCTAATAAAATAGGCAAAATAGATTTCTTCATGTCTTTTTTTCCCCTGGATTTTCTTATCTTTTGCAAGCGTCATTGTAAAACAAAGTAAATTAAAACAACAAGGTAAAAAAATCAATTTTCTTTCTATAATAGCTTTAAGGAATTTACTCTGTCATATTTTGTTATTTATAGTCCTAGTCTTAATTTCTGTTATCATTTTTCTCTCTGTTGCTATATTAGAGGTATATAGAAATTGAACTAAAATCAAACAAAAGACTTCAAACTTCTGAAGTAGGACTTTATTTTTGGAATCTAAATCTGAATTATAACACTGGCAATCCTGTAGGTTGTACCTAGCACAGGTGGTACATTTCACAGTCCCTGAAAACTTATTTAGGTCTCTTGGATGCTTACATATGCAAATATTCAGGCCTCACTCTATTTTTTCAACATCAGCTCAACTGCTATGTTGTGGTTTTTTGCAGTAAAGATCAAGAACTAAGGGTATCTGTTCTGCCCCCTGAAGTTTTGAGTAGTCATTCTCAAAATATAATTGATAGCACTGATTCCCCAAAAAATAAATTAATTTGATTTTTTGTCTTTTGTTTCAGACACTGAGGGGAAAAATTGTTTGGATGGCCTCAGAGCTACAGGTATGATATACAATGCCTATTGTGCTCTGAATGTGATTCTTCCTTTTAATTGATAGGTACATCATTTAAGTTTTCTATACTCAGTGGGAGTCGAAACACTTAGGGATGTTGAGGTTTTTTCTGGATTTGCTTTCATTGCTTGAAGGTTTTCCTGAAAATTAGTGCATATTATATTTTCAGACTTAATTACAAAATTTTCCACACAAACTGATTTTAAACTTAAAAGAAACTTTGAAAATATATTAAAGCAATGAAAGTTCAGTTTGGTTGTCATTTATATGTTTAAAATTAGTAATGTAGTTCAAGTGACGTTGGCTTAAGAGAAGCAATACCATGTATCTTTCAAATATTAGAGCTAAGGGCAAAATCTACTTTCAGATCAATGGGACAGTCTTTATTTGAATGTATTCACCTTAAAGGGCTGAGGAAGCAGGTGAGAAGATGTTACTGTGTACATAGTCTTTAAAGTTATGAAATATCCAGAAATACCTAGTGATTTTCATAGTAAGGGAGTGCAAATGTTTGTTTATAAAGCTCTAATAATTTCCTAAATAAAGTCAATACACCCTTGAATTGCTTTGACAAACTAAAAATGAGACCTCTCTTGACACAGGTATGAATTGGGACTAAATTTTTATTTTGTGGTGGGTCATCACCTTGTGTAGGGTTGATGTGAACCAATATCTACAGCAAAGAAAAATCACCTCACCTGTGGCCTGAACCAGTGACTTCAAAGCGCAGTCATTGATCCAGTATTCCAATTAGCTCTCCAGGTGAGATAATCCTTTAATTCCAATTAGCTCTCAAGGTGGAGAATCCTTTAGCATCAGGACAAGCTTGGACTGCCTCAGCTTGATGCCCGTTTTCATCACTGTCAAGGGCTGTAGCCAAGCTCCTGTTCCTGCAGCAAACAGCTCCGGAAGCTATTAGTGTTTTTACAGATCTCAACAGACAGCATTGCTGCACATTTGCAAACAACTGTTACATGTGATTATTGTCAAGCCAACCTACTAAACCAAAATATTCTGAAAGGAAGATTTAAGACACGAGAATTATAGTGCCGTTGCAAAATACTTATACCCCTCTAAAGGGAATGCTGACTTTCACAAAATAGCATTTTGATTTTTATCTTACTATAAAGTGGAAGTGGGTTTGGAAAGAGAAATTATAAATGCCACACACAGCTATTCAATATGCCTGAACAAAGAGCTAAACATAAGAGCTATAAAATCAAAGAATGCTAGCAAACTAAATGCTGCTCTGCTCGCTTTTTTACACTGATTCACGTTTATCTTAAAAGATATTATGAAGAAAAGTAAACTCCAGTATATATAATTTGAGAACATTATGCTATAATCTTGGTGTTTTCTAACCTTTTTTGAATGCATCATACAGCTTAAAGTTGATATTTTCAAAAAATCATTTTTCATGATATTCAAAATACTACCATATACAGCAGAGGCACTAAAAAGCTGATGTGAAGGAAAATTCCCTAATGTGTTAGCTACATTAGGCTTAATATTAACATATTACAGAATGAAAAGAGGGCACCTGGAGGCATTTTATTTTGAGGGCATCATTTAAGCTTGCATTCAAAAGCTGTGCTTTAAGTCTGAACTTTCACCTCTAAAGTGATATTTGAGTTTGGTATGAACTATCAGGGCAGTAAGTCTGAATCTTTACTATTACAGCTCCAGCACTTGGGGCTAGATTAGAACCATAATTAGGATGCCTTAGGCAAAGGAGAAATTGAAAGTCATAGCAAACCTCATCAAAGAACAGGTTTGCACCCCCCACAGTTATTCTGAACTGCAGTCTTACTCTGATCCTCACCCCTTTTCTTCCCCCTGGAAGAATTCCTCTTTCGTTGCCTTGCACAGAGATGAGGGCTGGCATGTTGTCTTCCATCATCTGGCTGGCTCTGTCGTCCTGCCATCCACTTATGGGAAGAGGTGGAATGAGCCCGTGTGCTCCTTTTCTTCCTCCGTGCACTCTGAACCAGTCTGAGCCTGCGAAGAAGATGATCTTTGACTGTTTGAGGAATGGTATTACTGAGCTCAGTGACTGGTTAATGCTTGTCTTCAGTATTTTTGGTCTCTGTCTGATTATATGAATGCCTATATCCTACTATCACTCAGGATTTTTTTCCTTAAACATTAAATATTTGTTAGCTGAATGTTGCTTACTTCCTCGACGGCATAATATCATTTTCATTTACTATGATATCAACTTTCTAGTTGTCCTAAGGTATTGCATTTAAGAAAAATAAACATTGCAGTTATTGAACTATGGGGTTTACATCACAATAATTCAGCAAAAAAGAACTGAATTCAGCTAATAGTGTGGCTGTGCCACAAGGGAAAAGCAATCTGTAGCAAGACATCAAATTGGTTTCAGGAAAACAGCTGAAGAGCCCATGCCAAAGAATGCTGCTGCTGCATTGTGTTTGCATTTCTGTGATGGGATTTACATAACTCAACATGACATTATATTGGCTAAGACACAAATCTAGTCTTTAATCCAACAAGACGCACAGAGCTTGCTGTGTTGTGTCACCATGATCCCTTCTGCCAGGCTCCTGTCTCTTGCCCAGCCAAACACAATCTTTAGACATATTTATCCATTTAATACCTGCTGCATGTTACCCACTGCTTGCGTGCCCACCAAGTTACAGTATTCACATATAAAGTGCTCTCCTTGCAGACTGGTTATTTGCCAGTGATACATAAGTGCCCAAAGGGCAATTGCAATTTTGTTTACACAGTGAATGAAAATATGTCTTTCCTCTATTGGATCATAATTGCCCCTTTAATCTTTCTGCTTTCTTTCATTCCCCTCATATTTACTGGCCCTTAATGAGTTTTTAGCATGGACACAGTTAGAATTGCAATCTGTCCATTAAGATACCTGCAAAGAGCTTCTTTTGCAAACTGCTAATCAAGGATGCAATTGCAAGTCTGCACTGTAGACAGGGTGCCAGCTCTGGAGGCTGTGGAATAATTTTGAAAGAAAGTAATAACTTGATACTTATTTACACTGCTCAAGTTTTGCCTAAATCTTCACTAAACACTTTCTGTTGCAGTCCCTCCTTGGTTCTTTGCCAAAAAAACAAAGCTTCAGTGTCCCTGAGGAAAAGCAGACACAGGAATAAGTTTCTAAGTTGGTGAGTGCTATGAAAAGCAATATCAATAATACCATCAGGCTGGTCAGTGTCAGCTTACAACCAACATGAGAGCAAACACATTTCTAGTGGTTTAGTGTTTAATCCTAAACCCGTGTTTATATTCAAGTTTTGCCTTTTATAGACAATTATCATGTAAAATTACAACATTATAGAGATATTCCTTATGACTATGAATACATGAAATATTTATCAACTGTCCAGAAGGACGACAAGCTACCTTGGCTTATAATGTTTAAAGGCAGTTAATTCTCAGTTCTCCCATTAATTAAAAATTTATCCTACATTTATTCTATCATCTCTCATCACTCCACTCCATACTCATATTTTTGTTAGGTTTTTTGTTCTTTATAAGACTATTCCTTATATTATAAAAATTCTTTTCTTGCCACACTGTCACTTTACTCATAAATTCAAATGTGTTTGCAATTTTCAGTCCCACGAAAATACCCTATCTTCCTCTTCAATCCATCAAATCCTATGATGCCTATACAGACCATCTTAAATCTCTGTTTCCCATTTGCAGTCCACAACGATTCTGAGACAGTTCCTTTGTTTTTCTTTCCTTAGAAACCCATCTTCAGTTTCTCAGGGCAAATCTCACAGTCAGAAAATCCTTTCCCGCTTCAGACACTTATACCTTTCTTTTTAAAGTGGGGGCTCTTTCGGCTGCTATCTGCAATTCCCAGAGCTTAGCTGAATTGAAAACTGCAGACAATACAGTGCTTGAGATGTAATCCACTTACTTGCCTGAAGAATTCTCTCAAGAGAGTCTCAGTTGGCAATGCCATTTTGGCATCTAGATAAGAGTGATCTAGCAATCCTAGGTTAGACTGGAAAATACAAAACTGCAAAAAAAAGAAATCCAAAAATCACCACTCTAATCCACTCTTACAACTAGCTGGCTTTCATTTTTCCAACTTTTCTGCAGAGTTCCCTGCTTAGTCTATTTTCAGGCAACAGCTGGCTGTTGACTAGGCATAATTGGATTCAGGCAAAAATAAGCTGCAAGAAATGCATCATTTTCCTGTGCACTTATGGGTTCAGTTCCACTTGGTTTTGAAAATCCCTTAAAAGCTTCCCTTTGCTATCAGAAAAAGGCTGAGGTCAGCTGGAGCACTCCAGTGAACACTGCCTGGATTTAAATTGCTTTGGTTAACAGGTTCATTCTCAGTAAAGATTTGTCAGTTAAGGATTCTCTTTCCCATATGCTCTGGCAGACTTCAAGTCTGTTGAGCATGGTGCAGATTTCCATCCTCTCACACTTTTCTCTTCATTGGAACCCTTCTGACAGTTGCCTTTGAACACATTTTTTCTAGGGGAATCAAAATAGAAACATATATTATTAGGTTTTATTTATGTACTCAAATGTTTGTTAGCAAAGGCAAATTTAAATAATAGAGTAGTTGAAAACTTAGGAACATCCAAGAATCTTTATGAAGCAAAAATTCAACACACAAATTGGAATGATAGGAAAATAGGTTTATTTTTCTTCAAACTGCATGAAATATACTATAAAGCTACAATAGAGAAAATATAAAAAAGACTAAATTCATAAGCTCGTACTAACATCTGTCACCATGCAGTATCCCAGTAACTTTACCTTTATAGTAGTTTAGTGCCTCTTTACTCTAAACCACCATCTGTTCCAATCTGTAAAACTGCATTTGTAGCATGAGAGAAAAGGGTGTTTTTTAAAGTCAGAAAATCAATTAGTATATATGAGTTGCAATAATAAAAAAAATGCCTATTTAAAGTATTGTATTATTTTATGAGCAAAGTAATCCTATTAGATGAAAAGAGTCTAAAATTATTTTTGATTGTTACAGTACTTCCTGGTTGAGAAGTTTCTCAGCAATAAGCTGATGACAACTCACAGGCACTTCCATAAGGTACAAGCCTAGATTTCTCTCATTCACAAATGCAAATGTGTTTATGTTTCAGCAGATCCAGTTTCCAAATGCATTGCAAGAAATTTCATTCTTTGACAAATCCATAGCCAGAGACTTTTTTAAAACACAACTTTCAAAACATAAGTTCAGTCTGTAACCAGCTCTGCCTAATACCTCTACTTGCCTATAGGCTTCCCACAAAATGATTGATGAAAACAAACAAAACCTAAGAATACAGGAAGGAAATTTATCTGTCAGCAGAACATTTCTTTCTCTTTGTTGCCTGTGATTATTATATTGGTCATGTCACACTCGAAAGTCAAATTTCTTTGTTGTTGTAGATTCATCATAAAGAACTCTTTAATTAGAAGGAAATTTGTAGGAAACTTTATGATAATGTAGAGACTTTGCTAGGGTTTAACATTTTCTTCTATTTCAGTAGACCCCTATATGCTACATCATAAGTGCTGCTTTGATTGGTAGGCTTGGAAAAAAAATTAGGTTTATACACTTGTGCACTAAAAAGATAAGGAAGCCAAGGGGAACTATTAACATTTGGAATTTAAGAGAAATTAGAGTTGTCATATGGAGTGTGCCTTTGAAAATGATAGCTCTGGTCAATGGAAACTATTTTTCTGTCTGGGAAAACAGTATTTCAGCCTTTGGACTTTAGCTAGAGTACTGCCAGGAGAAAAAACTCAAACGTTCAGCAAGCAAAGCTTCCCACAAGCGTATGGCTGCAACATCAGCATGGAAAGTGGGCATTTAGGAGTCAGGATCTGCCACTATTACTTGCCCTGAACAATAACACCAGGGCTTTAAACAGAAATTCCTCACACATAAGTTACATCTTGACCACACTGTATTCAAAGCAGTTGAACCTGGCACAACTGACTGAACTCTGAGGTGTTGCTCATCACTTCACAGTAATATTCCCTGCACTATCAACAGCTACAGCAGCTTCCAAGACTTTTTTTGTGCCTGCCAAGTGACCCTTTATAGAACAGAGAACAACCTGTGTTAAGTGTTATCCACCTGTTATCCAGGAGGAGGCAGACAGAGAACGGCTGAGCTGCTTGGATGCTCACAAATCTCTGGGACCAGAGGGGATCCATCCCAGGCTGATGAGGGAGCTGGCAGAGGAGCTCGCAAAGCCTCTCTCCATCATTTACCATCAGTCCTGGCTCACTGGGAATCCCCAGATGACTGGAGGCTGCCCAGTGGGACACCCATCCAGAAGAAGGGCGGGAAGGAGGATCCAGGGAACTCCAGGCTGTCAGCCTGAGCCGGTGCCCAGCAGGGTCATGGAACAGATCCCCTTGAGTGCCATCACACGGCACCGACAGGATGGCAGGGCTCAGACCCAGCCAGCTCGGGTTTGGGAGGGGCAGGTCTATGTGGATATATCCACATATATATATATAACAATCCACATAGTGGATTATTATAAAAAAAGATTTACTTTTCAAGTACTGAATGGAATACACATATCAAAATATGTATATACATGTCTATATATATATATATGTATATGCACACATGTATCTTTACACACAGATGTATATGCATATATTTATGAACATATAAAAGTCTTTGCAGGACTTGTTTGAATATTATAGATATTAGAGATTGGCAAAGAACCTGATATACTACGAATGCCTTTAACCAGAAAATATCCAGCGATAACTGCAAGAAATCAAGATGTTTTGAGTCTTTTCCTCAGTGAGATCCAATACTGAGATAACTTTTCTATGGTTAATAGTCACAACAAACCAAACGTGTGAGCAGCTGGTGGAGAAAATAGCTTATTGATGTTATGCTGGGAAAGAACATGAGTCTTGCAATCTGTGCAGCAACCAAATACAATAAGAGCTGTAGATTTGATTTTGGATGAAATACTCATTTAAAATGTTTACAATTGTATTACAGCCTTTATTCAATATTTCTTTCATTGCTCTAACTTTGTAGAAACAACTCTTCAGCAGTGGGTAAGGTTCCAAAGTAAAATAAATGATAGAGTAAGAGAGAAAATTTATAATGCATAATAGATGGAAGAACAGGTGCATCAGAAAGTTTTGTATTTTGGACAGATTGTAAAACAGATATTTGGATGTGACTGGGTCATAAATTCTGTAAGCAGAGGTAATGCAAGGAAACAGAAGTAAAGCAAACCATTCTAGATTTGATAAGTATTATTGTACTGACTTGAAATATTAGCCATGATGTAGAAAAATTTGGTTGGGAGAGTGGACATGTCTGAAAATAAATATAGGGAAACGTCCCTCATTTAATATTGTTACTCCTGCTTCTGTGCTTGGTTTTGTTAATATTACCAGTTTATTACCCTATGTTATGAAAAAATATACCTACAAATACATGTACAAATACAAATACATATACATGTATTTTCTACTGAAAAATAAAAGGCTTTTATGGATTTAAATCAAAATACCTTACTGAAAAAATATGCCATCTCATTTATCCCAGCCAAAATTTAAACCCTGGAAACAGCTTGATAATTGATACAAAGTTGTTGCAAATTGCTAACGCTTGAAATCAATTCAGGTATCCTCCAGGTCCTTATCTTCTGCAACACCCCTATTTCTCTTTTCCCTCTTCAAAACCCCTTAAAACATCCATCT
The DNA here is from genome assembly GCA_013397915.1 of Daphoenositta chrysoptera. Classification (NCBI taxonomy): domain Eukaryota; kingdom Metazoa; phylum Chordata; class Aves; order Passeriformes; genus Daphoenositta; species Daphoenositta chrysoptera. The sequence goes on from VZRO01006457.1 coordinate 34,550, forward strand.
AAATCCTGCTTCCCATCAGATTTGCTGTCCTAGCAGGGTGACTCAGGAGGTTCACAGCAGTGCAGGACTGGCCATCACAAAGTCAATGGGGCAGGAAGCTTCGAGTCAGAGGTTCAGCTGCAGTAGAGTCATTTTCAGAGAGAATAAAACTCCTCATACCTGTGCCTCAAGACATCTCTGAAGTCCTGTCTTTCCAAGAGAGTTTTTGTAATACCTAGACGTGCTGTGACAGTAGCTGGAAACTGCCAGAGCACTCCCTACCTATTTCTTGCTTAGTGTGCAAACACAGATATGGGATTGCATTCCTTTGGACTCCTTTTGGGAACGCTTTGTGCTAGGCAAAAGAAGCAATATTTCTAATTGGCTTAATCCCATGAAGGGACTGAAATTTCTAAACATCTTTCAGCCTTATTAGCTTGGTAAGGCTAGAAGATACTAGGAAAGTTACAGGAACTGCTTAGCATCTGGAAGCATCTCTAAAAATTATCATTCCTAAAACAATATTCTCAAAGTAGGCAGGGATGCTGGAAGATTTATTACAAAAACTGATATTAGTATCCTCTCAAACATATTTTTTTTAGCTCAAAACCTGTGGTATTTCAGTGTGCATGGCATTAATACTCAGGCCTTCCTCACTCACATCCCTCATCTCACCAGATTAATGAGTTTTGATTACCTACCAAAGCTGCTACTTCTGTCTGAACTGCCTGCTTAAATTCTTGTCAATACTGTGGAAAAAGATTGTCCTGCATCTATAGGTTTTGGGTGTTTACACATAAAACAGACCTTTCGTTATTTTCTTGACATTTCAAGTCAAATTAACTTAAAGGCTTTATAAAGTCTTAAGGCTTTGATCTCCAAAGTCACAGTTACAATGTTTAAATCCCACTTTTTCATTAGCACAGTATGTGTTTTCCTTACTGTGTGCTACATATGAGTCTAATCAGAAACCTGTGTAATGTCTACTGGGATGTCCTTGCAGCAAGTGACACATTTACTAATTAGAATAGTGGAGGAAATTTACTTGACTCATTCTTTAATCAAGAGAAATACTCCTGATAATGTGAGTTTTGTAGCAGTAAAGACTAGCTAGGGACTTGAGGATCTGGCCTGAAATAAATAGAAAAACAAACAATAAAACAACAAAGCAATATTTTTTTTCCCCTTTCCACTGCTGAGAATCAGGTCTGGCTTCAAATGCACAACTTAACACTGAACACCTATCCAAGAACTATACCATACATACTTTATTTAACTGCACATAAATATATGCTGTACCATAAGGTGGTTTTTTTAATATGTTTTATTTTTAAGCATATTTTCATTCATTTTATTAACGATTAACATGGCTCTAAATTCTGTGAGCTTTTAGCTTATTTTAAATTTTCCTCATATTCTGTCACAAGGTCTTAATTTTTTGGAAGACATTTAAAGCTTTCTAATATTTTAAAAGCATTGCACTTTTAGTTATGTACTAAGAATGTAAGGTCAACACTTAAAAACTAATGTTTGATAAAAGTGTAAGTCAAATATTTCTTAACTGGTTTAAGAATAAGTAAAGGATGAAATAAAAGTTCTTTGAATTAAGTAGTGGGTTGAACTCATTTTCTAGCTTATAGAGATTGCCATAGAGACCCTTCTACTGTATTCTCAGTGTTAAATTTTACAAAAAAAAAGAGCTAGTTTATTCACAATTAACTGACTACAAAACTGAGTTACTCTTAATAAAAAAATCTTGATTTAAAGTAAGTTACTAATTTAATATACTTTTACAGTATGAAGTAAATAATAAAATTAAAATTAAATTATTTTCTTGTAAAAGAATGCATTATTATAAGGCGGAAAAACAAATGGAATGCATTTTATACAGTGTATATATTTATTTATACCTCAGCTTTAAGTTTCTATGTTTTGTAAGACTTATTAGGCATTTCTAACCACTTTGAGTTCCTAGATTAGAAATCCTGAAACAAAGCTCCCGCAGAAAAAGTTAAGATTAAAAACTTGAAATTTACCTATTTTACTGAATTAAATTGTGTCCAGCAACACTCCTAACTGACTGGAATGTAAGAGCCGTTCCAGGACTCTTATGGCCCTTGGCAATTAGTGGTTTCCCAGTAAATTCACGGATGTTGCTTCAGCCAAAATGTTCCAGGCACGCTTAACAGTCAGTTTGGGTGCAGTCACCCCTCTTTTGGTGGCTACGAGACTTCACAAAACTCCCCTGAGAGATTTTCCTGCCAGGTGGCCTCTGTTCCCCAAGAGCTCTTCAAGAAATGTCTCATTTACCAGTAGAAACACACCTGCTCATTAAGCTAAAGAAAAAGACAATCAGATTTTAATATATTTCTGAGCATCTTAAAAAGCAAATGCTTTAAAGGGATCAAAACCTGGAGACCTCCAAGTGAACCATTGCAAGTGGAGTGTTTGTCCTTTGAACCACTGTTATGCTATATTGTACACAGGGTGTTTAAATGCTGTTCTTGCTATTTCACTGAAATCTGGCCAGGAATATTGAGTTCTTCCCTCCTAATATCTCTTTTACAGTAATTATAAAGGAGTTATTTATCACTTCTTCATTGAAATAAAGCCTACAAATTGAAACCCTTGATTTAAAATATGATTAATTTCATTGGTAAAGCAAAATGGGAGATGTTTAACATTTTTACATTTTAACATTTTAGATTTTTACTTTCTATTTAATTATAATATAGTGCTGCCCTGTGATCACTACTTTAGTGAATTTTAATTAGAGTTTGATGGATTACTACTTACAAATACAGTCTGATGAATTTGTTCCAACTTTCTGCCCAAGACGAGACGTGAACACATTTTGGATTTTAATATTCACTTAAATCATGTAGACAAACAAATTTCAGACAGTGAGTTCCTGATGAATATTTCTCTTTCCTATTCACTCTTTATTATTGCTGTCTGTGCTTTGAGACTGGATATCTAAATTAAAACATTTTTGAAGCAGATCAAGGAAGAGCTATTATTTTAAGAGAAAGATTAAAAAATAATTAACATCGATCATTCATTCACATAAAAATATTACTTTCCCAATGTAAAAGTGATTATTGGTAATGGCCTCTTATATTTCACAGAAACATTTGCACAAAATAACCTGAAATATTATTATATGCATTACACAATAATACCGGTCATTTGTGTAACTATTGTAAATGCTTGCCTAGTCTTCTGAAATATGATTATTGGGTTTATGTGATTCCTTAGGTATTTATTACATGTTTAGAATGTTGAAAATGCATTCTTCACCTTTAGAAATTGTGCATAAAATACCTTCAGCATTATAACTTTCTGCAGACCCTGAGACCAGAAAAAGTTTGATATTATGGCATGATATCTAAAACTACAATCTGGCTGATTTGCTCTTTGTTTGCCATGTGACTGTTTCTGTTTGATTTTGTTTTCTTTCAGAAATTATTCCTGTCCTAGATTCATAACAAATCTACAGAATGGACTCTGCCACAGCTCATTTGTCCACAAAGCACTGCAGCGTCTCTAAAATTTAAAATCAACATATTTTTCCTCACACTCAATGAACTTGCTAAACAGTGTCAGTCCAAACAGAATTTTAGTTTCCTAAATTCATTGTTCGTGATTCAATGCAAGAGAGGAAGAATTTTAGGCACCTTCATAGTCAATTGTCTTAGACCTCTGTCTTTTAGTTCCTCTATGTCAAGCAAAACTCAAGATAACTGGAACAAAGAAGTTTAAGAAAGGGGTAATTAGCATAAAATTTAGAAATATTTCTGTAAAAAACACATTAAAAGTGAAGTTTTTAAGAATCACGTTAATTTTTCTGACAAGCTTCCAAAACCTTTGGAAGCAGACCTCTGCTCCAGAAAAATCACAACATCAGAAGTCCTTTAATTTCTGAATTCCTGACTCAAAAAGCACTTTTCTAACTTCGATTACCATGGCAACTCCTATTAGATACTTTATTATCTAAGTTACAGCCAGGGAACAGATTATCCTATTTTGTATAATCATGTCTCGGGTAAGTAAGGTTGAATAATCAATGCAGTGCAATTTTTAACGAATTTAATTAAAAGCTTTCACGGCACACTTTTGCCTGAAAAGTATAAATGAACTTTTCAGTAATACTAAGGGCAACAAAAATTCACCACCTGATTTTTCTAGTGTTAAAAAACTAATGATTTTGTAATGGTCTGAAATTAATGGAAAAAACCCCAAAATATTATAACCTTCTCCCCTTGACAAGATACTGTAACTGTTTATTGCCAAAGAATATTGCATTCATAAAAACAATAAAAGTAATTTTCACTGAGAAGAAGTTAAGTTAGGCAACAAATGCAGGTTTCACCTGCTTGAACTATTATCACTTTGATCTTGTGATGTCTTTGAACTTCCTCCTCCAAATTACTTAATCACCACATGAATCTTGCTTTTCAGTTTTCTCAGTGAAACAAAAGGGCTGAGCAGAAAAAATTATAAGCAGAGTAAGACTATATGAAAGAAATGCTGTATTTACATGCCATTTGATGGGAATGAGTATCCATTAGAATCCCGTTCATCCTTGAATCTTGACTGCTGGATGTCCTAAAGCCCAGGGAAAGAACTTGAGTAATGTGTTTCTAAAAGTACATTAGTCTCAGAAGGAGAAAGAAATAATTATACAATGCTTAGACTTACTCATTTTGATCCTACCACTGCCACACATTAAAAAACTTCCCAAGTAAGCACCTTTGATAGTATTTAGATTTAAATTTTTATTCAGCAAATACATAAGAAAGAACATTTGTATTTTATTTTAAAGACAGAAGATCTATTTAAGGGCTCATTTTAATTACTTCCAAAAGCAGTATATCAATCTTGTTTTAGAAACAATCCTCTTTCCTGAGTCCATTTTGAATTTTAAACTAGAAATAGTTTTAAATATTATAGAAATGAAATGACTGTATGTATCAACTGACTTCATGTAACAACTAAAATTTCTGTTTTAAGTTGAAATTGTACTCAAAAAGACAGTTAAAAATACAGAAAATAAACTACTAAGAAGAATCATGTGTATTCAGATGTTATTTACATGTAAATAAGTGATTTCTGTGAGAAGCATGGAAAAGCCTTTTAAAAGTCGTTCATATTATCTTCCCAGGCTATGTAGGGAGTTGAGGGAAACCAGTGAGGGACCATGTAATAAAAGATGATTTTAAAATAATTTGCCTATAATAAATCTCTAAGTTCTCTCCAATACTAAGTAACTCTCCTTGCCTATTTTTTCCAAGTATTTTCAGTGAAATTTTTTATTTTTATGTATTTATAGTGAAATATGGGGAAAAAACCACATGTGGATATAACTGGTAGAAAGAGTAAGAGGCAGCACTAAAGTACATGAGCTGTATTTGATGAAGCATAGAGACCAAGGCTAGCCAAATTAATCTCTCCAGGAACAAATAAACCTGAACCGCTCCAAATCCCAATTTATTAGTCTAGGGAATGTAAAGTGTCCCTCTTTCAGCAGGTATCAATGATAAGCCTAAGCATTCAGAGCAAGATGAATTTATATGTTCTATTGCAAGCAGCTGGGGAGAAAATACAGAGTGCCAATACTCCATAGGCATTTGAAAGAGATCAATTTCTTTCCCTAAAAAAGACAGATACACACTGCAGAAGTGAGGAAGCCAGAAGTTAGGAAGTGCTGTGTGAAGGCAACTTCATTCTTCTCCACTGCTCATTTTAAAACATTAATTAAGCCAGTTCATAATAATGTTTAAAGTTTGAACATCTGATCTGATTGCATTGCAACACCTACAAACTTTGCTGGAATTACAGCTGGAGGTTATAGATTACTTTTCCTCCGGAGCAGGAAACTGTGATCACATCAGGTCCCCCCTCTATTAGACCATATATGGTCCCTACAGTCCCAGTGCAACACTTTTGGAAAAACGTTTAAAGTTTATGATCAAACAAACTGCTTGAAAACCATGGTACACAGAAAAGTGGAATAAATACTTCCAGAAAAAAATTAAAATAGAGAACACTGAGTTGACTCCGCAGTCAAGTGTGTAGTGGAAGGTAGCAACAGACATTTTACTTAACTGAATAGCCAAGTGAATTTAAAAACACAAAATGGAAACTAAGGTAACAATTTTTTGTTAGCTGATGGATAATTTTATTTTACTTTTTGTCTGTCTCCATTAATTTTATTTTTACTTTTTGTTTTTAAAGCTTTCCTGAGAAATGTACTTGGTTTCAATTTTGACCAGTTATCATGCTTTAAAATTACTTAAAACCAGATCTGGATCTTGCGACACGGAATTTCTCATCCTCTTAGATCACATTGTTATAAGCATTTTTACCAAAGAATGTTTGAAAATAAGTCCCTTAAAATAATGTGATTCACTTAATCAAAAAAAAAGGGAAAAAACCAGGTTTTTCTCAGTGTTTTATAAGTCTGAACTATTAATAGATCTCAGTTCTCATGGAAAAGTAAATAATAACATGCTTTAAGTCGAATAATGTGGATCAAATAATAGGGAAGTATCTTGTAGAACGTAGGATTGCAATACAGCAAGAATTTCATTTGACTGTAATCTTACATTTCTTTCAAAAAATGTTACAGGAAACAGGAGTCTTGACATGCGGTAATTTATAACTATTTTCTGGATATTCAAATAAATTATTTAAAATAGAGATTATTGCATTAGAAAACTTCCCAGCGCCAACTTGAACACAAAGTTTGGCAGCTTTTCATGTTACAGTATAATGTATAATATTTTTTATATTATTAATATATAATATATTAATATTTTACAGTATAATGTATAATATTTTTTAATAATGGAGTGAGGAAAAGCTCCCAGAAACACAGATATATCTGAGTAGAAATATGTATCTAGGCTGATGGAAGTCCAAATCTCAGGAAAGACTTTGTGGTCCAAAGTATCCCCAAATCAGAGCTTGGCACCCATCAATCTTGATACTGAAACAGAAATACAAGCAAGTATTAGTATTAGTATTATCTTAGAGTAATTTTAGTTACAGATTATACAAGTATTTCTCATGCAATACCACAAAAAACCACCCCAAAATACACAAGCATAAGTCCTACAATTTATTTTATACCCTGAAAGATTTTGAAATGAATCTTTGGCATAAGGACTACTCTATCTCTTTTTCTCTTTCTTTCTTTTTTACTAATTTTTTAAAGTATGTGATAAGTATATAAACAAACACATGATATTAGGAACAAAATATTTGTGAGAAACAGCAGGATACAAAAAATGTGATAGATCTCAGCAATAAAAGCTTGGAGTCAGAATATTTTTCAATTGTTAAAAAGACCATAATAACTATCTTTTTGTTTTCCTTTTCTGTGCAAATGTTAATCAATTAAAACTCTGATTGTATACTTGCAGTTTATTCATTGGTTTAAGAGAACAAGATAGCTGCCCTCCAGGCATTCACTAGTGGTGTTATTCTTGATGAACTTCCCTTTCCTTGGGATATTCTGAGGATATAAAGTACTGTGAGGCTTGATTTATGTCTGACATGAAGCTAAAGTCTAGAATACTTCTCCAGTAGACGAAAAAGATATTTTACTTACTTCATTAGTCTGCACAAAGGAAAGCTGAAGAGACAAATTTATGTTAGTCATTGGGGCTCAGAGATCCTAATTACGTTTAGTATTGAGATTCAATGAAGGGAAGAAACCATCAGTCTAGTGAAACTGTTTATTGTTCTTGTTTTTCTTCTAATAATAAGATGCCAGATGGAAACCTCTGCCTATATTAGCCACCTAATTTTAATTGTGTTGCATTTCTTCTATTAGCTGATAGACTCATTTGCAGAAAATAAGTTATTCCCTCCCCCAATTATTTAACAGCTTCTTCTTAACTTGGAAATTCTAAAACATTAAAAAGTCTCTTTGAAGCTCTTTTTTCTTAGTCATACTGCTGCATTACAGCAAACATCTCCTCTCCCTAAACATCTCAGATGCTTTATATTAACTAGCCCTTGAAAGCACAACTTACAATGAAAGATGTTGTACCAATGTATTGGAACACAGGAAGTCATGGACAATTTTAGGGCTCTCCATGATTCCATGATTTAAAAAAGGCAATGAAAAAACTGAGAAGTCAACTAAAGGAAATATGTATCTTTTTCTTCTATTTTTTACTTATCCAATTTACATTTCCTAAACAAAACGTTGGCCTTGCAGAGACAGATAGAGCCTGACACTGGAGAGAATTAACCTTCACTTGTAGATATTAGGAAGCCTAAGAAGAAATAACAAAACTCTCTTTGTAAAAGAGTCACACTGAGATTAGAATAGACTGTGTGAAAGACAAGCCCACCATACCCTCCAGCCTATAAGTGGAAAATGTACAGGAGGAAGCAGCAATGCGTACACTGAAATTTAGCTATGTCTGGCTATCCAGACTGAGGAGATGCTCAGAGGAAAAGTAAAGAAGAAGCACTGCAGCAGTCTGTCCATCTCATCCCAAACGGCCCAAAATGGCCTACCTGATTGAATTTGGATAGGGCAGGAGGCACTTTCAAACCAATTCCACAGAGTTATCTTTGAACCCTTTTTATGTCACAGCTGAGGCAAAGCTATCAGATCTCTCTGTCCTCGCTTCTCTCAGGAATACTGCAATCCACATTTATAAAGGTTTCTGTACTAATGTGTCATTCTCCATCTTTCAACTGGTACATGCAGAAGTTTGTTAAGCACTTTTTTTGTTGTTATTTGCAGGAAAAGAGCAGTATCTTCCTCCCTTCAAAGGCTTTCATATTTCACAGTATACAGCAAGCCTTCATAGTATAGATGGACAGATTTCCACCTTATCTTCAACTGTGTTCTTTATATAAAGTATAGAATATAAAACATTGCTGTATCGTGTTGTGAAATAGCTGTAAGCATCCATCCAAGTACAAAATTTATGCTTAGATTTTATGAGAAACTTAGCTGAAAGGAATAGCAATGAGGTAGTATTTGGTATCACATTGTCATAAATTCTAACAAAGCAAGAAAACATATTTTTAACTGTTTTGTGATTATAAATTCACTTGCCATATCAGAATTACACTGTAGGTAGGGATCTGAGGTTATTTACTGGGGCATTTTTTTTTTAATTATAAAAACTGAAGTTAAAAAAAATTGAATTAAAAAAAATCATATAGCTGATAGAGCGAAAGTACCTAGTAGAACAGATTCTTTTTTCAGAAATATGACTTATGCATACTCAAAAGTTAATCATGCAGGTGTATTATTAACCAATTAAAGTTGTATTATGGTTCTCATCTAATATAATTCTGTCTGGTGAGCACTATATTATGGTGATTATGGTACATAACTGATGGTTGGAACATGTAAGATTGATAAAAGTCAAAAGTTTCAGAGTCATTTCAGATATATTGGATGAAGTTAAAATCCAAAAGTGTGCTATAAACCCTGTTCATTAAATATGCATCAATATTTTCATTAAAAGCATTCAACTTAGCCAATACACTTATGGATAGTGTATAATATTTGACAGAATTTAAAGCGGCAAGGTATTCAGGGAGACTTCTATATTTGAAAAGAATCACGTGGCTGTTTGGCTACCCAAAAAAGACAAAGACAGTTTTGGATGCCTACATCTTTTTGCTCATGAAAAGATGGATTCACAGAAATGCTGAAGTTGACCTAACTGGCTTCAAAGTCTCCGGTGATTTCAGTGGATTTTGTCAAACAATAGGCCATTCACACAGACTGCAAACACAGCTGAGGGACAGGATCAGGCAGTCAAGCAGCTCTCTTGGTCATGGCTTTCAGGGCCAGCCACTCATGTGAACGACAGAACACCTCAACATTTACCTTGAGTTTTCTCATCTTTAATGATAGATCTAAGTTTTACTATTAAATGCTTCTGACCCAGATTTATGTGGCTCTCAATGACCTTTACCATGAAAAGTGATAGTATGTCTCAGTTTGAAAACCTTGCTGAAGATGTAGATCTACAGATAGATGCTCCCAACAATGCTTGAAATCCCTCTTGTGGAGGACTCCAGAGCAGATGGCATCCTGAATTTGTTCTTGTATTCACGAAAATGGTCATTCCTTTCTTCTCCATTTTAAAGCCTGAACAATAAGTGGACTAGCACTATACTTTTTCTAAATATCCAGAGGGATGATATGCTCAAAACTGAAGTCCAGGTGTTAACTGTTCAGAAGAAGATGGTGATATATTCAAAGTAAAAGAACACCATTGTACCCTCTTTCCCGTTTTGTTTTTTTTTTTTTTTTTGAGGTCAAAAGGTCTCTTTCTAGCAAATAAACACCACTTTTCAGGAGGAACCTGTCTCAGACACAACTAAAGAATAGTTCAATTCTGTGCATGAAATAAGACCTTTTAAACACTGCTCTTGAAATGGAGATTAGAATAGACCCTTTTCAAGAAGAAAAAGTATGCAGGAGATTGACTCAAAGGTCCTCTATTCTTATGACTCTTAGTATTTATTACTTTAATATTCTGATATGCAACACTGTTACGATTGAAATTTATGGTAATCTTATATTAAAGAGATAAAATAAGCCCTGAGCTGATAGCAGAGTCACTTGGTCTCATTAAGCACTGCGTCATTAGATTAGAAATCTCAGATGGCAATGTTATGAAGGAGGAAAAAGGCATAGCAAATATTTTTATGTTGTCTTGAAAATAGTGTTTTAAATAAAAATCAAAGAAGCTTTGAGACATGCATGCCAGATAAGTTGTCCTGTAAATGAATGACTAAAAATATAGAATGCAGTGAGGTTTGTTGTCCAATAAGAACAAAACCACCTTTTGTGACATAATTCCTTTTCTTACCGTTAAAAAGCAATAAAGCTGGAGTGACTTAAATGAACACTCTCTCAAAGGTTAAATAAATTGTAATGCCATAGAACTACTGATGTTTAGAACATTTAAAGGTCACTTCAGTGAGATATTTTTCATAAAGTTTGAGTTTATTTTATTATTTACAAAAACTGCATTTCCCTCAGCTGAGAAAGTTTTGAAAGGTGCATCATAATGTGGTAGCACTGCTGGAAGGGTTTTGCTAGATTGAACAATGAGGTTGGCACAGAGCTGTTGTCTCTTTCCCCTCAGCCTATAGCATCAGGACATGTAGCATATGCACATGGAGACAGCATAGCATCACAGCAAGAGCTAAAGCCTCAATCTCTGTGAAGGTGTGCCAAAAAATATTATGCCAGAGCTCACGTGTCTACCTCAGGTGTTTTCCACCTACATTATCTAGGAATAATCTCAGTTAAATGCTTTGAGGTCAGAAAAACATGGTATTTTGAGAACTTGTACCCCCTTTTATTCACAAAATATCCACATGCAAGGAGATTTTAGAAGATTTTGGGAATTAGAATTAAACATTTTTAACTGATGGCGGGAACCTACAAAGGCTAACCTATAAATTTGTGATAACCCAAGAAATTCCTCCTATATCTATGATGCAGGCTCCTATAGAAAGGGATTTCAGAGACAAGTGAACCAGCATCTTCAGATAAAAAGTCAATGCTTTGATTTTTGAAAATCAATGCCTTAATTTCCAATGAATTACTTAAAATCTTACTCTTCCTTAAAGGAAGAAAAAAGGGAGGGGGAGGGGGGGAACACACCAGTAAGAGCATTTGTGTCTGACCAAATAGCAGCTTTTACCTCATCTGAAATCCCTCACCTAGGAGTGAAAAGTCACAATTTTATAAAAGAAATCTTACGAATAAATCATCAGCCTTATCTGTGCTATTAAAATTGGTAGTATCAACAGAAAAGTGGTGCTCAGTTCAAAGCTATAGATTAATTATCTGGTCAATAACCAGCCTCTGCTGATGCTTAACCCAGTGGTCGATTTTCATGCTTTCTCACAATCAAAAGAAAATTGCAGTCATTTTGGGGCAGGGGGGAGGTAAATTTCCACAGCCCCTGGATTCCCATCTGTCCTTTGCCTACACACTTTGTAGGCTCAGTCCTCTAATACTTCCTTGAGTAATTTCTCTTCCCCTGTAATTTTATTGAGCAGAAGCATTTGCAGGATTTGACCCTTTGTGAGTCACAGAAGCACAGAATATTCTGAGTTGGGAAGGACCCACAAGGATCATTGAGTCCAAACCTTCAGTGAATGGCCCGTAGAGAGACTGAACCTGTGACCTTGGCATTATTAACACCCTGCTCTAACCAACTGATCTGGAGTCATTTCCAGCTACTTCATAAATCCTTATGCTTTGAAAAGGCATCCTCAGCTTCTCTGCATGTTAATATTGAGCCTTGAGCTGAATGGAAATGTGTTCTTCCCAACACTGTCACAGTTGCATATTTTTAATTTTAAGTAGGCAGGGTTTCTCTTCTGAGCTACCATACTGGCCAATGGTTTTTGGTTCTTTTTATATTTATATTTATAAATATATAATTTATTTATATATATATTATATATATCTATTTATAATATTTATATTATTGTTTTTTCCTATACAGCTTCTATAGTATTGTTGCAATTCCAAGTCTTTTATTACAAAATGCAGTATGAAAATATCTCTGAGAACAAACTGATGGTTTGAATTGATATTTCAGTAATATATTCAAGTAGGCATTTCAGTAATAAGTTCGAATTTGCTTAAAACCTTCAGCCTTCTTTCTCATGCTTAAGTTTAATTAAAGCCATTACTTTCCATTGACAGTCATATTGTTGTAAATTCTTCATATTTTATTCTTCTGGAAAAAGGATAATGAATCCCAGACTGTAAACCTCCAGAGGTTTTGGATATATATAAATATTCAGCTTGATTGGTAGTTTTGTAAACACATATACATTGAGAATGCAAGGAATTGATGAGATAAATTTCAGTATAAATTTAAGCAAACCCAGACCTACTACAAACTTGCATCATTTAAGATGAAACTGACTGGGAGCAAACGAAAACTGTGGAAATAGGAGAGAGCACAAAATCACAAGTTTCTTTTTTATTAGATTTCTTAGCTGACCTTTTCTCTCCCAGCTTCCATTAGAGATCCTTATGACTGATCAATTTGCAGGCATTTTTTTTCCTTCGATCTTCAAACTACTGCATTTTCACGTGCACTTACCACGCTTTTTCAAGAATGGTTCCAGCTTATTTTTTCAGTAGATTCATATTCCATAGTTGTCGTATTTTAGGAAAGGTATTCCCCAATTTGGTGTTCCCACTGAAACACCCCAGACTGTGTGCCTTTTGCTCAGCCCACTTCCCCTCACCCCCTCTGTGGTGGGATGGAGAGAATTAACCCTGTCCTGGCCAGAACCACGACAGTAGTGAAGTCGGGTCTTTTACATCCTCCTAAAAACTACAATGTAAATAGCAAAAGTGGAAAAAAATCTCACTCCATAGGGTTTCTTGGTAAGCCTTGCAAACTTATCTACTTATTCCAGCACATGATGAAAACCAGGAATTTACCCACAGTGTTCTGGAGATTACAAAATCAAAATACTAAATAAAAACTGAAAATCAACAGAGATCTCGGATTGACATCCTGTTAACATGCATAGGACAGAAGGACATTGAATAAATGCATTTTGCAGGGGAGGTCCTTAGTGCACACTCCTGATTGTGCATGGTTGCTCCATGTCAGTCTTTGAACTGCTCGCATTTTCCTGTCTCAGTAATGTTGCCAGAGATTAGATATTTGCTTAGTGGAGTCAGGCAGATTATAGTTCAGGTCCTTAAGGTCTGTGAGGGAGCTTGCAGGAAACACAGCTCTAAGTTGCCTCCTCATCACTGTAAATCGTGCCAAGCTGTCAAGTGTCTTTCCTACTTGTTTTGGAGCTTGAGCTTAAGCTAACCTATTTCTTTAGGAATTTGAACAAATTTGAGGTACTTATATAATGAAGTATTGGCCTGGGCTGAGAAGTGACAATTAAGAGCAATGCCTCCAAGCAGAATCTGACATTTGCCTCGTCTCACCTAAGAGCTGTTTGGGGACTTTTCAGTACTACTGCACTGAGAGTCAGAGAGGGCAACAGGGGAAGACTTTTCACACGGGCAGGTCTCAGACTCATTTGGGACCAGGTGCTCTCAGGTGAGACTTTAACTGGCAGTGTGAGGAGTTTCTCCTTGCTCTTCATTAAAATACAACAGCCTCTCTTGAAAGTGAATTGGTGACTTGGTACTGAGCCTGTTGTTAGACTGTGCTTTAAGCAAAAAAGGAGATACAACTAGGACCCAGAGCAGGACTTGCATTCAGCATCACATATAAGTTGTAGACAGTTTCTAATTAGGACAACCCAGGCCTAGATGGACAAAGAAGGAATCAAAGCTTAAGAAGTTAGTCATGTAACTTGAATGAACCCTAGTTAGTAGCAATTTAATGTTTTAAAATCTCACTGTTGAACTAAAATGGCCTGAAGAACACATAAAAGGCCCAGGTTCTTCAGACTGAGATCTGGAAAAGAGAGTGTCTCTCCTGGTACAGTAGGCTACATCCAGAACACTCTGGACACACAAACTGGAAAAGGCTCCTCACAAAATGGAACTCCAGCTGCTTTGTTTTGCAATGAATCCCACAGTCCAGGGGGATTTGTACAGGATCTTAACAGTTAGACAACAAGGTATTTCAGTGGCTAAAAGTCCAGGAAAATGTAATTCCTTGGTCTTTCCTATCAGCATTGAGCCATGAGCTCTACTTACCAGGATCATGGAATTTTAGAGAGGAAAGAAGGTCTCCACAGAAGTATAGAAGCAGCCTTCATCTTGCTGAAGTTATGTCAAAATGGAACAAAGAATGAAAAAATGACTGGGCTGGAAAGAGAGGGAGTAGAGCAATGGGCATGACTCTGTAGGAGGGTGATTAGAGCCCTAACGTGGAGACGGAGATTTCTGAGTTATGGTTCCTTCTTCCAGGATTATTTATTCACTTATTTTATCCAGTATATGAAATGAGAAAATAGACTGAGGAGCAAACATGGAAATTGACTCTGTTTATATCTTCAGGCAATTTTACTTTAACAGCAAGTTATTGTACTTCATTTTTATTTTCCCATTCTTTTATAATATAGAGATGATTTTAAGACAGTTCAGAATAACTGCTTTGGAGTAACATGTTTAACATAGAATAACTACTGTCTTACTTTGTTAGCAAACTGTTGCTTTTTAATGAACTTCTAAAGACTTTTATACCACAGATAACAAAACAAAGATGGAGAGAAAAGAGAACACATTTTCATAAAGAAAAATACTGAATTCTCATTTCAGGTTTTTTAATATATATACTTTTTATCTGCATGAAAACAGGTGAGATCTGAGGTGTTAGACTTCTCAGCCAGGCATTGCTAATGACTCAAGTTTTTCAGCTGTTCTCTTCCCTCGGATCACTTGTCCAAGAGATGGGTGCTGTGTGTTTCCACACACTGCTAATAAGTATAAGAATATTTTTCTTTCCATGATCCAAAACTCCCTTTGCAATTAGATTTTTCACACCTAATGACCTTCCACAGATCAGAATGTACATTGTTTCTTTGTTAGATAATTTGTGACGTTGACCTTTAAGCTGGTAAGATATTAAATCATTAAAAGACTGAAATCCCTAAAATCCTTCTATTGACAGGCTATGGTCTTAAACATTATATTCAACTAATTATTATAATATCCTTGAAAATAAAATGTTATATTTTATATACCTTTTCGTCAGCAGCCACTCAAAATTTATAAGTTCTTACTTTGAATTTTTTTAACAGGATCAACTCTCCTCAAAATTTATTTGTGGAAAATTAACAAAGAAACATTTCTCACAGTAAGATGATGTTTCACAGAGTAGGTTTTCAAGTGTAAGTTAGTTAAATCTGTACAAGGATGTGAATAGCTAGAGGTTCTGCCTGTATGTATGCTGAGAACATAACTTTTGTTATTCATACTATCTCTGACTGGGAGCTATGTCATCAAAACATCATTAATAAAAATAAATTATATGAAGACACCTGAGAAAACAATGATGGAATAGTATTGGCCATGTGATGAATGTCAAATAAGTGGCTTCAACAGGAGGAAGGGGATGATGTTCCATTAGTTTTTTAATTTAGTTGTATTATTGGAGCAGAATAAGGGCTGCAGGAGGAATAAGTGTGTCTCTCTTTGCATAGTCAAACACCTGGCACCTGCCAAGAGCCTGGGTGTGAGGTGCTCTTTCCAGAAGCAGAGAAAGAAACAGAACAGAACAGAAAACAGCAGGGCTGGACCCCTCTGACAACAGCAGGGTGAGAGTAACCCTACAATAAAAGGAACAAAGGCCAGACAGGAACTGGGGAATTCAGCAATGCATTATTAGGAGCCCCAACTTATGGGGGAACACAGCTTCTTTTAATATATACAGCAGGTTTAAATCTAGTCTTGTCTGTACAGAATTATATCTGGATGCCACAAAAAAATGTAACTTTTACCTAGCTATCAGCACTAGCTGATGTAACCACAATGGACACATTCTCATTTCTTTCAAAAGAAATCCTTGTTGGTCCCTGACTTCTTTGTAGGTGCATTTTACCAGTAGAGTATCTGAGATCTATTTTGCTTATTCAATAGTGATTTGTTTTAGAATAAGTGTAAATGAAATCCTAAACCATATTGTTTGAGATTATTTCAGTCATTTTGAGCTTTCTTGTATCACAGGGGTTGAAGAGTGCACTTCCTTACAGAGTGCTGAACCAAGAATCCTCATCCAAGCTTTGAACCTTCAGGAGTGAGAAGCCAGGTAATTCTTATTTATTTGGTGATTTCTCTACAATCCCAACAGCACTGTTTGTTCTGTTTCTTCTTATTAACCTATGATAATGGAAAGCTGAGCTCCTACCAGATCATCTTTTACAGACTCGTCCTCTTTCCCATTGTGAAGGATCCTCAAATGTGGAAGCAGAAAACAAAATAAAACAAAGTCCAAACCTTCTCTTTTCTTCTTTCCTGCACATTCTGTTAGTCATCTTAAAGATATTTTCTTATACATCTATCCCAAGGCTGCCCCATTCCTTTTCTTCTTACAAAAGAAAAAAAGAGCTTTTTTTCCTGTTAGTATGTGCTAAGGTAGATACAGACTGATATTTTTTTGTCCACGATATAGGATTTTATGCTGTTAGAGGTCATGAATTACATATTGAGTTTATGCTCACTCAATAAAGGTTATTTTCTCACTGTTCCTTTACATCTCTAAAAAGCACCTTTGATCATAAAATTCTCTTTGATCAACTAGAGCAAAATCTTCAGTGCTGTGCTAAATTGTTCACGTTGCGTAAAATCCTTACTTTGCAGAGAGAGTCTCTTTTCTGCTCCTTAACGGTGTTATTATCACTGAACTCTCTTGTTGATTTATTATTTATTAGCAGAACAGTCGCCTTAATCATTATGATTTCCTCTACTATAGAATGTAGTTCTCTCTGCTATCCCTTATTCCTGATGTGCTATTGAGGATTCTGTGCTGCATTTTTATTGAAAACTTTAGTCTCCCATGACTGGCTTCAACTATCTCACAGTATGTGCTCTTAGACATTATTAGAAGTTACTAGTTTAGATTCCAACAGCTTCATGCACAAAGAACAAACAGAGTTTTGATCTGAATAACCTTTTTGCACCCAAATGACACCAAAGGAAGAAAAAAGCCCAGAAAGCAAACTTGTGTTTCTTCACAATAGGAGAGTGTATAGGGTCTAACAAAAGTGATAAGTACCTGCTTGGTTAAACCAGCAACTGTGATGCTGAGAGTGATACTTTGCTTAAATTACTGAACCAGGCTTTCTAGTTTGTCAAGTAGAGAGGGCACAAGCACAATATTCACTTGCTGCCAGGTTACATAGCCCCACATCGTTCAGATCAATCAGCCTTTAATTTATGGGATGATCACAGTGAGCCTCTGAAAAGGCTGAGCTGTAGAACTCCCCAGCTCAGTACACAGTGCCTACAGTTTGCATTGAATTGACAGGGTTTTCTATCAGCCTCGCATTCTTTTGGGCTGGTTTTCAGGGAGTTCTACAAAGTCCTTTGTAAGGTGTGTTTTTGTGTTTACTATGCAAACAAAGAAAAAAAATGTGCCCAAAATTTTCACTCAAATTTGTAATCTCAGTATGAAAAGGAGTTGGACAGGATTAATTACAATGTATTAATTACAGCTATTTAATTTCTCATTAGCTTTACCAGTTCTGTTAGAGATAGCATTCTTCCTGAGGACTTGCTGATTCATAACACACAGAAACATAAATAGTATTAGATTTTGCATTTATTAAATGTTCTTCCCTTAAGAAGAGCAGTACATTTTAATTGAATAACACATATTCAAAGTTAAATGTAATGAATGTTCTCCTAGGGAAAATTAAGTCATCAGTCTAATTATCAAAAGCATAATTAGAAGATCTGGTGTTCTTTTCCTTCCCCTATCCCTGGCCTTTTCCAGGCCAAAGAACCATATTTGCTCTAAAAAGGACATTATAGAAAGTAAGTAAAGTGCAATGAATCATGCACTGAAAATTTCTATCACTTAGGTCAACAGTTGGAAATATCTATATCTTTTTCAGTAAATGGTTAAAAGCTGAATTCTGCTGTGATGCCTGGACCTGTGAGTCAAGTTTTTTATGAATCTCTTCCCCATAGTATGCTTCTCTGCCTTCTAAGAGTTGTCTTAAATGATGACATCCTTAGGCAAGTAAGAATCTTCCCAATGCTCAGAAATCCTAAGCATCAGCTGCTTGATGTGAAAGTTAATGATTTATAATCTAGTTTTAAACTCACTGCAATGGCTGAGTTCAAAGAAATGAACACAGTATGTGGGTATCTAACTCAAAAAGTACTTTAGAGAATAATGTATTTTCTGAAGATGTATAAAATATGGTTTTTTCTTCATAGCGGAAGTTCATAAATCCACATCTTACATTTTAAAATCATACAGTAGCCAGCAGCAAACTCAGGAACAGAAACACAATCTCACCAAATGCCTCCTGTTGCTGCTTTAGGAAGTTTCCATCTAAAATCAAAGTCAATTTTATATAATACAATATATGTAATATTCATACCACAAATTACTAAATAAAACTGATTATGAATGCACTCATTACCCTTTTTATTACTGCTACTCTCTGCATGTACTATTTTTTTTTTGGTAGTTCCAGTCTTTATGAAGTAAGGTGTTACCTGGTGCATACTTATTTTATCTTTGCGTGGAGAGAGAGGAAGTCTTTCCTCTGACAGGCTGATAGAGCTTACACTGAAGTGGAAAACGTGCCACTGATCACAAAGATATGGCCAACAGTCTTAGCACATGCATGAATCATTTGGGGATTATAATTTGAGATCAGTTTGAGAAAAAAAAATTTAAAAATTAGCAGAGGGTGAAGAACTTTGTAGTAACTGTAGAAATACAATTTCCTTCCGTTTTATCAACACATAAAAGCCGTCATTTATTTTATATTGATGCATCACAATTTATACTATTTACGCACTTAGTCTAGCTGGGGCTGGAGTTCTGCTTGTGCAACACATTAATGGTAAGAGAACTTAGAGGAGATTTACTTGGTATGAAATTGGTAGTCTAAGCTACATATTTTTGCAGACAACATCTTTCTGTACATGCAAAGTTTCTACCACAATAACAAAATACAGGATTTCAATCCTCAGCATGAAATTGTATGTATCAAGAAATTGTTGTGTAATATGGCCACATCTACATGGATCTCTATGCAAAGGAAATTCTAACACTGCCAAAGAAAGGAAAGATTTTTTTTCTTCTATCTTCTCGAAGCATGCAAGAATTTTAAAATGAGAAACTATAAAGTATCTAAGAAGATTTAGTTCTACTAAAATTTTTTAGAGAGTTGAATTATGTATAAATATTTCCAGTTTAATTTTCTCCTGATAATTATGAATACTCTTTTCCCTGATCTTTACTTCTTTGGTTTTGTGCTACAACGCTTTAAATTCTGTAATTACTTGTTTGGTTTAGCTGCCTTCCCATTATTTAAAATAAAATTTATTATCTCTCCCTTAAGTGAACTCATTAAGTCTTTATTCTTCATAGGTCTTTCTTTTCAATCATTACTCTTTTCAAGCAACAAAGACATCAGTCTTACCCTTAAAATGTTTATGTAGTGATGTTGTAATATAAAAAGAGATTATCAGATTTTCTTATTAGAAACAGGTTCTCAGTAAGGTTTCCTTATTAGCAATTAGCTTCTTCATCTGCTAAAACAGACTACACTGCATGAGCCTCCGAACACTGCTGTGGAGATGGAAGCAGGAAGAACAATGTTACGTCCTGAAACAATAACACTGCAGAAGATAGGCGTCAAGAGAAAGCTGCGCCAGAGAAATCACGGCGTGTCCTTGTCCTCAGAATTATACTTAGAAAAGCTTGCACGTCCCCCAGAGAGTTGTTTTCTTTTATGCTGATTAAGTTAGGCTGCACTGGATCCCTGGCAGCTCCATTCTGAACCATCAGAGAGCACAGAAGGGTTCTCCACTCCCTTCAAAGTGACCACATTGATTTCTCCTCCTCGCCTGCACCACCTCTGGAACACATCCTGCAAAATCCACCACAGCTGCGCAGTCACTCAGAGGGATCAATGTTACCAGACGTTTTGTTATACACTTACCAAATCTCCTGGGCTACTTCCTAAATTAATTACTCTTATCTGTACAAACAATTTTTCTCCTGAAAGATATTTCATAAATAACGTTCATGTCCCTGCAGACCTTTTGTTTTATTTCTTCTCTGATTAAAGCTTGTAATGCAATGTTTATTTTATCTTTTTTTTCCTCTTAAGTTTTTGACTAGAGATTTTAAGCCTTCAAAAGGCATCTTCAGTTCCTACAGGTATACTGTGAATGAAAAAAATTTCCCCTTAACAATGTGAACATATCTCCTTATATAGTATATTCAATGGTTACTTCAAATGCACTAGTCAAAACAGATTTTTTCCCACATTTTTTCTATGGAGATAACTTGTATTTACTTATTTTAGAAGTAGGTACATAGTCCTGGGATTTGTTGGGGGTTTTTTGGTTGTTTTTAATGTCTATGCAGCTTACAAACACTCCTACGGAGAGAAAAGTAGTAAAAGATTCTTTAAAAAAACCTTTAAAAGTTAGGTTTTTCTTGTGGCTTTTTTTATTCCACTCCTAGCCCCCACCTCCTGTAGAATGGTAAAAACAACTCCCTTAAAAAAAAACATATGAAAGACTAATATGGAATATCACACTTACACGCATCTTAGAGTTTACTGGGCTGCCTTAGTCATCATGAAAGTCCCTTTGTGAAAGGGAAATTTAATTCCGATAATATTTAGGTATTTGAATTGAGACATTGAGACAAACCGCTTTAAACAGAAGAGCAAAGGAAACTAAGCGTTTGTGAATAAAACGGATTGAAACCAGAAAGGTTGGAAATAGACCCAAAAGGCATGATTAAAACCAAACGAGGTTAGATGTTGGTGCCAAAAAACTTGGTATATTTTATTTAATAGTAAAAGAAATAAAGAGAGAGAGAAAGAGAGAAAGGAAGAAAGGAAGGAAGGAAGGAAGCAAGGAAGGAAGGAAGAAAGAAAGAAAGAAAGGAAGGGGGCAAGGACAGTGACAGGGGTTAGGCAGAAACATATCACCCTTGCAAGGGTCCCAATGAGGTCTCGTTGCTCCCCTCCACCTGCTGTTCCTGGTGGTGAGGGTCCCCCGTGCCCGGCAGTGCAGAATCCCATGGATTAATGTAGAATCCCATGGATTAATGTAGAATCCCATGGATTGATGTACGTGCGGGCCGGGTGGGAAGGCCCAGGTGCCTCCCCTGGGGAGGACAGGTTTGACACAGTCCCTTGAGCGCTGTGGATCTGTGGCATCGTGTGCAGAGCTCTGTGCAGGGTCTGGGGACCCCTTTGGGGGCCTTTGCAGGGCAGTGACTCCCCCTCTCTGTCCTTGGCGGGGATGCGGCTTTTCCCGGGATGCAGCCCCGCAGCGGAGCCGCTCTGCCTGCGGAGGGTGGGCGGTCCCTGCCTCTCACCAGAGGCTTTCTCACCACACACCCAAAACCTCTCCTCCCCACCACCCTTGGTGTGAGGGTCTGTGAGAGCCTGACAGCAGACAGCCCCGAGGCTGTGGTCTCCATCCCAAAGGTGCTAAGCTCGATCCCTCTGTGAATGTATTCTTATCTCCATCAGCGAGCAGTCCAGGGCCTCATTCAGGGTTTTGGTGGTTTTCTCTGCAGTTTTCATACAGTTTTGCTATAATGGGCAAAGGTCCTTCATGAAGATGTTTAAGCTGTAAATTATAACATTCAGCCTCTGACTGATGTTTACAACCGTGGGGTGCATTTAATGTAATTTTTGGAGAGAAGTGAAAATGCGACTCAACTCCAAATCACTCTCAAGACAGAAAAGACAAATCTGTCTCTTCTTTCTTAGGAGTTCCACTGGTCAGAGTCAGATTCAATTTTTGCTGGAGCCTCAAGAGTAGCCCTTGAGGCAAAGACTGTCAAAAATTATGCACTGCCTGAGTACAAGTTTAAACTACTCTTGCTTTCCGGACAGTCCTGCCTTCTGCAATTTTTCTCTAGGTAGAGAAGTGTGTTGCTTTAGACTGTTTCAGTCTTCCCCAGAGGACTTTCTGTGAGACCTTCCTGTAATCAGATTTATGTCAGTATAGGGAGATTACAGAAAGAATATGAAGTATGAAACAACTTTTAGCAAGAGATGCTCCCAAATTAACAATAAATATTTCAATTAAAGATTAGACATGTCATGAAACCACTCAGCCAGCACCTTAATAGGAAATTACATGGCCTAAGTAGAAATGGTTATGGTTTATAGTTATTATCTGTGACCTATTTTGCAACTGCTAAGGAAAAGTTGATGCTTATCTACCAATCCATACTGAAAAATTCTAAAATGCTGAGTGCATACTCCCTGTGTACTCTTCAGAAGCAACTTGCATTGACATCTCTTGGAAATTGGATATAAATCTAGGTCAAGGAGCTAAAACGTACTAGAAATCAATGAGAAATTATTATCTACTGTTGAATTTGGGGTTTTAAGTGTTCCCATTACAGCAGTATCAAACTACTTCAAGAGCAATCACAGAGTAGTGATGCTGTGGTCACACAGCACAGACACACACATTTATCTGAATCCATTCCTTTACAGGGTTTAACTCGTGGCCAGGCAGCAGCTCTTCTGGAGTAACACCAGAGGTGGGAGAGGTGCACAAAGAAGTGACAGATGTCAGGGTAAGTTATGGTTTAATAGCAGGATGTGAACCAGGTAGAGAAGAAAGAAACAACCCTTTTGTCTCCTACACAACAGATTCATTTCCAATTACTGAATTATTAGATTTGTTACAGGCCTGTACTGCTACAGCTAAAAATTTAGATTGTAATTAGTGTATTTACAGGAAATTGTTCTGTCCTAGCAAATAGACCCTTTCAAGAAAAAAAAAAAAAATAGGAACCTCATTGATAGCATTTTTGGTCCGGTAGAGGAATGTTCTGCTTGTTTTGAGATTTTCCATTTTATGTAACATAATCAGAACATTCCGATTAAATAATTTTCTCTGAAACTACCTTATACAGGAACACCCAGATTAAACACTTAAAACTGTACATAGGAAGCTTCTTATGTGTGTCTACAACTGAAACTCAGCTTTACAGAACTACACAGACAGCAGAAGCATTTCTCTTGGGACTGAGAGTCTTGGGGAGATGCGTTCAAAAGCTTTGCAACAGCACTGGTGAGGTCCCGTAACAGCATCAGAAAAACTCTGTAACGAAAGACTTAAAAATTCTTTCTGATCCCTAATTTTTCAGTATAACTAAAATGATATACCAGAGTGAAATTGAGAAACCCTAACCCTAGAACTGTCACAAATGTCAAACTTCACAAAAACATATTTTCATCTTTTTCTTGACATATTAATATTTTTTAACAAGGTAGATGATGCAAATTTATATCTGGTTATGAATATAACAGTGTAAAAATAGAGGAGATATTTGGGAATCTGTCTATATACTATAAGATTAATTAATTCATTGAAGCGTACTTTATTATCTCTGAAAAAAATTAATGTAGCTATAGAAAAGAAGCCATACATAATAAAAAGCTAACAACCTTCAGGGTCTCCATTCACCATAAAACTAATTTCACACCTAGTCTATTATGTAATGTGCTATGAAAGTACTCTTTGCTTCAAGATACATTTATATTAGTTTGGACCATATAAAAGTTGTGTTCAATGCTATACAAATCATCCATAGAATAATTTTATAAACAGTAAAACAATGATGTATATCTTTTGTTTCAAAAAGTGGAAGCTTACATGGTCAGTATAAAGAAAAAAGATCGTAATAACTTTTGTCTCTAACATCCAAATATTTACCATAATTGCCAATAGGCATTGAAAATATTTGGACTCCTTTATGGTTTGCATGGTTTGATGACTATTTCTTAGACTGATGTAACTTGATGAATGATTGTTTAACATTCTATTATTAAAGGTAATCAAAAGAAAAGAGCAGAACGAAATATTATTCAGTGAAGCTGACTGGAAAAAAATAGAATGTATGAAGTATCTTTTTATTTTAAAATTCTGTTTTGTCTCAGCTGGCAAAACAAACAAACAAAAAAAGTCAAATAGATAATGACAGCAAACAACAGGATCCAGTGGCTACTGAGTTGGATAGAAATACTTCTGAACCACACTCTAAAAACCAGACCATAGCTGTAGATTGGAAAGGCTGAGGAGAGCCTGGGGTTTTTTATCTGTCTTCCAAAAGACATGGAAATAAAAACACAAAATCCGACACAATCCAATACTCATCTAAATCAATAAAAAACTTTCGGTTGGTTTGATAGGGAAACCAATCATTTCTTCAACAATATTCAATGAAGTCCAAGCAGTAGCAAACTGATTTGGAAAATGTACAGCCAATTGCAGTCATTCAACATTTCTTAATTTTAAATGAGTTTGCTATTCTTAATGATGGGTATTTCAATCCATTTCAAGTAATTCTAAAATTGTGATTCATTCTTTCTCTGTTTTAAATTCTTCATTACCAGTTATCTGGTCATGAAGAAAAGTTCAGGATACACACAAATATCTGTTGTCATGACTTGTTTATTTTCTCAGTAATTCCATTTGCTTAAGAGGGAATACTTTGGAAGAAAGTTTAATTTAGAATGTAAGATATCCATTTTTAAACTAAAAGCCATATTTCAATGCCAATAACAATATCTCTTAACACATTATGCAAAGGAGATAAGCATTTCTTTACAACTAAACCAATAAAAAAACCCAAAGAGATGTAGAATATATTTATAATACATTCAAAATCTATAATGAGTGTCTCAACCAGTATCACTTTTTCTTCTGTCAGCCTAAAATCCTGATAAAACACCAGTTGTATAAATTTTGTTATTCTTTCTTTCTACTTCAATTGCCCACTATTGAAATTCTTGCATTATATACAGAAAAGAAATAATTCAATTGTAAACTTTTATTCAACAGCATCTAGTGGATAACAACAGCATATGTGGATAATAAAATGAATTTTCATTTTTAATAATTGATCTTTATACATTCATACCATAAAAGAAAAGATCTTGTTATGATTGGCATACAACTATAATGCCAATTTACATTAGATACATATATATCCAAAAATTCTGAGTCTGAAATATATAAAGAAGAAAACAGACATCATCTCTTGTATGCCAATTTACGTTAGATACTTATATATCCAAAAATTCTGAGTCTGAAATATATAAAGAAGACAACAGACATCATCTCCTTTAAGCACTTCTACTTTAAAGAAAAAACCTGCAACATATAAAAAAAATATGACTTTATATCACATTTTACTATCTTGCAACAAAACCCTACTTCTTTAAGATTAAGAATCCCATGCCTTATAAAAAATAACTTTTCAAAAGTTCCAGTAATACATATGGAACTCAAGTTATCTGGAATTGGGAACTATCCAGGTTTTTTACAATCTGTGATAAGATAAAATATACTGTAAATGATGTCTTCTTTCTCTAATATCCAAACACCCTTTACTTTTCATAAGACTTTATACATATAAAAAGTTACTCTATTTAGGAGAGGAAAAAAAAGAGAAATAGTACTTTCAGCATTTTTAGCCATCAGCTCTATTTTAACATATTTATAACAATATACACACACATAAGACACACTGAATATAAATGTTTCTGGTGATTAATGTACTGTAAGTCTAAGTTTTATTATCAGATTTTGCAAGGGAAAATTGTTTGACAACAATCTTTATTCAGCAAGATTTCAACAACATTGCTGTAGATGCTGCCTCAGCTCTGTCCTCTTTGAAGGTCATATTAAAATTATAAAGCATAAGCTCAAAGAGAATCAGAATTCTGACATAAGAAAAAAAAGTAAACACACAGTATGAGAAGCATCACATGAACAATATTCAACAAAGAAATCTCTGCTTGACTGAGAACTGGAATTTGAAGCAAGGGCAAGGAATAAGCTCTTCTCAGCAAAGTCTATAGAGAACACAAGATAATCATACAGTATACTTGAGATAGATTTTTATCACTTTAACTGGTCCCACATCAGAGTTTTTGAGAGGAATATAAGGCATATCTTGCAGCAGTAACATTTGCTAAAATCAATTCAAAACTGCCTGTTGACCTTCAGCATAGCTTTGTACTATTAGCAGCAAGAAGAGAACTAGGAATTCACAAGTAGATGATTATGATTGGAGAACAAAGCACAAAGGATGCCTTCATCTGTGATTTGCCAGTCACATTGGGAGCCCTCCAAGAATACTGAATTTTCTGACTTCAGGAACAGAAAGTTTTTTGTGATTTCACCACTGTGCCAGGAAGACCAATCTCAACTTGTAGTTTGGTCATCTGACTTTCACCTGGATTGGCTTGATACTTCAAAACTAACTTATTCAGGTAACAAAACAAAACAAAACAAAACAAAAAACCAAAAAAAAAAACCCCAAAAAACAACAACAAAAAAAAACAACCATGAGATGTAACCAAGTGCAACAAAATTTTCAATGGAAAACCTTTATGGACACACTAGTAAATTTGGACAGCCCACAGAAGTGAATGGCATTTCTAGTGCAATTAAATTTAACATAAACACACAAACTGATCTAAAAGATTTTGTAACATCAAGAAGAAAAAAAAAAATTGGCATCAATTGATAATTTGTGAAAGATACAATTAGAGTCTGTCAATGTTAGTCTTGTCATTCTTGACTGAATCTTTAATTATTCTCTTCTTGCTAATATACAACTTCCTGGGAATACTCACCTAAAATTCTCAGATTCTTCTGTTTTTTCTTCCAAACCTGAATATTTCAATCTTTCAAAGACAGATTTCTTAAAAGTCTAATCATAAACTCTTCAAAACAAAGAAATCAGACTGTTTTAAATTGTTTTGTACTGGATACCCAAAATACAAAATCTGTTTTTTCTTGTGGTAAATGTTGGCCTTTGACTAACAAGTGATTATAAATATATGCCTTCTTAATTTCACATAGCCTCATTGTGGTTTTTCAATATCATATTTAAAAAATTAAAAAGATGAATGAATTTTATTTCCCACATTTCATCACATTATCTAAATATGTTTAAAACTATTTCATACATTGCTGCATAAGATCTATAAATGTGACATTCTTCATTGTACGTTTTAGCTTTTAAGTTTTGCATGGATTTCCATCTTTTGACTTAAAACTGAATGCACTATCTTTTGTAACATTTAACAGTTCTTCTGTGAATCTTTCTTAATTTTACAGTATTTTTAAAGACGTTTAAGCAATTCAGTTACAAAAACAGACGGTCTCTCAGAAGTAATGGCAAATCTCTGTCTATAGTGAGATTAAAAGGCAGTGGAAGACTGGATTTCTCATCAAAGTTTTACTTTCAGGTGAAGGCAGAAGTTTTCAGAACCACTTTTCTTACAGTCATAAACTTACTGTCTTTGAAAAATTATAGACTCTTGATTAATTCCATCAGCACTGAAGAAATTTTTCCCTCAAATTTTGAAAAAAAAAAATAGAAAATGATTAACTGAGTCTAAGGGATCAACCTAGTCCTATAGCTTGATTGGCTCATTGACTTCTTGATTTGGCACACAAAGAAGTCAGTTGTTCACTCAAATACCCAATGAGTCACAGGTAGAGACAGGAATACATGCAAAAGTTCTGAATTCCCACATTTCTTTACTTTCTTCCAGATAATGGTGACACCTTCTTTGAAGTACAGCAAAAATAGGCTTCAAAAGTATTACTACATTAAAATAGGCATGGGAAAGAAAATCAGCTGTGGTTGGAAATAATTTTTGCTACATAAAACATGTTCAAGATATCAGAGATCCTAAAGATGCATGGAGGAAGCATATTTTTACTTCTATATTCTTTTGCTATTCACTGCTTCTGATGGGAATGAAAACTTATTTTGTAATCCAAGAAATTCTGTTCCTATCTTTGCTATAGTCAAACTGTATTTCTGTTCCTATTACACAGAAAAAGACAGAAGCCATCACCAGCCAGTGATGATGAAAACATGTTCATCAAAATTTATGAAATGCTGCTGGAAAGAAGGTACAAAACACTACAGTCTTACTGAATAAGGAGTGACAGTTCTGCTGTCTCACCAAGGTACCACAACTTAGGACACTGTAGCCCTTTCCAACTCAATAATAATTGTCAACCAACATATAATAATGTTATATTGTTTTTATTATATGTATAAATATTTTACATTTATCACTTACTCTTGAAGAATAATGCTCCCTTACACACAAAACCATTTTAACTGCTATTCTTTCAAAAAAGGAAAGACAAAAAGATCAAAGTACCTTTCAACTTTATAACTGCTTTACTCAGCACTTAGAAAAATACTCCTACTCTAGTAGAAAAACCCACCTACCTTTTCTCGCTCATTTATCAATAGCAGAACAAATCTTACTGTCATTATACTAAAAAGCAAATGGGAAAAAGAAAAGTTAATCTTTTTATGAAAGAGAAGAACCCTCCCAACCTTCTTGGAACTGAGGACAGATTCTAGCTGTTGAATACAGTGATAGTAGATAGCTGCTAAATGGGCAAGAAGCTCACACAAGTTTTGCAACTTCCTAGAATATAGAAGTTTCTTCACTCGGAAAGTGCTCTTGTCTGAATTACAGGGCTTTAGTCACTTTACTGCATTAAAGAAAGCATCACAACACCTTCTTCAAAGAGTCTGATATTGTATCCAAACACTGGCAGCGATCTGAGCGTGCCTCCAGCCTTTGAGGGCTTCAGCAGGAGAAGCTCCTTGCTGGGCTCAGGACTGACCTGCAGGCTGAGGAGCCTAGACTAGACACAATAAGACCAAAAGGGAAAATAAAAAAAAAGGGGAATGAGTTTTGACGTTAATCGTATGTTGCCTAAGAAAAGTTCCTTGAAGATTATCAAGATCTCGGTTTTGGCTTTTGGGTTATGTAAGTGCTTCATGCACGGGCATCACCTGTGCCATCCTCCTCTCCTCTGCCACGTCCTTGGTGCAAGGACAGGCCAGCAGATGCTGAGCAGCTGCTTTTCAAAGTCTTCCTAGGACCACACACATGTGCACATTATCTCCCCGCTGCAGTTTGGTTAACGTACAAGAAAGTGTCAGAGAACAAAACGCTGTGAAATACTGAGGGACAGCATCATGCCTGCTGTTTTGGACATTTCCCATTCTCAGGGTTTTATGACCATTTGCAACTTTAGGAACGCTTTAAAAGCTGTGAGATTGCCATTATTTTTTTCTTGGTATCTTCAACAGTTTAGAGAGGTTCCCTAAACCACTATTTTTAAAATTAAAAGCTATATAATTACTAAATTATATTAGTTTTCTCTCACACAATGCAATATATTTTTTGAGTAGCTACTTTTTACCCTATAGAGACGTCAAGCCATGTGTAGTAAGGTACATGACTGGCAGATGCCTACAAAGGTAAGATATTCTTCACTGTAATACCAAGAAAACAGAAATTTCCATGAGTTGTGGCAAATCAATCATTTCTATCATGGATTCTACTGCTGGTACATTTTAATTGAAATGCTGACTTAGAATTTGACCTTTATTAATGCAATAAACAAAATCCAATAAAAATAATAGTGTCATGAAAGACTGCAAAACAAAAATATTCACAGAAATTTAAAATCAGAAGTGTAAGCACCAAAATGCCAAAAATAAATTATAAAATCCATTTGAAATATTAGAACTATATTTATTCATCTTAGTGCTTCACGTTTAGATGATATTTTACATAATACTCTTATTTTTCTATTTATTAAAATTGTATGTGAATTTATTATAAGAAATTTTTTCACACCTACTAGCAGCTGGTATAACAGCCAGCTGGAATCAATACAATTTAATTTTCATTTCCTCTTTCTGCATCTGTCTTTTTATGCTTTAGTATTTTCCTTTTTTATGCATTCGTAATGTTCTATCTTGTAATTTAAGAACTTTTTCTTTTCGTTTATTTATTGCATTGTGATAGACCAGGCAAAACTTGCACTTACCTAAATCTGCTGTGTCTGCTTTTCAGCATGCAAAGAAAACATTATTTTTCAAACAGTGATTTCATACAACACTAATGATCTCCAGTGGCCAATTAGTTATGAGGTTAATTCCGCTAACACGGTTTTGCTGAAGAATGACTTGAATAGTTATTTTAATTGTAATGATGTCTACTTAATAAAAATTCAATCACAGCAAACACAACTCAAGAGCTTGGGGATGAGCACGTGGTGGTCTGTAAAAAATGAGTTGCTCCCACAGCCAGGTCCAAGCAAGACAACCTGGACCTAATAGACACATCACTGCCACTCTCCCCTGGCAGCTGGTAACTCACCACAGTTTTTGAAGTAACGGAATAAATGTGCCTAATACATAATGAATAAAATAGCAGCTGACACTCAAGTCTGTGGAGTGTGAAATGGATATTCCAGGGAGAGGGGCAGAGCAGCAACCATCAGGGCTCTCACAAATGTGTGTCTGATACATGAGCACTTGTGTGGGTGGGAGAGGAATAATAACACCAAACTGTCCCTTCCAGGACAATGATGTTATATTTACAACCACAACGTTCAAAACCAAGGGTGATAGATATCTGAGCAATTAAACTATATCAGATGCTTAAAAAGGCAAAAAAAGAGCCTTAAAAAGGTATCTAGAACTGAGGAAATTGTATCAGAGTTTCTAGCTATGAAAACGAAATTATAGATGCTGAAAGCTTAAGATAAAACTGAAAAACAAAAAAAAAAAAAA